>OZ038514.1:23107996-23252996 GCA_964036315.1 Acanthosepion esculentum
CAATAAAGCCACTTAAACGATACTGAACCTAATATTTCCTAAAGTAAGTGGAACATGTTGGGATCACAAATTTAGGTCTCTAAGTATTGGATTCTTTTGGTCCAACAGTTGGTCCTACTAATTTATCTATTTCTTGTAAGTGATACTCCATTTAATCAGAATCTGTTGTACTGGGAAGTAAAGATTAGAAAATGTATCTGTAGACAGGCTTTCTTTATGTCTTGAGATTTTTTGATGAAATGTGACATTTTGAATTCTTGATTTACAATGCCAAATTTGTCAGAATTCCAAAGAAACAGTATTTCCTCATAAATAAATTTTATTTTATTTATATAAACCTATTATAATATTTGACTGCCTCAAATCTATACATTGCATGTATATTTGAATGATAAATGTAGTTGTCTGGATAAATGAAAGTTGGATAGCAACAAAGTTTTTTTGCTTTATTTCCTCATCTTGTGTAATGATGATCTATTTGCATTTATATTGTCATAACTGGGATGTTGTAATGTAAATAAATATTGATAAAATCTGACGGTGATTGCTATAAATGAAAGCACAGGATCTAAAAATCACTGCTCGGTTGATTGACATAACCACCTTCTCTTTTTGCACTGATATTCACTAGTTTATTTATTGGTTCATATCAGAAACTATTCAAGAAAATGTTAAGCTAGTTTTTAACGCTGCCATTAAATTTTAATTAGATTTATTTTTTAATATTTAGTCATGCTGTGTACACAGTTGGTTATCTAGAATTCTAAAATTACCAATTTGATTTACTTTTTAATAATATCTTCTCTTCCGCCTTAATGGCAATAGACTCTCTAGTGGGCAATAGGCCCACAACCTTACCACACTAAATGTTGCTGCTGGGGTTTCTAAAGAATGTAAGCTTTTTATGGAGTGGAGTTGCCAGCACCCCACCCCCACCTAACTAGTTTTGAATTCAGAGTTAGCCTTGGCAATTCATCTAGGAGAAGGATATCTAGTCTACTCTACTTTTTAAACCATATTTCTAAGAAGAAATGAAGAGTATTTGTGTGAAAGTAAAGGTGATTCTGCTTGCCACACTATTAAATAATCAACATAGTGATTATTTGATATTAAATTTTCATAGAATTAGTCCCGGTACATGTACAATACTTCCTTAATTATCTGAACAATTGGGACAGAGATTGGAAAAATATGTTTAGGTAATTCTTTGCTCAATGGTACTTAGACTGAATTTAATCATAGTGGTAGATTGGTGGCAAGGCCTCATCATTTTACAGTTAAAATGGCCAGATGTAAGCATAAATTCTATGTCAACAGTTTTTTCTCTTGCATTCTCACTCTCTTCTGGCTTTGGCTATCTGGTTAACTTTGATCTTTAAAAATTTAAATGCAATGTCAATCACTATCTTCCTGTTTTTTATTGTTCTCTCTCCTTAATGTTTTTCTTTTTCTCATATTCTCTGTAACGCGTGATAGTGACTTTATAGACTTGCTGGAGTTAAAATGGAAAAAAATCAATTTCAGCCAATTGAAAACCTAAACCATCAAAAAAGAATGAAGTCATTTTCAGAAAGAAATTTAACATTTATATCATCAAATATCATTTTCAAATATGTTGTTCAAGGTTTTGTTCAAAGTTAGGATGCTTGTCTCTGTTGGTAGTTACATAATTAAAACAAAGAAAAAAACTTGTAATTCCAACAAATGATTTATTTTTTTATGGAAATATTTCGGCTAGCAGTTGCCAGTCTTGGTCACACCTTAATTTGAGTAAAACGGTACAAAGAAGTTTGAAATGCTTAAGAATTTAAATCAAGGAAAACAGAGTTGATGACTTTTACAATGTAATAACAAGTCAAGGCATAAAAAACTAAATCATTTGTTGGAATTACAAGTTTTTTCTTTGTTGGTAGTTGCATAATTAAAACAGAGACAAACATCCTAACTTTGATACGAATATATATAAAAAGTATGTCAATGTTTTGATTCGAACAGGAAAAAGAGAAGCAAGATTCTGTAACCATAAAGTTTTCATTTTGCGTTGCATGAACGCATGCATCATTCCAACATGTTGTAAAGTTCGCTTAGTAGGAAACGATCCATAGCTTAAAAATTTAATTGATCATACCGAGAAAAAAAACTCTTGGATGCCATCTTCATGAAATATGTCATCAGCTCACCAACATTCGAGCCCACACGCAAAAAGTTTGGAATTTACTTAGAGGAAGGCTTTCCGAGGATGAACTACAAGGAGTTGAAAATGCATACATGAAGTGAAAAAATTGGCAGTTTATTAAATCAAAAACAACTCAACTACAAAAATTTTCTAATTTAAAAAAAAAAAAGCATAAGGCAATCCAGCACCAGAAATGACGAATTGTGTTTTGAACATATCAGATCGACAGTTATCAGAAGCAGAAGTCCAAGTTCTCTCAAAGGGAATGAATTTTAATGTTTCATTGAAAAAAATCCCTCCTATTGAAGTGGCTCTGCAACAGGCTGAAAATGCAAGATATCAAATTGCGAGGGTACTACAAGAGAGAAAACCATTTAAGCCAAATATAACCAGAGAGCAGCAAAAGGCAATTACAGATCTTTGTTCTGATGAATCCATTACGATCTCAAAAGCAGATAAAGGTAATATGACAGTTGTGATGAACAATCAGGATTATATCCTTAAAATGGAAAGACATCTTAAAGATGGACCATATAAAGAAATTAACAAGAGATTGTCAACTATCATGAATGTGGTGAAAAAGAACTGTTGCATTGAGTTAATGAAGCTGAAAAGGGAAAATAGACTGGGCGTATTGACATGGTTCATTATAAAACCAAAAAACACTAAGTGCCCAAGGATGTATGGAAAAATCAAAATCTATAAAGATGGTTTCCCAATTTGTCCAATCATAGATTTCATAGATTCACCGATTTATAATTTGGCCAAATTTCTATCGAACTTACTTAAGCCATTATATGGCCAGACAATTCATCATATATAAAAAACTCAGGATTTTTTTGAGAAGCTGAAACATGAAAATTGAAGATGATATGATAAGTTTCGATATCAGCTCTCTTTTCACAAACGTTCCTAGAGAAGAAGCACTTAGAATTGTACTTAACGCTGCATCGTTAGATAGTTTGTTATCTGAATGAACCAGCCTTACTGCAACCGACATAGTTAATTTCATAGACCACTGTCGCGATAACACCTATTTTACTTTCAACAAAGTTTTGTACAGACAGACAATGGGACTTCCCATGGGTTCACCAATTTCCCCTATCCTAGCGAATCTTTTTATGGAAGATTTTGAATCTACAGTTTTGCTTAATTATAACCCCATCAAAATATGGTGGAGGTATGTTGTCGACACTGTTGTCTTAATGAAACATCAACATGTGGATTCTTTCTTACAATTCCTCAATAATGAAAATGAACATATCAAATTCATAATGGAATTGGAAAAAGACATGAGTTTGCTGTTTTAAGATTGCTTGGTTACGAGAAACCAGAATTAAAAATGACTGTTTATAGAAAACCCACATCTACAGATCGATATTTGAATTTCAATTTGTGTCAAAGCCTTAGTACAAAAAAGGAATTACAATAGGATTCTTCAAAAGAGCAGAGAAAATTTGTTTGGATCCATTGGATAAAAAACTTGAGCAGCAGAATATAATGGATACCCTTCAAAAGAATGGATATCCTGAACGATTACTGTACCAACAACTAGACAGAATAAACAACAATGCCATTGAGGAAAATATAGACTCTAGTTCTGAAAAAGTTTTAACGGTGAACATACCGTATGAAGAAAACACATCAGAAGCTATTAAATTTTAAAACGGATAGATGTACGAGTCGTATTCTCCTTTTTCAACACAATAGGAAGGACACTCATTAAAAGATGAAAGACCAGTTACAAGTAATGAACGATTGGATGAACATTGAAGACTTTGTGATAAGGTAATTTTAAATGATAACAAAAAAAGAAAATTGGAAAAAAACTTCAGTGATTGCATTACATGCCATTACAGAAGGTCACAGAATTGACTTTGACCATCTGGAAATAAAATTTATGACCCAAAAGCATTTCAATCAAAGAAGAGTAGCTGAACAAATGGTAATAGCAACTCCCCAAAATGTCTGCAATAGGATAGATGCAGCACAACTTCATCCTGTCTGGACATCTTTGCTCCAAAGAAAAATATGATATGGAGAGGGGAAAAAAAATTATATTTTATTTATTTTTTATGCCTCAACTTGCTAATGATGTAAACGTCATCAACTCAGTTTGCATTCCTTGATTTAAATTCTTAAGCGTTTCAAACTTTGTCCTGTTTTACTCGAATTAAGGAGTGACAAAGACTGGCAACTGCTAGCTGAAATATTTCCATAAAAAAATAAATCATTCGTTGGAGTTTTTTCTTTGTTTTAAGGTTTTGTTCAGTTTATTTTATACGAAAAAGTTCATCAATTTTTGTCTTTCTGCCACTAGCTCCCAAAGCTGGATTAAATTTGAATTATTTGTAATTAGTAGCTTCTGCTTGAAAATGATACCAATTTAAACATTTGTCAACATTACTTTGGGGTTGTCTTTTTTTTTTTTTTTTCAAAAATTCTTGAACAATTCTTTCTAAATACCCAATGGTGTATGTGTAACTCTGAATTTTATCCAGAGCTTTAGCTACGGGTTGTAACTGTAAGATCTGTTTCTTTGTAGAATGCTTCAGTACAAGGATGGCCACCTTATTTCTCACTAGTTAATCTACTTTGTCCCTGTTAACTTCACAAATTTGGAAGAGATTTAACCAGTTGTTTAAATAACTCTTTAGTGAGTGTCCTGGGAGCAAGACAATTACTACCTTCTTGGTGCTGGTATCTTGCTGAAGGATAATGATTGTTCCAAAATGTATATAATTACATAAGCCATGTGTTCTTTGATATCAGCAACTTCTAAATCATGAGCCAGCAGACTTAAAATGTGTGCTGAACATCCATAAGTCAAACCATTCAATTCACTATCTTCTAATAGTTTTCTCATCTTGTTGACATTAGATGCATTATCTGTTGCTAAACTACCAACAGCCAAAGTCTTCTACTGACTTCTTTATTGAAGACATGGAAATTTCCTGAAAATATTCTGCAGTATGGAGTTTGCCTGAGGTGTCTGTTGTGTTCACTAGTTATGTGTTTGAATGAGAGCGTGTCATTGTGTATGCTTTGGATGAATGAATGATTTATACTCTTATAGTCCCGCATTGATTTCGGCCGGTGAACTGATATTTCTGCCACATTAGTGATTGTGGGGGTTTTTCCCCACAACCTGACTCAAAACACCATGAAAGTGTAAAAATAGATTTTAATACCAGAAATACTTTAAAAAAAAAATTAGTATCAGCAATAAATATTTGAAAAAAGAAAATATTACCAGCAATAAAAATCTTATCAGCATTAAATGACCCATTGAGGTTAATATGCCACAAAACAAAACAAACCAAACTATACATTTTTTAAATAAAATATTACCAGCTATACATTTTTGAAAAAAAAAGGAAATTTTGTCGGCATTAAATAACTCATTGTGGTTGATATGCCGTAAAAACCAAACCAAACAAACATTTATTTAAATTGGCCAGATTTTAGGCCATCTTAAATTTTTCAATTAAATTGGGAAGAAATTGCTGTAAAAACAATGGTTAATTTATTTATCCTGCATTGTCTACAATGCAACACTTGTCTTTTCTTTTAAATTTTAATTAATCTTATTTCTTTGAAAACTTTACTTTATAATTTTTGATAGATAATTTTTTCATCCAAATCATATTTTTATTTTATAGAATTAAATAAAATTGTGGTGAGGCAGTTTTTGAATGAAAATATAGTTAACCAAATTTTCTTTGTAAAAAAAAATCCACCATTTAAATTCATTGTTTACAGTAAACACTTCCTTCTAGGTTGTTATCAGTACTTGGTTGATAGCAACGAAAGCTATTGCTAGTTTCTGCTTCATAAGTAAATTCTAATCATACATTTGACTTTCTTTAGCTTATTTGGTCAGGTAATGCTTTATGGGGATATATTAATAAAGTATCATCAATATATCAGAAATGTTGATTGTCTTTGGAAAGGACCAGATTCAAGTAACCCTAAGAAGCTAAACCTCCACAGAAATGCTATAACATCAGTAGTCCAAAATTGAGGTTTATAAAAATCAGTGTTAAAAGTGAAATAACATTGGTTTATGATGAGTTGGCAAATTTTTATTGGTAGGGAGTGGTTTATTTTTTATTGTAATTAATGTTTGTTTAAAAAAATTACGCATTTTTTGTCAAGAATATTCGTATAAAGGGATTTCATATCTAAATTTGCCGTGGATTTATCTGTCATACATATTCCCCTTACTTTTTGACCAGGTTACCTGAACATTTTGATATGGGAAGGGCTGATTGTTCAAAGGAGTGGTGTTAAAATGTTTGTAATGGCTTTCACCAGTTTATAGGGAGTGCCACCATTTCTAGTCAGCATTAAATAACCCATAGATGTTGATATGCCACTAAACTAAAAACAACCAACCAACCAATTTCTGATATGCGTTGCATTGGAATACCTGCGTTGTGTGTTTTGGGTAGACCATAAAGTTTTGGTATTTTAAGGTGATATTCTATTATTCAATACATTAGTCACTCACTGTAATGAGTTTGACCATATTTTTAATCTTTTTTTTTTAAATTTTTTTTTTTTTTTTTATAAATGCTGCTTTTATTAAAAGAGAAAGCAATTTACTAAATGCAATGAGTGCTAAATTATCCATGGCAAATTTGTGTCCAGGTTCTTGCATCATTTTGCCTTTCTTGACAGATCTTCTGTGGTTGCAATATGGTATATTTAACAACATAAATTGTATCAAGATAGGCTGTGTCCAGACATGTCTTAGGAAAAAAAAAATTTATAAATTAAAAAAAATAATTTTAAAACTCTAAAATTTATAATTTAGCATTCTCACATTTTCAACATTTCCTCTTGGTGCACAACTGATGTTTATGTTTATATCTCCCTCCTACACATATATAATTCCATCAATAAGAACATTATTTTAGTCTGCTAGAGTCCTTTCTATAACAGGAAATTCATTGCATAGAATTTTTCCACCTTCTCATTCAATTGCCTAATCTATATCTATATCCAAGTAAGATGAGAACAAATAGAGTACAATTCCAACATTCATAAAATTTAATTGAAAAGAAGGATCAATACAAAGTAGAGCATCATTGTTATTATTTTTGTTTTAAATCTAAATAAATTGTTCACATGTCAGTAATTTACAATTGCCTGATGAGATGTATTGATACACATCGAAACACAACTGCAATTGCATAGCAATTTTGAAATGTTTTTGGCATAATGTCCTAAAATATATATATATATATATATATATATATATATATATATATATTGGTAGTACCAAGAATTCCTTCAGAGCAAGGTGGTATCAACATATATCATCTTTCAACAACAACCTTTTACAGAAATAGGACGTCTCTTTCTAAATATATTTAGTACTTAAAAGTAGTTAACAAAACCCCTAAAGTAAAATGGAAAATATAAAAAAAATAGAACTTGTAAATTTTTACATGATCTATGTTTACAGGGAAAATTCCATATAATCAGGTTTGCTAACAATAAAACTCTGTTTAACCAAAGAAGTGAATTATTGGTGAGATGCCAGCACAGTCTATCTTTTACCTTAAAATATAGTTAAAAATTTATTATAAAAAGCAATTACATATTACAATTTTATAGCCATCATTTTATTAGTATGTAATGATCCACCCTCTATGGGTAATTACTTTATTTGGTTTCTACAACTTTATTATTACTATGTTTTGCTGTCTATTCAGTATTATTAGTACTGTATATAGATGTTCCCCATTTTTTATTTTATACACGCCCCTTTTAAGAAGCTTCTTGAATATATAAAAAATTTAAAAAAAAAAATTTTTCTGATAATTTTATGTCTGATTAACCTCCCCGACCACTTCAACAAATTGAACATCATATTTGGCTACATTCATGATACATTTGTTGCTGTCATATTCTCTACAATCGTCAATGATAACACGTCTAAGCGCTGGTTTATCATGAAATGAAAATATAACTCACCCACCTCCACCCTCTGACCGTATTTTTCTATTTAGTGTAGATCTGACTTTCAATTGGTTAATCGAGACATACCCACAAGTATCTGACTTTATGCCCCCTCCCCTTTTAACTTTGGGAAAAGAGGTAACATTTTGTTTTTTAAATTTTCATAAAAAATCATTTTTATCACCAGTTACCAACCATTGCCTGAGGAAGTATAATCATAGTATTGAAACATGAAAGCTTTTGTGTAGCGATGTAAAATGTTTTTTATTATAATCTCGTATAATAAAAATATAATAAAATATATATATATGTGTGTGTGTGTGTGTATATATATATATGTGTGTGTGTGTGTATATATATATATATATATTTGTGTATTTAGGCAGCAATCCTTCTTTCATGCACGTTTCATTAAAAATGACTGACAAGGTGCTTATATTTAGTTTTTTATACAATTTCTCGTGTCATGCACATTTCATTAGAAATTGTATAAAAAAACTAAATAAAAGCACCTTGTCAGTCGTTTTTAATGAAATGTGCATATATATATATATATATATATATATATATATATATATATATATATATATATATATATTATATATATATAACAATTGATAATTAGTAGGGATAATTCCAAGGAGGACATTGATCCAAAGAGAGCTCAATGTAAGTAACGGACCAATATAATGATGAGTACAGATGGTTCTTAGAAATCCATTCGGTTATAATTTATTTCATGAATATACAATTATTCATCTCTTCAGACCAAAGTTTTTTTTAATATATGGAGTCAATTTATTCAGACAAAAAAGGGGAGAGTAATAAGAAAAGGAAAAAGTTTTCACTCTTCTGTCAAGTTAATCTCATGCTATTTTTGTGGGTCACTTCATATTTTTGATCTGTAGTGTATATATAAATTTGTATCATCATCTTATTGTATTATGATCATTAAATATTTTGTCTCTTACAGATTCTCATTACATACTGAAGCTATCTGTTTTGGAAGACTTTAGCAAAAATGTCTTAAGTTTTTAATCTGAATGTAGCTTCAAATATGGAAGTTATGAATGACACAAAAAAAAATTGTCTTAAAAAGTATCTTATTTTTTTTTCTTTATAATTTCAGGGTGTTGATTTTGTGTGTATTTCTGACAATTACTGGCTGGGCAAGAAGAAGCCATGTCTCACCTACGGGCTCAGGTTAGAAGTTTCAAGTATTTTATCAAAATCTTATATTTGTATGCCGTATATCCAGAAAGAATTCACCTAGTGAATATTAACCAAAAAGTAGTTTACTTAGGACAGTGAAACATTTTTTTTTTCTTTCTTTTAGAACTTAAGTCTCCTTTCCACTTTTCAAAATAGACTAGGTTGCCATCATTTGCTTTGTTGCAGCCGCCTTAATCTCATTCAGGGGCTGAATTTTTTTTTTTTTTTTTTTTTTTTGTTAAATTTTGGTAAAAACCAGAAGTCACAAAAAGCCAAATCTTGTCTGTAGGAGATTCAGGTGATGTTTTACCTAAAAAGCTTACATGAGAATGAGACTGTCAGAAAAACTCACACAGTGGCATTTCACTGACAACTGAATAACTCCTTCAGGATAGTTTCCATTTGCTCAGTCCTTTCTGATTGGATTCCTAAGTTACATCAAGATCATCCTACTGGTTTTCATAATGTTCAAAATAGCTGGATAATTTCTGCACAAACCTCCTATATATAATTCCGTATGGTTTCTTGAATAATTTCTGTTTAAAAGATATGGGACTTTTGCACAGTCTTTCTTTTGGGATTAAGGAAATTTTTTAGGTGTCTTGATACAGGTAACCCTTGCAGAATTTTGAAACAAACCCTTTATTTAATCTATAGGGGGAGAGTGTAGATTGTTCTCATTCCACTGTCAATAACTCAGTTATTGCTCATCTCCTTTTCACTGAATCTGAATCTAGATTACAACAAAAACTTCAACTTTGCCACAACCATTAGGCAAGTTCCAGGCTTAGAGAATGATACTTCCAGTTGAGTAGGTTGCTTTAATGTTTCATAAGACTTTGACAAATGAGCAACCATTTTAAATTTCCTTAAAATCATATGGATCAACAGACACCTGAAGAAGGCACAATGACTAAAATGCTGTGATAATAATGACAAAGATGAAGTTCAAATATAAATAATAACTGTTCATATCAGAAATTCAGACAGAAAATATTTTCCCTTTCATCAAATTGTTTTTTTTTTTACATCTAATTATTACATATGCACAGCCTTCTCTGATTGGTTTCCAAAGTTACATCAAGAACATACTAGTTCTTACAATATTCAAAACAGCTGGTTACTTTTGCACAAAACCACACACACATACATATAACTTAACATAATTTAAATAAATATATATTGTATATTTAAGCAGCAAATATACATATTTTGTTGAATGAGATGGGCAAGAACAATTTTGTAAGTTTGTTGTTTTTCATTTTTTGTAGTGTCCTCCCAGATTTTCTTTCAGGAGGACTAAAAAAGAACTTGGTCCAATAACCATTATGGACAATTTCTACAGTCATTCCTTATAAAAGAAAAGCAGTAAGGACACTAGAAAAACTGAATGGAGAAAACTTACAAAATTTTACTTGTATGTTGCATTTAATGAAAATATATATATATATGTGCATATGTAATAATTAGATGTAAAAAAAAAAACAATTTCATACTTTAATAATTATTCCTGTTAATTAAAACCAAATCATTAAATATAGAATAAATTATTTTCTGGTAGTAAATTTTCAGTTATATTAAAATTTTAAAATGAATTGATGGATTTTTATCATGTATTTATAAAATGTTAGTTTCTTGAATGCCAGCTTATGTTTGATATTATACTATTAGCCTATAATTGCGGGAATTATATACCATTTTTTTCTCCACCCTTGTTCACTGATTATGGGTTTGGTGGGTTGATTTTGTTTAACAACATATCAACCTCTATGGGTTATTTAATGCAAAAATCTACATATTTTGTACATAATTTTATGCTTTCAACTACAGATATTTTGTACATAATTATATACATTGAGGGTAAAGTTATATTTTTTAGATATAGTTTGTCAATCATAAAATGTATTGTTGGTAATTTTTTTTTTTTTTTAAATTTATTGCTGGTAATTTTCACTACAAAAATGGTAATTTTATTATAAAAATATATTTTTTCTACTGTTTTTAGTGTTGCATTAATTGTCATTTTGCTATAAAAATAAATTTGTTGATCATTTTACTGTAAATATGTACTATTAATTTTTGTTTGAGGTTCACTATTTGCCTATAGCTGAGACCCTAACAGGTGCTACCATTCCAAATGTTTATGGAAGTAACTAACTTATAAGATTGTATTTTGACTCTCAATTCTGCAGCATATTCAGACAATTTTCTGAAAGAAACTTGTACCCTTTTAAAAAAAAAAAAATTTTTTAATACTTCCTGTTTGGTGGAAAGTTGAAAAAAAAATGAAACTTATTTGTTTCAAGTGGAATATTTTGATTAAATTGTACATATTTGAAGACTATCAAAAATGAATCCATTTAGACTACACACTTATTAAAGATGAAAACTCTGATATTTCATACAATTTTTTTTTTTTTGTAGTCAGTCTTCTAAAAAAAAAAATGCCTTTTTAGTTTTGTCATTGATAAAATTCCAATGTCAGCATTAAAAATAACCAGCCTCTTTGATGTTTCTTGCGGTTAACAACTAAGAACTTGACTTCAAAGTAAAACTTATGGCTCCTGGTGAATAATAAATATGATTACATCTTAAATTTATGCATGAAAAACCTAATTTAAGTGTATGGTAATAAGATGACATCTGTCTCTCCCACCAGTACTGTTTTTTATTATGATAAGCAACTTTTAAGTTAATTTTCTACACTTGTAAAAAAAGACAAAAATATCCTAATTGTTTAAAATTTTGGAATTAAAGTAAATATAAAGTAAAGTTGATTATAAAATGAATGAAAATGAATTAAAATTTGCTTGACTTCTATTATAATTAACGGTTTATTGATTAATTAATTGGTTTTTAAATTTGTCACTCGTTGCGGACACAAAGTTAAGTATATGTGAACATGGATAGAAATTATTCAGAACCAGGCTAAATAGAAAAAAATCCATGAAAAGCATCACATGAACATCCTCCCCCCCCAACCCCCCCCAAACTTTCTAGATGACTAGAGAAGCATCCTCTTGGAAGTCTGTTGCACAAAGTAACAGTTCTTGGGAAGAAGCTGAGTGAAAATTTCTTCTTACCAATGGAATTGCAGGGAATGAGGATGAGTTGACTCCTTGTATATAGCCTGGTGGGTCCTAGCTGTAAATGCCTGAACTGGTGGAATTAAGGAATGTAGCATAGAAATAGTGATAGAGTGGCAAGAGGCTTAGCTGTAAATGCCTGAACTGAACCGAACTTTATTTTATTTTAATTTACTTTTTTTTTTTTTTTTTTTTTTTTTTTTACTCATTTTGCCCCATGCCACTGGTATGCAGGCAGTACCAGGAGTGAAAGTGGGGGAAAAGACTGGGTGTAAGGGGGACCGAGGAAATGGTAAAAGCTGAGCATGGTTCTAGAAGATGGTGATTGATGTTGCATTTAAATTTTTAAAGATTGTAGTTATCAGGGAAGCAAGGAAACAGAAGGGTGTTCCACAGGTGGGAAGTGCGAGAAAAGAAACTGTTGGAGTAGAAGGGGCAGTTACATTTAACTATTTCAACAGTAAACGGGTGGGACCTAGATGCCAATCTAGTGGCACTCTTATACTCACGTAGTCTGGGCACCAGTGGGGAAAAGCTTCTCAGAAGTTGCCATGAAAATATTTGTAGAAAAGACGGAGGGAAGCCATGTCACATCAGTGAGAAAGTGACTGAAGTTGAGATGCCAAGTCAGGATTGATTATATTGCAGATGCTTCTTTGGGTTTTGTCAAGAACCTCAAGATGAGTAGCAGGACCACCTGACCAAATATGGCATCAGTATTCAATGCACCGAGGAATGGTAGATTTGTAAATGTGCAAGATGGACTCTGACGAAAAAAACCTTCTGGCATGACACAGTGACCCAAATTTTCTTGCAGTAAATGCAGCTATTGATTCAATTTAGTTGTTCCACTTCAAGTTAGTTGAAAATGTGAGGCCAAGGAGCTGCAGTAGTGTGTTGCTGTCCAAGAGTCTAGTATCAGTCATGCTGATGGTGGGCAGGAAAGATTCCCTATGGTGGTTAAATGAGAGCAGTTTCTTTTTGGAGGCATTAAAATTTGAGCCATTTCCTACTCCAGTTAACCACAGACTGGAGGTTCTTTGCATGAGCAGTGGCCAGGTTAACTTTGTCAGCTCTGGCAGATTTACTATTGAGACAGAAGTAAATGGTAGTGTCATCAGCATAAATGCCTACTTGGAAAGTGATGATATCAGGAAGATCATTGATGAAGATCAGAAACAGCGTAGGACCCAGGATAAATCTTTGGGGGACACCTGCATTCACGTGAAAGGAACTGGAAGTGAGCCTGTTCAAAATGACCACCATTTCATGATTTGATAGCAATGAGTGGATTAAATCAAGCAATCATCCTGTAATACCATATCGCTGGAGCTTATGTAAAAGATAAACGTGCTAAACCTTGTTTGCCATTATTATCAAGAGCTTGATATACATATTCAGTGATGGCCGTTAGCATATCAGCAGTAGACCTGGGAAAATGGAAGCCACATTGTTTGTCAGAGTGTAGGTCCTGAGTGGTAAGGTGGTTAATCACTTCAGCATAGGAGACTAATAGGTAATAGGGTGATAACTAGAGGTGTCAGAAGGTTCTCCAGAGTTCTTAAAAACAGGAACTACAGAGGAGGACTTCTAACAAGCTGGAAAGCAGCAAGGCAATAGTTATAAAGTTTGGCAAGGACTGGAACCAGCCCGGTAGCACATTTAGGATGATAGCTGGGATCCTCTCACCTCCGCTTGCAATGTTTTGTCTGTGGGGAGAAAAAGGACTGTAATTCATCACCCACAAAAATAGGGAAGAATTTTGATTGTCTGGGGTCAAGAATTAATGCAAGTGCTAATAAGATCATTGTATTTATGATATATATTTATGTGAATGTGTTATTTTCTGCTTTGAATATTAGATTTAAGAGTATATATACTAACAGTTTATTTTCCATGTATACAGTTCATATTTTGTTTATTTTAATATCCAAATTGAATATTAATTTTTCATGTTTTAATTCATTAAAAAAACAATTTACAAATTAGATTTTATTTTTATTTATTTTTCATTTTTTTTTTTTCAGAGGAATTTGTTATTTCTTTGTGGAAGTTAAATGTGCTGAGAGAGATCTTCATTCTGGAGTTTTTGGCGGCTCAGTGTAAGTAAAAGAAAAAAAAAATTACCAGACAGGATATTTTCCTAGATGCCTATAGGTAGTACTAAATACTTATATATATATATATATATATATATATATATATATATATATATATATATATATATATATATATACACACACACTATCTTTTGCTGGTACATACATATATCTATGATAAAACATAATCTGTAAATTAGGTGCAAGAACTTAATAAGAAATGATAGTAAAATAAAACAATTTAAATAATATGAAGGGATGTTGAAATTTTTTTTAGCTTGATTTACTTCCCAAAATCAGTATTTTAATACCCAAATATCAAAATAATGGTTTTGGGAAGTGTTTTGCTGAAACTTTTCACAAACATCTCTTGTATTGTAAGATGTTATGATGAACAGCAGATTCATTTGTAATGTTATGAAGAACAGCAGATTCATTTGTAATGTAGATGTTAGTAGCTGCAGCATAAGATTTTTTCTTTGCTTAAGTGATGAATTTTCATCTTTTCATTGAAAGGAATTTAACAATTGTAGAATAAATAAAACAAACTGAAAGAAATGCTCATGAAAAATGAATAATATGAAGAAGCATCCAAAAATTCTCATCTGAACAAAGAAGAGATTCCCCACAAATTATGCCGTCTTTGTGATCAGATTTTGGGAAGCCCTTGTAATTGAAACTTCCAAAAATCTTATCACAAAGACGGCATAATTAGTGGAGAATCTCATCTTTTTTCAGATGATAATTTTTGATAACTTACATTATTCATTTTCCTTTGAGAAATAAGAAATAAATATTAATTAATAAAAAAAATAATAATTGACAATGTGTCATCTAAGAAATTCAGACAACTTAAGACTATTACTCAGTCAGTTAAGTGATATACACTTGGGAAATCATGTCTCTTTCGATTCATGACTGACTAGGCAGAAGATTCTCCTGCATTAGGTTGCGGTAGACTAGTTGCCAATGAAGGCTATAGGTCCCAGTCTATCCTGCTATGGGAGAAGAGCTTGATAAGTACCTTTCTCAAGGATATTTGTGCATAAGTGAATGCAATGAACATGACTGAAATTTGAACTTGGATTTGCGATTTCTCCTTTTGAGCTGATATCCATTATATGACAATGCACATACAAATCAAAAATGAATAATTGACAATATTTCATCTAAAAAATTCAGACAACTTAAGACTATTACTACTTGGTGGAAAAGCAAGAGAAATAAGATGAAAGAAATACTAGTGAAAAATGAATAATAATGGACAAGGCTTCATCTAAGAAATTCAGACAACTTAAGACTATTACTACTTTGTGGAAAAGCAAGAGAAATAAGATGAAAGAAATACTAGTGAAAAATGAATAATAATGGACAAGGCTTCATCTAAGAAATTCAGACAACTTAAGACTATTACTACTTGGTGTAAAAGCAAGAGAAATAAGATGAAAGAAATACTAGTGAAAAATTAATAATAATGGACAAGGCTTCATCTAAGAAATTCAGACAACTTAAGACTATTACTACTTGGTGGAAAAGCAAGAGAAATAAGATGAAAGAAATACTAGTGAAAAATGAATAATAATTGACAAGGCTTCATCTAAGAAATTCAGACAACTTAAGACTATTACTACTTGGTGTAAAAGCAAGAGAAATAAGATGAAAGAAATACTAGTGAAAAATGAATAATAATGGACAAGGCTTCATCTAAGAAATTCAGACAACTTAAGACTATTACTACTTGGTGTAAAAGCAAGAGTGGTGTAAAAGCAAGAGAAATACTAGTAAAAATGAATAATAATTGACAAGAAAATTACACAAACACTCTCAGGAGTAAAAGCAGGAAAAATTAGATGAAAGAAATAAGAGTGAAAAATGATACTACTGAGCAAATTTGGCTGGCCAACTGTCAGGTGGATACAGTCCACTAATCTACCACTATTAGACTACGGTTTCTAGAATTTGTATAACTTGGAATGAGGAAGTACTATCTCTCCAAGACACCTTTAGGATTTTGTGAAGGCATCTTAAATGGAAAACAGCTTAGCTAGATAATGTTTGTGGTGGATTTCCAAGTTTTACATACATATAAAGCAGTTAAAACAATAGTTATATAATTTGAGCTAGGAGACTATTGCATCTGATGAAATTTGATTTTGTTTTTAAATGTCTTTTTGAATTGTTTGTGTGCAGTTTTGATTTTGATAAAATTATTTCTCTCTTTGAAGGCACGAAGCAATGACTGATGTGATTGCCTTGCTCAATAGTCTACTTGATAATAATGGAAGAATCCAGATTCCAGGAATTTATGAATCTGTAGCCCCAGTCACTGATGATGAAGCCATTCTTTACACTGATATTGACTTTGACTTGGTAAGACTTTTTTTCTTTGGAGCAACTTAATCAGTCAGATAGTGACTATTTTTTATTATTTTAGTTTTTTTTTTTATTTTGTGAAAGTTTTGTTTTTCCTGGTTTCTTTTTGACAGAAATAGATCAACAAATTAAGCTTTTCTGAAGAAAATTGAAAATTTCCCACAAAAATAAAATATTCCATACATTCTTTGACTAATATCTTCATCTTTATTGTTTTCATTCTAACATTTTGGACACTGTATTCTTCAGTCCTCTTCAGAAATATCTTGTGTAACATAGCTGCCATGTACCTTTTCTGTAAATATTTTCATGGTAACTGTTCATCTTTGGTAACTAGATTTTATGAAGGTAAGTGTACTACTAGATTGACAGTAAGGTCTCATTATTTTACAGTTGAAATGGCTGTAAGTTCTATGTTAGCAGTTTCTTCTCACATTTCTCACTTGTAGAACTTGCTTCTGGTTTCTTGCTTTCCAATCAACATTGATCTTCAAAAATTTAAATGCAATGTCAATCATTATCGTCTGTCTTCTTGATTCCTCTTCTTTTATTTTTATTTCTCGTTCATAATATTTTATTTCCTCATATTCTCTTACATGCTGTATCCCCTTGCATCTTAGTGGTTTTATTGCCTTGCTTGGGTTGGAATGATTTAAAAAATAAAAATTTTATTGTCTAATGCATCATCCCTTTTTTTTTTTTTCATGTTAATGGAAATAAACTGATCTTCTGTGAGACCATTAGGAAAATTTTCAATCTTAAACTATTCAGTCTTTTAATTATTTTAATTTCAACCTGTTTCATAAATTTTAAATCAATCTGATTTCTTTTTATTATCGTTTCCCTATTTTTTTTACTTATTTGCCAAAATAAAACTTTCAAATTTTGTTTGTAGTATTTTGATTTTGTTTTATTTATTTATGATTTCTCACCAATCCAGGTGATAAAGCCACTAACATGCAAGGGGTTATTGAGTGTGAAAGAATAAGAGAAGTCATTAGTGAGGAGAAAGGGGGGGGGGGGCAATAAAAGAACAAGATTCAAAAAGACATAAGATAGCAATTGATGCTGTATTTAAATTTTCAAAGATCATAGTTTGCAGGAAAGCAAGAAGCTGGAAGAGTTCCACAGTGCAAGAAAAACTTTTAGGTTATGGTTACTGTTATGGGATCTTACCTGTAACGACATAATGAACTCCTCCTGATACTATAAAGACTGCGCCTCTCAAGAGAGACGGATAGAACGAAGTGTAACCAGTCGAGACAGAGCGAGTCGAGACAATAGTAGTTCACTCTCAACCAGACTGACAGTCATACTAACACCTTCAACTTCTTGTATTATTATTCTGTTTAATATATCTTTGTTATTCCTACTCTTGTGTTCACGTTGTTCTTCCTTGGTCCTAACCTTGGACCATAACCATGGTGTGAGGATATTGGACCATAACAGTGGCGACGAGGAAAACTGAAGAAACGAAACTACGTGGAGAAACCAAAAAAGTACACTGAAGAAACAAACTATGCGGAGAAATCCTAAAAAAGGATACTGAAGAAACAAAACTCTACGCGGCGAAAACTAAAAGTATATTGAAGAAGCAAGTTCTACATGAATATTGAAAAAAACAAGTTCTACGCAGTGAATCTACAAAAAACCTTTTTGCTATCAGTCGGCCATAACAGAGGAGACGTAGGTAGTGAGAAAAAAAAAAGAAAAGTTCTATGCGAACATATAAAAAAAAAAAAAGAAAATTTTCTTTTTGGACATCAACTTTACAGTGGTAACAAAGACACGAATTCTACACTAAAGAAAAATAGTTACACATAATTATGGTATTAATATGGGAGACTTTAAAGCAACCATCTTGGAACTTATGAAAATGCAATTTGAGCAGCAACAGAAAAACAAACAGAAAGCATCTTGAACTACAAGAATTACTACTACGGGCAGTAACAAATAAAGGGCAAAATTCCGAAAATGAAACGGCATTCTTGCAAAATGCTATATGGAGCTCTATCAAAGACTTCACGTATGCACCGGAAGAAGACAAAACCTTCGCAGATTACTTCAGAAGATATGAAGATTTATATGAGTTTGATTGCGGGAATTGGTCAGATGCGAAAAAAGTACGTCTATTACTGAGGAAACTAGGGTCAAGCAAATACACTAAATTTGTAGACTACATCCTACCAAGAAAAATGAATGAGCTGACTTTCAAGGAAGCCGTGAAACTTCTAACAGAATTATTTAGTCCGAACACTTCACTATTCCACAAAAGGTGGAAATGTTTAAATCTAACGAAAAAGGATAGCGAAGACTATATAACATTCGCTTCCATAGTAAACAAACACTGTGATGACTTTAAGTTATCTGAACTCAGCCCGGACAATTTTAAATGTTTGATATTCATCCAAGGCCTGGTTTCGACTAAAGATGCGGAGATCAGACGGAGAATTCTAACAAAACTTGAGAGTGAACCAGAATTGATGCTACAAAAATTGGCTGAAGACTGTCAGAGATGTATAAGCGTAAAAAAGGACTCGTAAGATATAGAAGAGTGTGGCGTCGCTCAAATACGAAAAGTACAATGACAAACACGTTTTTGTCCCTCCTCAAAAACAAACCAAACCAATTATTCTACTTCAAAACCAAACCAAATCAAATGAAATATCAGAAAAAATTACCACCCAGTCCATACTATTGCTGTGGGACTTTGCATTGGTACAAAGATTGTCCATACTGCTTTAAGACTTGTCTGTCGTGCAATAAAGTAGGACATAAAAGTTCACATTGTTGGACTCGGAAAGAAAGCAGAAGCCGAGTAAAAGTCACTAGAACTGACCAAGCGGACGAGACAAATATACGAAAATACATACAAGTAGAAATGTTAAACAAAAAAGTCAGACTACAATTGGATTCCGGATCAGATTTAACAATTATTAACTTACAGACGTGGAAGAAATTAAACAAACCAACCATGTTGAGAACCGATAAAATTGCCAGGTCGGTAACAGGAAGAAAAATAAAATTTGAGGGAGAAGTTATCACAACGGAATGACCAAAAAATGTACGTTCTTAAAAATACGGAAAATTTATTTGGAACTGACTGGATGCATAAATTTGACCTCTGAGATTTACCGATAAGTACATTCTGCCAAAAAGTGAAAAATTTATTGACCGAGGCAGAGAAATTAAAAGAGAGTTTCCCCAAAGTATTTTTAGCCGGCCTTGGGAGGTGTAAAAAAATAGCAGTAAAAATAGAATTAAAAGAAAATGTTCAACTCATTTTCAAGAAGAAAAGGAATGTACCTTTTGCAGCACTAGAAAAAATAGACCAAGAGTTAGATAGACTCGTGAAAACCGGTATATTGACAAAGGTAGAATATAGTCAATGGGTCGCACCTACAGTTTATGTGAAAAAGAAATCTAGTGAGATACGAGTATGCGCTGATTTCTCGACGGGATTGAATGCAGCGACTAAGGATTATCACTATCCTCTCCCTAGTCCAGAGGAAGTTTTCACAAAATTGAATGGAGGAAAATTTTTCTCAAAGATAGACTTGAGCGAAGCATACCTACAAGTACCAGTAGATGAGGAAAGCTCAAAGTTGTTGTGCATAAACACACATAAAGGATTATATAAGTTCCAAAGATTACCATTCGGGATTAAGGTCGCGCCGGCAATATTTCAGCAAATAATGGATACTATGCTAGGCGGACTGGATTTCACAATTGCATACCTTGATGACATACTGATAAATAGCAAAAATATTGATCAACACTGGGAACACGTTCAAGAGGTTTTCAGGCGAATACAAAACTACGGGGTTAAAGTAAAAGAAAATAAATGTGACTTCTTTATGAAGGAAATAAAATATCTGGGCCATATTATTGACGAAGATGACCAGACCCAAAAAGGGCAACGGCAATAAAAAAAAATGCTGACTCCAAAAAATGTAGCCGAATTACAAAGCTTCTTGGGCTTAGTAAATTATTATCAAGAATTTATTCCTAACATGCACAAATTACACGCACCCCTAAACGAACTGTTGAAGAAGGAAAAAGTTTGGGAGTGGACAGATGAATGTCAGAAAACGTTTGACAAAATCATTAAAACACTAACAGCAGATTTATTTTTAGCGCATTATAACCCAAAATTGGAAATAATAGTCGCGAGTGACACAAGTGCCTATGGTGTTGGGGCATGTATACTTCATAAAATGTCGGATGAGACACTAAAACCCATCGCGCATGCTTAAAGAACATTGCTACCAGCCGAACAAAATTATTTGAAAATCGAAAAAGAAGTGCTGGGGATTATTTTTGCAGTTATGAGATTCCACAGATACATTTACGTTAGATTTTTTACCTTGCAGACGGACCACAAGCCGTTATTGACAATATTTGGATCAAAGAAAGGTTTACCTGTCTACACTGCAAATAGATTGGGGTACAATTTTATTAAACTATAACTTTAAATTGAAGTATCTTCCATCAAACAAAATCGGGCTGCAGATGGTCTTTCGAGACTAATACCAAAGAAAACGGAGCCATTAGAAGATTCCATAATTGCAGCTCTACGACATGAGGAAGATATTAGAACATCATTATGTAGTACAATTCGAAACCTCCCCATCACATTACAGGTAATAAGAAATGAAGCAGTGAATGAAGAATTTATTAAGGAAACGAAAACAAAAATTGCAGAAAAAAATAAGCATGTATCGGACAGTTTTTTGTTATGTGATAACGTTCTACTATATAATGAAAGGCGAATCCTCAAGGCGAATCCTCAAGGATTTTCATATGGGCCATCCAGGAAAGAACAAAATGAAATCCTTAATGCGAAGTTATGTATATTGGCCAAACATGGATCAAGATATCACACATATGGTGGAAAAATGCAAAGCCCCGCTGATCATCCATAAGCCATGACTGGAGACAGATCGACTGTGGTCGAGAATACATGTAGATCTCGCAGGTCCATTAGATGGTTTCTACTATTTGATTGTAGCAGACAGTTACAGCAAATGGCCAGAAGTATTTCGTAGAAAACCTACTTCTGAAACTACCATAAATTGCCTTCATGAGCTGTTTACCCGTTTCGGAGTGGTTGATTGTCTAGTCACCGATAATGGGACACAATTCACATCTGCGGATTTTCAAGAATTTTGTGAAACTTTTCAAGTTAAACATATTAAATCCCCGCCATATCACCCAAGATCAAATGGGCAAGCGGAGAGATTTGTAGATACATTAAAAAGATCACTAAGGAAAGCCTATGACGTGCCAACAGAAAAGGCTTTGCAGCAATTCTTACAAGTATATCGAATTACACCGAACAGTACTACGCCATCAGCATTATCGCCCGTGGAAATGATGTTCGCCCGAAAAATTTGATCGGTATTCGACAAATTACTACCAAAACAAACAAAGCAATCACCAACGTTGTACCTACCAAAAAGAAAATTTAACCCAGGAGAGAAAGTTTTTTTCAAAATGTACACAAACAATACATCATACTGGGAACAAGGTAAAATAGAGAAACCTTTAGGGAACATGGTTTACATAATTCAGGGTCCGAAGTTCTTGTATAAAAGGTACATAAATCAAATAAGAAAGAGACTGTTAGAGGATTCTAACGGTTCACCTCAGGAAGAGGAAGAAGTGATGGATACGATATTCGACACATTCAATATGCAAAGGCCTCAAACAATATTAAAACCGTAAAAATCGACCAGGAAAAGAAAATTAACAGAGCCTTTGATGATAAATCCAAAAAGAAAAAAATATTAAAGACTCCTACGAGGGAAAAGCTTTGGGAGGGGGTGTTATGGGATCTTACCTGTAACGACATAATGAACTCCTCCTGATACTATAAAGACTGCGCTTCTCAAGAGAGACGAGAATGAAGTGTAACGAGTCAAGACAGAACGAGTCAAGACAATAGTCATTCACTCTAAACCAGACTGACAGTCATACTAACACCTTCAACTTCTTGTATTATTATTATTCTGTTTAATATATCTTTGTTATTCGTACTCTTGTGTTCGTGTTGTTCTTCCTTGGTCCTAAACTTGGACTATAACCATGATGCGAGGATAGTGGACCATAACAGTTACATTTAACTAAAATGACGAGACCTATCAGCCAATCTGGTACTGCTCATTAAGTTGAGGTGCCAAAGAGTAAAGCTCATCAGAACAATTACCATGAAAATATTTATAGAAAATGCACAGGGAAGCCACCTTACAGCAGTGGAAAACATTACACTGAGAAGGTACAATGATTGGTTCTTCTGGAGGTTGGCATCAGCCATGCGGATGGAGGGCAAAAATAAGATGACTAAAGACACCAGTTTCATTTTGGTGGCATTAAAATTTACAAGCTATATTTTTATTTTTTTTGTCTTGGTTACAACAGATTGAAGGTCATTTTTTTTATATCAGCTGCCAATTTGACTTTAGCAAATGTATCAGACTTAGAAGACAGAAGTAAATAGTTGTCATGAGCATAGATACATAGTCTGGAAGTGAACTGACAACATTGGGAAGGTTGTTGATGAAGATAAGAAACAAAGTAGGTTTATGTTATAGTGGAAGACACCTTGTCTAGATAATAGACTCTCCCACCTATTATAAGTAGGAGTCAGTAGGTAGTCGAGGGAGGAGTGAGCGACCACAACTCGATTACTCTGCGTAACACTTTATTACAAGTTCCTAACGTTTCTGTACGTTTACCCCATTTAGGGCACATTTAGTCCGACTACAAGTTCTATTGTGGAAATAACTCAACAACAGTTTAAGAATGGAGCCCTGGGAGACATCTGCATTATTTTTTTTATTTGAAATGTTGGTCTAATTTTCATTAGATTTTTAAGAAAATGTTGATCTAGTTTTTATTACATTTTTCCATTTCAAACAGGAGGAATACTGCAAAGATATTGGTTGCGATCGACTGATGCATTCTTCAAAAGCCCAAGTTTTGATGCATCGATGGCGCCATCCATCCCTCTCAATTCATGGTGAGGATTCTCTTTAGATACATGACATTTTCCTTTCTCTTCAGCAATATTTAACCTTCATGCCTGTAAAAAAAAAAGTGTCAAAAGGGTTGGTATTTTCCTTGACACCCCTACTATTTTAACTACATTCACTCTTTGGCAAAGTTTATTGTTTTAAAAAGTGATGATTAGAATTGTAATAAAACCTAATATTGACAAAGTGGAAAAAAGTTTTAGGACTTCATTGGACTAAATGCTTATGTTGGTGCAACTTCCAGTCTCAATAAAACCTAAACATAGGATGAAAGTGAATTTATACATTTTTTGTTCTTGAGAATTTACAAGATATTTATTTATTAAATTGTTTATTTACAAGAATGATTTTAGATTTAAAAGATTCTAAAGACTAATACAATTGTATTAAAACTAGTGCAATGCAATATTTATCATTTACCAAATTATAAAAAAAAATGTGAAAACAATTTTTTATTGATAAATTTATTAACAATTATATGTGAACTGACTATAATGAAATTGGTATTTAGCATTTTATAAAGTTTGAGTCAATTGGCAATTAGCCAATGTTTTGCCAATCATTCCAATAAACAATCTAATAACTAAATTGTGTTTATTACTGTTATTGTCAATTCTCAAGAACTAAGAATATGTATAAATTCACTTTTCATACATTTATTACAATTCTAATCATCGCTTTTTGTTATAGTGAAAGACACCTTGTCTAGATAATAGACTCTCCCACCTATTATAAGTAGGAGTCAGTAGGTAGTCGAGAGTAGGAGAAGTGTTCAGCGACCACAACTCGATTACTCTGCGTAACACTTTATTACAAGTTCCTAACATTTCTGTATGTTTAACCTATTTAGGACGCATTTAGTCCGAATACAGTTTCTTTTGTGGAAATAAACATTGTTAAGGAGTGAAATGCGGTATTTTAACCACTTTTACTGCTTGGTAATGGCGGTGTCAAGGGAAAAATCATCCTTTTTGTGAGCATGAAAGTTAAAGATTGCCTTTTCTTCTTAACTTTTTTTTGCTAACCTCATTGTTGCTACTAATATTTATTTGAGTGTTTCTTACTTTAGATATTAATTTTGCTATAGTGATTGTTTCTACTTTGTTTTACTTTGAAGAAACAAACTTCATTTTTATATATATATATATATATATATATATAAAAATGAAGTTTGTTTATATATAAAAAGAAAGAACAGTAAGATATAAAATCTGGTGTTCTTATAGATATTTTTATTTTTACACAATAGTGCTCAATGTAAATTTACAGAGCATTAATATTATAAATTGAAAAAACCATATTTTAAATCAATTAATTTATAATATATATATATATATATATATATATATATATATATATAATTTTTTTTTTTTTTTTTTTTTTTCCAGGAATTGAAGGAGCCTTTAGCAGCAGTGGATCCAAAACTGTCATCCCCAAAAAAGTGATTGGAAAGTTTTCCATTCGAATTGTGCCCAACCAGGCCCCAGATGATGTGATCAAATTGACAAAGACTTACTTGGAGAATTATCATAATCAACGTGGATCACCCAATCACGTCAAGTTATTATTATTTTTTTTTTTTTTTCAACTGGTTTTAATGGCTTTTGTCAAAAACAAATTTGCTGGGTTGAATTTCTGACACAACCAGAATATTTGATCCGTTCTAATGGGGGAAATCTTTTTGGGTTGATTCTAAATATTTTGTCATGTGTTAATGCCCGAAATACAAATCTTGGTTCACTGATACCAAATACACAAGGCAAATATTGAACTGTCTTTAAGATTTTTATAAAGAGAAACATTGAGATAAAAATGGTTACTTGCTTGTAGGAACATCTCATAAAATTAAGAGGTGTAATGTGGCATAATGGTTACTGACATGGAAAATGGAAACTGTTAAATGGGTTCAGATTTCAGTTGGGGTTGCTTGTTTTCAATTTATCCTAATACACCTCTTTTCCTCTCAACTACATGTAAATAGCAGGCCATTCTGGGCTTTCTTGCCTTGCTTAGCAACTAGTCTAGTAGACAGACAACTCTGATTTCAAACCAGGAGTAGAACACTTAAAGCAGATCAATTGTAAAACTCTTTCTCTCGCTTTTTTTTTTTCTTTGCCACAATTCTTGCTGCCTAAAAAAGGCTGTTGGTTGTACAGCCATATTGTGTGGAAACACTGGTTCTTGTATGTGTATAATTGAAATGATATATGCTGTGAGAGTAAAGAAGGATTTTAGATAAATTTCTCTTCAAAATCCCAAATTTAATCTATTAAACCCTATAAAATAACTGATTTGATAACATTTTTTTCTCATTTGTGATCAACAGAGAATGTATGTAAAGAATTTCTTGAGATTTTTTTTTTAACTCTTTCTTCTGTGTAACTTTAAAACCTGATTTTTTTCTAAAGTAAAACTGAAAATTTTATGCGCATTGTCAAAGGACGAAGTGTCGAACGTACTAAGTATCGAACGTACTAAGTGTTGAATGGACAGAATCCTACTGACTAAATGACAAATGTACAGAATGTTGAAAAGACAAAGATTCAAAAAGACAACATGTTGAAAAAAAGTAAAAATGAACATATTGTCATAATTTAAAAACTCTGTTCAAATAATCAATTAAGCTATTGTAAAGTTTTTCTTGCTTAGCTTTGGCATCATTTCATCAATAATGGCCTTAAAAGTGGTTAAGCCTTAAGGTTATTATGTCCATTCATCATTTAGTCAGTTCAACTCTTTTTCCATTTTGCACTTGTGTTCATTTGATACTTAGTCTGTTCGACATTTCATCCATTTGTTATTTTTTCTTTCAACACTGACCTACTAATGAAAATTTTGTGTTGATCATTTCAATCAACAAATTTCATTTTTTTTTTTTTAAAATATTTTTACAGCTACTTTTTATAATTTATGAAAGTTAACTTCTGTTTGCTTTTCCTTGTCCAGTGTGACTGGCTGTGGAGGTCCAGCTTGGGTGAGTGATTTTAATCACATCAATTATGTAGCAGGCAAAAAAGCAACTGAAAAAGGTAAGAAAATAATAATGTTTTTTGTTTTCATTGTTAGGCTCCAACCCCAAACCTTTGATTCTAAAATCCTGTCATTTTCTTTTCCTAACCTTAATTTGGCTGATCCTTTTAACTTACTGGCATGTAATCTAGTGTTCTTAAAAGGGAAGTATCTAGACTGATACCACTTGACATATGAGGATATGTCATAACAGAATATGAGTAAGTACTTGAAAAAACAACTTTCCTCCTGTAACTACTTTATCTGTTGGTAGTAGTAAAAGCAAAATAATATTACATCCATCACTAACCTTGACAGTAAACTAATTAAAACATTTTTAATGCGATATCATCTGAATGTCAAGTTGAGGAAAAAATGATTTTCTTTCCAATTGTTTACTTTGAGGAATTTCCTCAAGAAATGTGTTGTTGGCAATGTTTAACCTTTGTGCCTGCAAAAAAACATTGTCTCAAAAGGACAGTTATTCCCTTGACACTGCTATTACTGTATACGCTTTTGACTCCCTCAGCAATGTTTGTTTTAAAAATCATTGATTTGAATTTTAATAAAGCCAAAACATATGAAACTGGATTTATTCCTTTTCTTTATTCTTGAGAATTGACAACAAAGATGTTAAACAGATTTATTAGATTTCTTATTTACAAGAACAATTTTATATTTACAAGATTATAAAAATATGTGCACCGACTATAATGGAATATTTATTATTTACCATTTTGTAAAGAAATAAATAGGAAATTAAAATTTTTCAGAAATTTTGAAAAATATCTGAACAAGAAAATTTATATATAAATGCATAACAATGAGTAACTAATTATAAATTTTGAAAAGAAAAAAAAATGCATTTTCCAGGTATTTCTTTCATTTACTCTCACTAAAATAAAACTCACTAAAATAGGTTGAGTAAATCTTTACCTCTTAAATATCTTGATAATTTTGTAATTTTTGAATAAAAAGATTGCATTGTACTTGGTTCACATATTTTTATAATCTTGTAAATAAATATTGCCGAGGTAGTCAAAAGTAACAGTGGTGTTAAAGGAATAAGTTCTTTTCATACATCATTTTTTTCTTCTTTGCTGTAGGTTAAACATTGCTGTGTTGACATTGATTGAAGACTCTCTCAAATGCTTATTGCGATAATATTTTTCCCTTCTTTTTTATTATCACTAAATTTTGGTCTGTGTACTGCCTCCTTCAGCTGCTGTATTACATTCATAAGTTGCATTTAATGAGAATAGAAAGACTTACAATGTTGTGAACAGATTTTGTTAATCCCATGTCTCAATTTCTAGGGTGAGGAGGAGTTCTCTTTTACATTGTTATTGTGCCTTCTGGATTTGTTGGTCTGGGTAACCCTCAGAGTATTTTGAACTGAGCCCTTTATTTTAGCTACAGGGGAGATTGTCCCAGTGTTTATGTCAGGAGTTGGTAACCCCCTGGGTCACATTTGGCTGTGAAGGATTTTTGTTTGGCTTGTCAACTTTACACCTGGACACTAATTATCTAATTCATTTGTGGAGCAAATAGTAGAAAAATATTAGTTGGAGTTAATTGACTTACAATGTAACAAATTTTTAAAATCAAAATTTAATTCCAAATTCACTGCTGACTTCTACAAGAAATGTTTTGTCCAGTGGAAAATATAAAAGCCGATTGAATAATGCGAAAATGATTTTTTATTTGGATGTACATATGCTTGTGAACAACTTTTTCTGAAAATGAAATATGCTAAAAGTCATTTAAGAACAAGTTTGGGTGATGACCACCTGGATGATGTTTTGCTCCTGTCATTGACAAATATTTCATCTGATGTAGCGAAGTTATCAAACAATAAGCAGAAACAAGTGTCTCATTAAGTAATTTGCTATTTCTAACTGTATTTCGTTTGTAGTAAGACATTTGAATTTTTTGTTGTTGTCCTGTTATTCCTGCAGTAAAAATAAGGAACCTTGTTTAAATAATATAACTTTAACTTTGTTGTTTTTTTTCTTTAAACATCTAGACCAAGGCAGCCTTCTGGATGGAGCGGTCTCGGGTCAAGACAATTTATTTTTAGTACATTTAATATCATGGCTCTCCTCTGAGACATTGCAAAACTGTCTGGCCTGCTCTCTTCAAAAGGTTGCCGACCCCTAGTCTGTCCATTTATTTATTAATTCAATACATTTATTAAACCAACAGCCATGAGGCCAAAATGAAAAAAAAAAAAAAAAAGAAAGAAAGAAATGAGAGGTAAAAGATACAACAAAGTGCAGTGGCCACTTACAGAAAATGAGAATAATTAAAACATTACTGAATTGAATGTAGCTGCAATGACAGAAAGGCGTTCACTTGTTTTAATTTTCCTGCCTACTAGGTCTTCAGGGTTTTCATTGATCATGAAGACAGTGAGACACATTGTACACAAGTACAGTTACTGTATTTTGGTCTCCTTTTTGAAGATGTCTAAAAGACAATGACTGCTGAAAAGAGTGTTTCATTCATTCACTACCCGTTGTGAAAAAGAATATTTCCATATATTCATATAATACTTAAATTTTTAATAGTTGTCTTGTGGTCGATTTATACTGGTTTCTAGTAAAATATTTTTTGAAATCCAGGTCATCAAATGAATTTACTATTCTAAATACCTATATTAAACCGATTCTAAGACCTTCAGGATAAGGCATATTTTTAATTTCAGGAATCATTTTGGTAAATCTTTTTTGTACTTTTTCTAACTGGTTTATAATGCAAGTATAAAGCAACTACACACAGGAAGTATAGACTAAAATAGACCAGACTAGTGATAAAGTTTCTTTGTTGTGTAGAAAAGGTTCTTTGTATTGTAGTTCATGTACAGTGGGCTTTATTTTGAATCTAGCTGCAGTGACTTAGTCTTGAGGTCATAATTACTCCCAAGTGTTCTTTTTGGTGATATGTAACACAAAGATCGAGTTGAAGTTGCAGATTTTGACTAAAGATGCATGACAGCACATTTTTTAATGTTAAATCTCAAAAGCCAGGCAAATAATGCAATCCAGATCATTCTACAGATTGTGCTGAACATGTAAAGAGTTTGATGATTGGAAACTAACGTACATTCTCTGTATGTGGTCATTTCTCAAGCAAAGAAGTCTATGAACGCTACCTTGTGGGATGCCATTAGTAAAAGACTTCCACTGTGAGACAGCTCTTCTTACTGGAACAGATTGAAGTTTACCCATCCAGGAAAGCAACTTTCCCTACTATTTACATGCTGACAACAGTTGAGGTACTGTATCAAACTGACCCCCCCCCCCCAAAAAAAAAAAACTGGTAAATATTGATGCTGTGCTTATGCAACTCTTGTCAAAGGTTTGTAAAAATTCAATGAGAAATGTTGTACAAGCATTTCAGCAGAAAGCCGTGTTGAGAGGGGTAAAATTTTGTGAACAGCAATTGAGGTATTTGTATTCAAATCACATTTCTATAATTTTACAGGCAGCACAGTGGACAATAATTCCTAGCTTCAGTTATTACCATAAAAAGAAAAGAAAGGAGAGTGGGGAATATTTTTTTCCAATCCATTGTTAAACATCCTCCATTTTGATAAGTATTAAAAATGGATCAGAAGCTGTTAGAATTGGACCAACATTTTTTGTTTTGAAAATATTGGCCAAACCTGGAGATGAAAAAAAAAAAATTGAAAACTTGAGTACTTTGGAGGCTTTCCATTTTTTTTCTTCTGTAAAGTGGGTGACAGAAAAGCATTCACTTGTTTTTTGTTTCACGTCTATTAGATCTTCAGGGTTCTCAGTATTAAAAACTATGAACAAAAATAATTTATAACTTCAATCATTTCTTTATCTCCTGTAAAAGTTCCATGTTGAAGATACTTCTACAATGCTTTGCTTGGGAGAAGGAAATCTTAAGTTATATTCTCCTTATAATTTAATGTAGATTGTCTGAGATAATGTTTAAAACGTTTTATGCTGTCTTGTACTTAAGTAGGTCGTCACTGGTAACGTTGATGCTTATTAAGTATTTGGCATGCAACTGTTTTTTTTTTTTTTAAAGGGTTTGTCTTACTTGGATTTCCATGACAACTCTAGGTTAGCAACAGTTATGGCTTTTTAAAAAATTTTTTAAAAATTATTTCACCCTAAGCAAGGCAATAAAACTCCTAAGGTAGAAAAAAAATGAGTAAAAGGAAAGAACCATAGAAGAACAGGAATTAAGAAAATAAACAATTGACATTAATCTTCAAGAATTTAAATGCAAAGTGGATTGGAAAGAAAGAGGCCAGAAGAGTTCCACAAGCAAGAAGTGTGAGAGAAGAAACATAACTAAAAAATAATCTAATATGACAAGGGGTGAGTAGACTGTATGTGGGTGAGTTGTGGATCATGTCCAGTTGATATTTAATTAAAATCTAATACAATTTTAGACAAAGATTTAGGAGATTAGGATTTTTAGCAAGCCATCTATCATTTTCTGTATTATTATTATTCACTGAATGATATGCACAAGCCAACAGCAATGTTTGATCCATTAAGATCAAAGCCACCAAATAATATAGTAATTCTTATGATGTCTTTGTAAGTATTCAATTTTCCTGTTGACAATTGTTTCTAAATAGCAATGGCATTTCTTTTTCAGTTTACGGTGTGGTACCCGACATGACCAGAGAGGGGGGCAGTATTCCAGTTACTTTGACTCTTCAAGAAGCAACTGGTAAAAATGTACTTCTTTTGCCAATGGGCTCGTGTGATGATGGAGCCCATTCACAGAATGAAAAGATCAATAAAACCAATTACATTCAGGGAGTACGTATTTCCTCTTTATTTTTATCAGTCAAGAATCTTGGTTCTCCCTTAGTTAGACATTATGAAGCTAACAGAATTTATTTTCACCATAAATGAAATATTAATAAGAAGTTACCCTAATACATTTGTAGCCTGTAAGAAATTACTGTATATTACCACATATAAGACAAACTTTAAATCCCCAAAGTCACTATTAAAAATAGGGGGTCATCTTATACTATTATTCTAAAAAAAAAAAAAAAAAAAGCTATAAAAACCAATAACATACATGAAAAGATTCACGTTATCAAATAAACTGATAATAAAAGTAATAAAATCATTTCTGCCTCCTAGCTTACTGGTATAACTTCATAATAAATTGCCTATTCGAAAAATAATTCCATATCAATGAAATCAGCTTGTATCCTTGCAAGCTCAGCTGAGAAAAAGTACAGTTATGATTGCGTTCACAGCAATGGGATGTGCTATTATCATACATCAACGTACTGTTATTAGCAGTGTTTTGATGAAGTAATGCACATTAATATACCAGGCTGTTGACAACAGTCTAGATAGGGGAAAAGAATAAGTATTCACAAGAGATCAAGTGATGAAATGTAAACAAAAAGATGCTTTACCTTTTATGAAAAACATCATCTAGAATCTGTTACTGTATCCTTAGAAATTAAAAATAACAAAACTGTCATTTTTATATAATCAATAATCAGCCTTATACTACAGGTATAGGATAAATTCATGAAATTTAAAAAAAAACAAAACAAAAAAACTATCCTGATCTAAAGGTCACCTTATACACAAATAGATGGTAATAAGAAAGCTTGTTAATGTTTTAATTTAAAATCTTTCTCTTACAGTAATTTTCTAGTACTGAGGGTTTGTTTTTTGTTTTATTTATTAATCTATACAAAGAGAAAATGCATTGCAAACTAAAGATGTAAATTTAAGCTAAGAAAAAAAATTGTGCTCTTCAATAGTGATTAATTTCTTTTCTTTTCCCTCTTTTCAGAGCAAACTTTTAGCAGCTTACATGGATGAACTGGGGCAGTGTCAGTGAGACAGCAAAATAAATTTATAAAAGCTGAAATAAATTTAAAAACAAAAATGCTGAAATAAAATTTTGTATGAAACAAATGTTTTAAATATTTAAGATTTTGTTTCATTTATTGAGTGAAGGAGTAAAGTTTAACTTTGTAAACTGTCCTTCCACACTTTTTAAATTCTGGCATAGGCAACAGCCATAAGCTGCAGCCATTTTCACTATGGAAGACCATATGCATAAATTTAGTAATGAGGAAAGTTTTTTTTTTTTTTTTTTTTTTTTTTTGTTTTTTTTTTGAGAAAAGATTTCTCAGTTAAATAGGAAATCTGTATATCACAGTGATAATCACATGATGCAACAGTTTTTTTTTTTTAAAATATTTCTTCAGGCAAAAAAAAAAAAAAAAATAATCAACATCCTGTTTCTAAAGCAAATGATACTTACATGTATTATCTTCCATAGTGAAAAATCAATGGTTTAAAGTGATGAAAATTTGAGAAACATTGTACTTGATAATTGTTTATTTATGTGATCATGTATAAGAAAATGTGAGGGGTTTCCTTTCGTCCTCACTTGTTTGAACAAAATTTTAATAAACACTATTTTCCTCGTGAAATTTAGAGTGCCATTCAAAAAGGCAAATTGGATGCATGTGGCCTGAGGGCTGCAGTTTGCCCATAATTGTTTTAAATGATAGAACCATGAGTAAAGTTTCTGCACATTTGAAAGTATTGCAAAATTAACATCTGTAAAAAGCAATCCATTTAAATAATGCTGCATAATCAGGTCTTGAAATAATATGAGGTTTATTCATCTGGATAAACTGAAAACAATGCAACAAGTCATCCAAAGAGCACCATAGCCCAAGGTGGGTTAGTGTGGAGTTGATATCAAATAGCTGGATACTTTTCAGACAAATCTAACATTAATATATTATCACAAAAATGTAAAAACAAACTCCAAGAGAATTATGATGATTATTTTTATTCTTACCAAATGATATGGAATACAATTGCTGAGAATTAATTTCTTCCCAGAAAGCCAGACAATTCCAATTACCAAAAAACAAACGCAGGTGCTCCTTGCAATAATTAGAAGAAAAGTCAATTTTCCATTGAGAGGAAAAATGTTCATATTTAATTATATATATATATATATATATATATATAAAAAAAAACAAAAAAAAAACAATTTGGTCATTGAACTTTTAGAAAAAATTTTCTGTCTCTTAAAACCAATTAAGATTTTACAAAAAGATAAAAAGCAGCTTTTATTCTTCAGAGAAAAACAAAAAAAGAAAAAGCTATCACAATTGGTCATAAATGCCCCCTCATCTTTCCTTGAAGTTTAAAAGGATTAAAAGCTATTAAAAAAAAAAAAATCCTCAAGTCCCAGTAGTAGAAAAATAGTCCCAACTCTTATACATGTAGACATTTATCTGCGAATGAGTCAAAGTGTAAAATAATACCAGAAGGAAACAAAAACCATGATGGAACTATGAAGGCAAGGAAATGTCTAATGAAATGTTGAACTTTCAAACCAGTTCATGCATCAGGTGCCACTCAACCATCTTTAGACAAGGCCAAATGATTTAGATTAGAATTCAAACACTAAAAACATGATTTTGAGCATGTAAAAGATGATGTTTTTAGACATCTGACAATAATGTCTCTTCAAATGAGGAAACCGTTTAAGATTTCAAATGAAAATAATCTTTAATAAGTTAATAGATTGTAAAGTTAAAAAAATAAAAACTCAAAATTCTCAACCACGATTAAATAAAACTGTAGCACCAGAGAGGAAGCCTGAAAAAAAATGAAAAAACAAAAAAAAAAAAACTCATATTTTAAAGAGGATGTGGAAAGAAATGAAAGCAGCACCCCAAAATGGGGTGCTGCAAAAATTCTGCTTTGCAATGAAATTAAAACACCTTTGTCAACTGAAGGGAGCACAGTGGAACAAACAAGTTGATACAATATTCACTGCTTATTGAACGGGTTTGAAAAAAGATCAGAAGTTGCCTATAAATGTGGAGTTCTAGAAGTGTTTTTTTTCTTACAAAGAAAAATCTTAAAATTGATAAGCAGCCGTTGAATTCTAACTTGGAATCTAATTCTCAGAATTAAAGAGATTTTCTTAAAAAAAAAAAAAAAAAAAAAATAAACATTTTAATATTGAAGGCAAGAAATTAACTTTGTTGCCCAAGAATTGGCAAAGAAATAAGCAAATCCAGCATTATGTGTGGGTGGATTATGTTGTGGGGAGGGAGAAAGGCCATCAAGGGAAGAATGAGTTGATACAAGATCATTCCATGAATTGGGATGATGATTGATATTCCAGCAGGTTAGACTTTAATGGGTATAGGTTTTCAGCAAATGTCGTGGTTGGTCAGTCTGGAAAGAAAAGAAAAATCAAATGAAATATTTCTGTTGCTTGGGAAAAAAAAAAGTTGTTAACCCTTTCAGATAAACATTAGTGAGAGTACAAAAGTAAATAGAAGAAAAAAATATACACACAAGCATCTGCCCAGAGTTGAAATGAGATGTATGAAGAAGGAGATATTTGCATTAATAAACTTAAAAGGCTCAAGTTTCCTCAGAAGACAAAATTTGCCAAGGAAGTAACCAAAAACATTAAAAAGTTATGAAATCAAATAACTTTGAAAAAATTTTTAAAAATTTAACTCGGTTTTGTTCAAAGCCAACAAAGAAAAAAAAAGATTCTAATATCACTAATGAGAGTTCAGTTTAAAGGGAAAAAAAACAAAACAAAAAAAAATGGTTAAAATTATGTAATTGAAAAGTTCTCTGGCAGACATAAGGCACTTGTCATGACTGAAAAATATGGTTTTAAGCATAAAAAACATTTTTTAATAATACAAGTACTTTTACTCTGTCACAAAGCACACATATATATATATATATATATATATATATATATATATATATATAAAAACATTTAGAGGTAATCGAAAGGTGAACATTTGAAAATTTAGAAGCAAGCCACAGTTACTAGCTATACGTCTACCCTGGTCACTCCGTATTCAAGCTCAATCACCACAGCTGATCGTAGAGTTGATCACTTCAGCCCAAGTTTAGTCTCACCTCACATTGTGATTAATTGATCACAAGACTGACTTGGTCTGAATGGAATCAATGACTTGGTTTGCTCCAATCAGAGTAAAGTCACACGAAAGAAAAAATAAAACCGGATAGAAGAAAAAATATTTCTATACAGTTACTTGATACAAAGTTTATGGTACAGTTATTGATGGCTTAAGCAGGACTATATTCTCCATGCAATAACCGTTGAGCCTTCCTGATTATCATGACACACTGTTATTAGAATTTTGGAACAAGACTTCTTAACAAGGCTTTAAGTCAGAGGCTTTTTCTTCAGGACATCAAATCACATGAGATCAGGCAAAGTGGTGGTACTCTGCTATCTCTGCAGTAGTCTGCCTGTGGTGTCTCTGCCATCTCTGTCTCTCTCTGTCATAGTCTCTCAGTGTTCTCTTTTTATGCACCTCTGCACAGGGGCTAGGGTGAGGCATGATGAGCTCTGGGAATGTGTGTTCCCCAAACAAGTAATCAGGGCTCTCCCTGCCAAGGAGTCCCTCCTGGGCCTTCTCCTGCTTGGTCACCTGATCAAACCCGTGTCTTTCCTGCTATGAGTGCCTGTCACCATCACTGCGCAAGGGGCATGGAAAGTCCTTCGCCTTCCCCGAGATTCCACCTGGGCCTTCTCCTGCTTGGTCACCTGACCAAAACTGTCCCCCAAGGGCGAGGCATGGTCTAGCCCAATGGCTAAATTTTAATTATCGTCCAAAATTCTTTCTCATCATGCTTTTATATGTGGTTGTTTTCACATCTGGAATTTATCATTTTTTATACCCTCATCAACTCTTTGGTCAACAAGTGGCAAAAAGGGAACAATCCCTTCATTTTTGGCAGATGAATCATTGTCTTATCAATTTTCTGCTGGAAACCTGTCTGCTTTTAAAAATTAAACCTTATCAATCAACTGAACTTGCAGCCAGAGGTCCACCTTTCACTTTGTCACTCAGTGGTTGAAAAAATATTATTTCTTTCTTTTCAGGAGGTCCTTGGAAATCCAGAATAGTTTATCCCTTAATTTCAGTTTTTCTGGTTTCTTTGTTTTACTTCTCTGGCAGATGAAAAATTTAATTACCTTCTATCCCCCTCGCCACTCATAAAAAATTAAAAAATTGATTTCTTTCATTTTTCCTCATCTGGGGTCATTGGTATATCTTCAGTCTATCAGAATTTAGTGTTTTTCAATTTACTAGCACCTTTCCAATAGTGCCACAGCTAAATGAGAGTTTGAAATTCAAAATACAGTCAGTTTAACACCAATAAAAGTTAAAAACTTAAAAATGGTCAGTTTTCAAGAAAATTTCTCAGCAACATATGAAATTAGAATTGTAGATTTGGGGGTGGGGTTGAAAATTTATGGCCTTCCTCAGGTGTCCATTTTATTATGTTGAACCATGTGCGTTTCTTTACAAGCACTTATCAGCATAGTTTTCAAACTAAGTGATCTGGTATTTCTTTTTTGATCAGTGACTTCCATATATTATTGGTATCTAGTCAAGTCTAGTGTCATACTTGGGTGATAATGTCTTTGATTCATGACTGACAAAGCAGAAGATTTTCTGCAGTAGAGTGATTGCTAACCAGGGCTCTTCTATTCAACCCATAGCTAGGGAGAGAAGAGATAGATTCATACCTTTCTCAAGAGTATTTGCATGTAAGTCAATGTAACATACCTTACATTTTTTTTTTTTTTTTAAACCCCCTATCCTCTAAATTCGTTGGGGCACCATATGTACTGCCACAGCAGTGGTGTTTCCCTCTCCAGGCTGGTTTTGAATTCAAAGTTTTCCTTCTAGACCAGTGGTCACCCAAGTCTACAAGACACAGTTGTCCTGCTTTTTTACTCATAGCTGAGAGAAGAGAGAGATTCATACCTTTCCTAAGGGTATTAGCACGTAATTGAATGTAATGACCTCAACTCACCTATTCCTCTGCTATCCATTAGCCCACCATGCTTCTAGTATATTTATACTAAGAAAAAAAATGTGCAGTAACAACAGATGTGATGTGTTTGGGAAAGAATACACATGCCTCAACTGAGATTCAACTTTTAAAAATAAAAACAAACACCCAAAAATGGCCCAAGGAGAAGTGGAAAAAAATATTAGTCTAAAGCAGTATATTGAGAATTCTTTAGTCTTATAGTAACCGTTAAAAACTAAAGAAAGGCATTTTACAAGATGAGAGTGCTGAAGTTTAAGTCAGTCCAACTGGTGAATATGGAAACAAAAAGCTTGGCTTTCAAAAGAAACTCAAACATTCTTTACAGATTCAAAACTGCATTAGGCTGGAAGGAATTTTACTCCTTTTTCATTCTGAAGAAATTAGAGGAAAGTAAAAATATGAAGATTAAAATATTCCACACTCACAATTGAATGTAAGTAAATGATTTCAGGAGGAAAAAAAATAAAAACAATTACAAATTCTACCTTAGGTTTGTCAATTGTCACAATACATTTCTAGTTTTCAAAAGCTAATTTAGTTAAACCAATAACATCTTCAATCCAAGTGAAAATTTTTATTAATAAAAAATTCTTAAGAAATGCAGGGGAAACAGGCAAAGTTAAAAAAAGAAAAAAAAAAAAAAGAAGCAGCAATATTGGTAAATAGGTAGAGGGAATAATTTGATGTAATTTCCTAAGGATTAACTTGAAAATATCATTTAGGCTTCTTGTAAAATCTTTGTAACTTTATAAATCAAGATGAGTATTTCGATAGAAAGGTGAGCTATAAATTATCTCACATCTCATTTTTATTCCTGTTAGTTCATGGAGTTAATGTTTTTCCATCAAAGTAGAATTTGTCTTGCATTTTGGGATAAGTTTATTTTTTTAAATTTATTATAGATTGATTTATTTGAAACATTGTTCTCATGTTTTGTTAGGCAGATGGCTAAAATATAGTCTAAAATGAGAACAGTAAAAAATTGATGGGACAAATAAAGTGAAACATTTGAAGCAAAATTGCTTTCCAGGTTTTATTGACATTAGCATTAACTTATTTTTTTTTTTAAGAATTTAAAAATTAAAAATCTTGAAAAAAACAAAACAAAAAAAAAACCCAAAACAAAAAAAAAAAACCCCAAAACAACTGGGTCCAAATAATAAAATTTCTTCATCCATATCAAGTTAAAAAAATACATACCGCTTTCTTCAGCATGCTTGTTGAAATGAAAAAAAGCTTGCAAAGATTTTAAGTTAAAAAAATCCCATGATAAACTGGAATGTACGAGATGAATCAGATTGTGTATAAAATTTAGCCATTAATAAAATTCCCAAAATGCCATAGAAAAACCATGAACCAACAAAATTAGTTAAAAAAATATAAATAAAGTTCTATTTACTGTTTCTTGATAAAATTAACATCAAGCCCAAATGATTTATACATAAAGAAGGGAAGCAACTTTGACAAAATAGCACATCGATATCTGGACTGCTTACATTGTTCCAATGCACGTCTTATTCCACAGTAACACTCTTTGCTAGATTCCGAGGACAGTCAACCTAGAACAGAAAGTCAGTAGTTATCTACCTTGGGAAGAGATTGCAGATTCTGCAGGAGAATTATTTGGGAATTGCAGGTTCAACAATTTCATACTTTACAGCCAAAAACTTTTATATCTACATTTTATTTGATTTATTTATCTTATGAATGTCTAACGCAGTTAATGTGAGAAGTAGAAATAAAGATGGTTACATTTTTTTCAGCATGCTTATCCATTTTCATAATTGTGTTAATGAAATTTAACAAAGTAGAATATTAGGATGAAGCTATAGCAACAATTTTTTAAGTGAAGACAAGACCAGCCTTTCAAAAAAAAATATTTGACATTCAAATTTCTTTTTTTTTTTTTTTCTTTTTTTTACCTGGGATTGAATAGTAGATTTTTGTACCCATTTTAAAGTTATGAGCATTTTTTAATTTTTTTTTATTTAATATACAATAATACTTGACTTTATATCATTTCAGCCTACATGAAATTTGTCACTTTTCAGAAAACGTCTATGTCACTCATGTCCTAATAAAAGGTTGTCAAATAAAATAAATTTTTTCTTTTCATTACATGTAAAATACATAAAAATATATAGTAAAAAGAGAAAAGAAACTATTATTTAGTTCTTTTAATGTCTCAATGGGATTTATAATTACTGTAAACCACACACCGAAAAATATAAGGTATTTGTTGTCATACTTCAAGATTTTTAAGGACAAATCACAAAGTAAATAATTTTATTACATTCATTATTCTTGAAAAATATGACCAAAATGTGGTCTTAGGTTTAATGATATTCTTTTAACAGTTTTACAGTATTTGTCCTCATTTTAAAGCATTACACCTGGTTTACACCAGGTTACATCATGGTTTTTGGAACCAATTAATGGTGTAAGGCAGGAGACATATATATATATATATATATATATATATATATATATATATATATATGTGTGTGTGTGTGTGTGTGTGTGACAATGATATATAAATTTTTATATATATCAAGAAACAGTTTTGAAGGAAAGATATACGACAAAGTGGAAAAAGTTTTAGTAGGATGCTTTTTCTCCCTTAGGACTTCATCGTCCTAAGCCTGTTTACGCTGATACATCAACAAAAACAAACGTAAGCCAATGAAGTGACGAAATGTATCACATGAAAACTTTTTTTCACTTTGTCATATGTGTGTGTGTGTGTGTGTGTGTGTGTGTAACTACATCCAGAATTAAAAGAAAAAGGAGTAGCCATTGATTTAAAAGTATACAAATTAAAATTGATATTAAGCATTTCAAAAGTCTATGTAATATTTCTTAGAATGTAGAAACAAAATTCCTCAGTTTGAAAAAAAATCAATATTTGAGTAGACAAACTTTTTGCTTGTGATTTAAAAAATAAAGTGATAACATGTTCAGTAACTTCATGTTAGGATTGTGTACAGTTCAAAGATTTTTACTCAGATTTCTGAGTTTAAATTGTCCACCATTCAAAAAAAATGTTAATGTTTGAAAAATCTTTATATTGATACCATCTTGCTGGTAAAAATGAAATACATGCAATAATTTCTTTTAAGCATTAATGTATTGCAAGTATTTAAGTATGAATAATATAAAGCAAAATATTTGCCAAATGATTAATGATAAAAATCAAGTGTAAATTTGTAAAATTAATGATAAAAATCAAGTGTAAATTTGATTCCAAGACTAAGTAAGCAAGACAGAGAAATTAATGCAACAAGGTTATATTTTTATGAAAATCTAATGATTTTATATTAATGTCTTCATTTTTATTTAAATATTCTGCAGATTGTTTACAGTCACAATTTGCAGGTTTTGTGTGAGCAGTGTTAGCTTAACACATTATTTTGAGACAATGGGAACATGTCAATCAATGTGATTTTGAGCAACTGAGCTTAGGTTAAAATCAGGAAATTGGTAGCAGCATGGTTGAGCCATTTTATAAAAGAATAATTCATAGTTTAGGTGAAGAAGAAGAAGAAGAAGAAGAATGATAATGAGAAAGAGGCGTTGAAGATTTGTACAAACCTTGAGTAGTTTAAGAAGTTGTTCATCTAACAGCAAAGATAGTATAAAACTGCATTTATTAAAAAATTCAAAATCTGAGAGGAGGAGAGAGAGCAAAAGAGAGATACAGAGAGAGAGAGAGACACACACACACACACAAAGAGAGAGAGAGACAGAGAGAGAGACACACACAAAGAGAGAGAGAGAGACACACACACACACACACACAAAGAGAGAGAGACAGAGAGAGACACACACAGATCAAAAAGACAAGAAATACACACACACAGCAAAAAAGAAACAGAGGGGAGAGAGAGGTGGACAAGGGGGTGAGCAAGAGAGAGGTGGACAAGGGGGTGAGCAAGAGAGAGGTGGACAAGGGGGTGAGCAAGAGAGAGGTGGACAAGGGGGTGAGCAAGAGAGAGGTGGACAAGGGGGTGAGCAAGAGAGAGAGAGGTGGACAAGGGGGTGAGCAAGAGAGAGAGGTGGACAAGGGGGTGAGCAAGAGAGAGAGGTGGACAAGGGGGTGAACAAGAAAGAGAGGTGGACAAGGGGGTGAACAAGAAAGAGAGGTGGACAAGGGGGTGAACAAGAAAGAGAGGTGGACAAGGGGGTGAACAAGAAAGAGAGGTGGACAAGTGGGTGAACAAGAGAGAGAGAGGTGGACAAGGGGGTAAGCAAGAGAGAGAGAGGTGGACAAGGGGGTGAGCAAGAACAAGAGTGGGAGAGGTATACACGGGGTGAACAAAAGAGAGAGAGAGAGAGAGAGAGAGAGGTGCACATGGGGGGAACAAGAGAGTACAACCCACACATAGTGAAGAAAAAAACGAGAGAGAGAGAGAGAGAGAGAGATATATATATACACACACACATGGATAGCAAAAAGGGAGACACACAAGCACACATATACAGAGAATAAAAGTGAGAGACAAATGCACACACACACACACACACACACACACACACACACACAGGAGAGCTGTGCCACAATTAAAAAATAAATAAATAAATGCCACAAAATTATCTTCAATTCAGTAAAGATCTGGGAGAGATCCTGAACTTTTCAAAGTTGACATTCATTATCCCCAAGTATGAGGTTACAAAGAAATGTTTGAACTCTATTTGCAAATTAAATCTTTGTAAAATTTGAGCAAAATTTATAAGACAACTATGTCAAATTGGAAGAAAAATCACATTTTTTATCACATTTCTTTAACATTTGCTTAGATTGCTTACCAGTTTCACCAAAGAAAATTCATAAACTACTTAGTAAGTATGGCATTTTTAAATTGATAATTCTTGTACAAGTTTGCAGTATTTTTCTTTTTAAATTTGATGCTCTGAAATCCAGATTTTTGGTTGCAAAGAAATAGAAAGTATATAAAATCCACACAAGTGGAAGAAAGTTCAGCTGATGGAGTCGGCTTACGTCATATCCTCGTTTGAGTGCAATATGGAAGGAGAGCAGTTGCATAGGGATGACTGTTAGAACACCTTGGAGGCAATCGACAGTGTGGGGAACCTCAACTGGTTTATAGGCAAGTTTACGTGTCTCCTCATCATGTTGGTTGCAGATGACTATCGGGCGACCCTAGAACAGTAACAGTCAGCAACCAAATCAGAACTTGTACAACAAACTAGCTTTTTTTTTTGTTGTTTTTTCGTCGGAAGAAGGAAAAAAGATTAAAAGGAAACAAGGGCCACTGAAGTCAACATGAACTGGACAAGATTTCATTGAATAATGAATTTAAGATATCTACATGTTATAAAACTTCAAAATGAAAAGGTAAAGAATGAAAAGTTGCCTGGCAGATAAAAGTAGAAAATCAGTAATCTTAGGTAGCAAGTTCAATCCCATGACGGGAGACCAAATGGCTTTCGAATTATTTTTAGCATTTTATTTTTTTTTAAGTATATGGACAAATTCTTAAGACCTACTTGGGCATATATTAATTGGGAAGTATGACAAACAAATTATAGATCTGTAGAATTTACTTTGATCAAGTTTTAATGTAGAAAAGAAAAAACATAATGGAAACAAGAGAAAATAAGTTTTGATTGATTCGTTTTCTATGACTTAATCTTTTGCAGGTTATTTAAAGCCAGAAAATATATTTAGATTAAAAGAACTTTTTGACTTAGTGATATATTAACCCATAACTTGGGAGTGGGAAAAGAGTTGCATTCATACCTTTCCCAAAGTAAGTAAGTGAATATAATGAACCTAACTGGAATTGAAACTCGGCTCTCCAATTAACAATTCTGACCCATTATCTATTACACCACCCACACATCTAAGCTTACAGCACCTGATATTTCCAAGCAATCATACATCTAGGTACTGACCAGGCTTAATGTTACTTAACTTCAGTGATTGTATGGAAACCTGTGTTTCAATGTGATGTGGCTGTAAGGCAAAATAAGTTTTAACAGGGAGAAGCGGCTTACAGGAAATTTATGTTCAATTTATTAATGGCATTTTGTGCAATTACTACCTTCCTGCACAGAGAAAATCTTTCTGCCAGAAAGAATTCCACTTTGATGAAAGAACAGCATTCATTTCTTTATAATACTGAACTTGTAGTCCTGACAAACATTCTGATCCATATTCTAAAATGTCCAAGCCAGCATATCCGGACATCTGAAGATGAAAATGTTACTAAAATTCTTTTTACAATTAGTTTTGCATTGGTTGACTAAAACATAAAAGATAATATCTGCAGTTCATTTTCCCCCCAAATTAATGTTAGATTTGTGTTAAGAAATTGGCTGCTTTTTATGTAAATGTACTTATCCAGAAATCCATTAAGGATTTGTACCCAAGACTTATATAACATGGCTTTAGAACTTTCTTCAGATAATACATTAAAGACATTATTATAATATTCTTCTCTTTTGTTACACATCCATATTCTTTTAGGAATGCAAAATACAACCCAAAGTCAAACTTGACACTGCTGGGTTAAATATGCTGCAATCAGTATTTAGCCACTTACAACTAATGTGTTACAAAATAACAGCTAAGAAGAACGGCTAAAGTGAATAAATTTTTCACACCTTGATAGAAACCTTTAGCACACTGCATTATTAATATTACTTTCTTGTCCACTGCATTCTTTCTTAATTGCAGTTAACCTCAGTTAATTTCACTAAAAGGTCTTTTTTGTTACCTTAGCTGCATATGACAATATAATTATGAAATTCAAACAAATTCAAGTTCAGTGATAGGATAAACTTTTTGTACAGCAAATGAAATCATATAGAGATTGATAAAAGTTAAGGGCAATGTGATTATTTTCAACTGAAAATGAATTTGTCAAATGGAGACGCCATCTATATATAAAATTCTGTGACTTCTGTTAGTTTGTTCGTCCATCACACCCTCTAAAATAACCATACGTTGATCAATCAAAGCCAAATTTTTGAGAGAAGTGCAAACATGTACGTTTTTACAAAGTACAGTTGGTTTTACTAGGGTATGTAGCTTAGTACAATAAATTTTCATTAATTATTTTTGAAAAATTAAATGTTTTATTATTTAACATACAAAATACTCTATTTTAAAAACAGAGTTTAATGATTAAAATAACAAATAGTTATATAATAAAAATGCAATATTGTTTTTTGTATATCTTAAGTTTTTATATATATTTCGTTCTAGTAAAATATAACAGTAGTGTGTTGAAAAAATTCTAGTTATTTGAAAAGTGTGAAATTTTTTTCTCAATTACAATTTGCATTTTATTTCGGAACTAATTTACTGATGCCATAAAAAATGACAGCATATTTTGCTTGGTCCTTACTATTATTAGGTTTTCACATGTGAGTGAATATATTTCCCCAACAACTGGCGTTGGCAGTGAAAGGGCGATAACTCTTTAAAAACCATTTGGCATGTATTATTGCAAAGATGCATCTCCTGCTTTTCATGAAGTATCATTTAGTTAAAAAAATTTTATTGTTGAATCTGTCCAGAGTTTGAGTCCAGTGCCCCCTCCCCTTTTGCGGGAGAAGGAAAAAAGTAAAAGGCATGCCACCGAGTATACAAACCATGCAAGAGGAAGAAAATCACAGATGGAAAATTTTGCATGCTTACATCACATTTCCGCTTTTCAGCAATGTGTAGTGAGAGAAGTTGCAGGGGAATGATGGTGAGGATGCCTTGAAGGCAGTCAATCGTACAAGGAACTGCAATGGATTTGTCCACATAGCTCTGGGTTTCACGATCCCCAGTGTTGCAAATGACAATCAGGTCTCCCTATAAGACAGGAGGAGGCGAAAACATCAAGCATACAAAGCTAGACATGCAAAACTAAAAGGAATAAAGGCTAATAGAAGCAGACAAACATTTGACAATCTTGGCTTTGAGACAAGAGGGAGACGGGGAGGGTGGGTCTCCTCATGCACCTTCTCACAAACACACACTAAAATTGAACTGGATAAAGTGAACAATTCATTTTTCACCACCCCACCACAAAAAAAAAAAATAAAAATCTGAACATGCAAAAAGTAACATCTACACAGAATTAATGGTATTGTGGCCCGTCAGATACAGTAGGTTAATATTCCTACTAATTAAAAAGAAAAAGCAAAACAAAAAGAACCTGATATTTATACAATATGATAACTCTAAACAATTTCCATTGTTTAAGTCAGTAGTGCTTTAAACTACCTTTCCATGAGTAGCAACCTTGAAAAATAGACTTTGTGGTTACAAAGAGTTCCTGCTGCTACTTGGAAATGAAAACAAGGCAAAATTGAATGGCACAATAGGAAGAGGAATGTAACATTTCACTTTTGGGTTCCAGAAAATCTTCAAGAATCTGCAGGGTGGGTGGGTTGAAACTTTTAAATTGCCTAAAATTGCTTCCTTAATAGGCCTTGTAAAATTTATGTTGAATGACAGGGAAATGGGTAAACCATTTTTAAGAATAAAGGATAAATCAATGGTGGTTCAAATACTGCTATATCAAACAAAACAGACAAAATGGTGTCTAAGTGGAGTATCCAAAAAAATGGGGAAAACAACAGCAGCTGAAATTTTGCTACATCAAACAAAGACTCTTGGATGAAGATAAGTGATAGTCTTGTGACTAAATTGTAAATCACATCAAGTGAGATTCTGGTAGAAAATGAATTGCAAATCATGTCAAACAGAATTGAGGCAGAAATGCTCTTGACGTCTTAGAGAAAGACAATTCTTAGTCAAGTCTCCTCAGACTAGTTCGATATATAATGAAACCCACATATGCAAGTGGTCATTTTTATAAATACAAGAAAAATCAAGGAAGATGAGTAAGGTAACAAAGCCTTGCCCCAAAATCAAATTAAACAATACTACCTTAGAATAATTCTTACACGTCTTCAGATTAGGCAAGAAAAAGAATGCATGAGCCTGTGACTTTTTTTAAATACCTATTTTAAGTTTTTAGGGTTGCCAACTGAACTCTTTTGGAGCCAGATCTAAGCTCTTTTTCAGTGCATTTAACTCCTGTAAACCCGTGTCTACATTATTTTTCCTTATTAATGTTTATTATTTCATATAAAAGAATAACAATCAATTGATTATTTACCAGAGACAAATGAAGTGGGCAGAAAAAAAAAAAAAAGAGCTAAACTGGCAATTCTGGATATTATTTTTTAGAAACTAGAATCAAATAAGAGTTGAATTTAAGAATTGATAATTTCAAGTGACTAAAGACTCAAAGTCAGATAAAAAAAATGATTGGATTTATATGGGAACGTTTTTACCATCTTTAAAAAACTTATGACCAATTATGAGGAGACAAACCTCAGATTGTCTTTAAAATACAAGAGATTGACTAAGAATTTGTAGCTTAAAAATAAAATTTTTGTCTTTTTGATTGCTACAGAATAAAGCATTTTTTTAAAACTAGTGAAAAATTGAAAAGTGAAGTGAGGAAAGGCAAGACACGAAGCAAAAAAAGAAATGGAAATGGAATCAGGCAAAAACAACAATAAAACCTTTGGAACATGCAAGAAAAGACAGAAGAGAGTAGAGATGTCAAAGGTCAAAAATTAAAGAACAAAAATTTAAAATTCTAAAAACTGGAGTGCAAAGAGCAAAGTAATTTAAATCAAAATATTTAAAGCTTGAAAGGCCTGTATGAAACAGAACTGCAATAGAAAACAGTAGGAATTTACTAAATTTAATATAAGGTCTGTTTAGTGGAGCACTCAGTGAGGCTCAAACTCACTACACTGGGAGGTCACAAGCAGTTCTGTTTCATTTTAAATAGAATAAAACCATTTTGCACTTAGCGCTTCAGTTTTGACAGACATTTATGTAAGATTTAAACTGGTAAAAATTTAAGCTTGACAATGTTAAATTTATATCAAGTTTTAACATTTAAAAATTTACATAATTTTTATCACTTTGCCAATTCTTAAATAAGTCAAGACTAAATTCAGATATGTTAATATTTTAAATATAAAGTTTTAAAAGAACTATGTTAATAAGCTTAAAGATTTTTTTCATTAAGATAATAGAAAATAAGTTCATCAAATGCAACATTGTTTTGATTGTAAAGCTTTAATCTAATACATAAAAAGTTTACAGCCAAGAATATTTCTAAAAATGCTAATATTGGAACTAAAATGAAGCGTTAAAATATAATAACTTAATATAAGGTTTTTTTAGAATTTAATTCAAGAAATTGGAAAAAACGTTTACTCACATGTCTAGCTTTGACTTGTTGAAGAGCATTCATACATTTCTGCAAAAGAAATTCATTAAAAATGTTGAGAAAATAAATTGATATTAAAAAAAGTGGAATTTTAATCAAATATATTTTTGTAGATGTTTAAAATAATCTTGACTGTTCAGGTTCGGTATTTGTGCTGACAATTTCCAATTAAATTCTGGGATATGGGGATAGCGTAACGGTTAAAGATCCATGGCTGACCTCTTTTTATTTTATTTTTTTTTATTTTTTTTATTTTTAAAAACAAAGACCTGGCGACATTGTGGACCGATAATCTAACTTAAAAAAAAAGAAAAAAAAAAAAAAAAAAAGCACAGATTTGAGATTTTGAACAAAGCTGGAATGAAAATCATTTAGCTTGCAAATGTCATTCTCTGCATTTTAGATGGTAGATAGAAATAAAAGCTCACTTACAGAATAAACTTTATCTCTGGTCACTATCATCATAACGGGCATGGCCTTATCAACAAGGGCAAGAGGACCGTGTTTTAATTCACCCGCCATGATTCCTTCTGAATGCATGTAAGTCAATTCCTTGATTTTCTAGGAGTAGAGAAAGAAAAAGTAAAAATAAAAAATGAACAGCCAAATTTGGAATGTTTGAACTATTTTTCCTATTCATGCTGGATTTTAACTTTAATTTAGTTACCACTGCCTCAAAGAAACTCGTGAGACCAAATCTAGAACTATCCCTATGCAAGGGGTGATGTGGTTTCAGAAATTGCCTGACAGCTATGATTGGGTTCTCCTGCTTGTGTGGCATGGTGCAGAGTCCTGTTGTCAGGTATAGTGTCTTCCAACAGCCACCCTCTTAATCTAGGGCAGCACTACCTCAAGGCACAAGGCAGGCTGTTGGTGAGAGCCTCGGACTCAACACCGAGGCCCTCACCAACAGATTCAGGGGATCTTTTATCAGTACAATCAGAGCAAGTTTTCTGAGCTGTTGTACGTTCATAATCACCAACTCTTTCCAAATCCTCTGCACTGTCCTCAGATTGACGTGCTCTGAAATGTTTGTATTGGAGTTTCTGGTATGAATGCCAAGCAGTACAGTATGCAGTTTCCAAATTTCTGGTAGAATGAATTGCATCATGGTGTTCTTTTTCTCATAGACAGTGCCCAACTGACCCTACTATACTGTGCAGTCGACAAAATCAAAAACAAACAATGCACATACGTGAAATTAAAAATATGAATTGGCAACAATTTACTCATCGCATACTGTATATCTCTGATCATCTTTGATGTGGTGGTAATGAACTTCGTTTTGAGGATATCAAAAAGATGAAATTCATAATCCTACTCTCCAACACTATCAAAACGAGTTATACCAAATGGTGAAAAACAGAATGTATATTATTAGTATAAATTTTAGACCTTATACATCAAGCCTTGTTTTATTACCACCAGCACTCAGTGCAATTTTACATACATATATATATATTTATTAATACATGTTTCATTAAATAATATAGATAAGTGTTGTCTATATATTTTATGTAAGTTTTTTTCATATAGTCTGATAAGCTTAATAACATTATCATTAAACAATGAAAGAAAATCACAATATTGATACATATGTTTTTTTTTTTTATTAATCCAATCTAAGCTTTCGGCTTACATAAGCCATTATCAAAGATGACAATTACACAATATATTTAAGCAATACACGAACAAGAAATTGATGATAGTCTTGTTTGTTTACATGGATGATTTATATATATATGATATATATATTTTACTACATGTTTTAGAAGCTTAAATGTCTTTCTTTAATAAAAGCATTAGGTAAACAAAACCTAATTTCAGAAGAATGCTACACAACCATAAATATTGAAATTTGATAACTGGAAAGAAAACAAAAACAGAAAAAGAGATAAGATTAAAAAATATAAATTGAGATGAAAGCTTACAATACTCATTAATTATAGAGTCATTATTTAGAACACTATAAAAGTAATATTATATTTTTGATGGTACTGATATCTAAATTAACAACTGATGAAGAAATAAGTGAGTAGAAAAAACAAAGTCAATATATATTTAGAGGTCAACTAGCAAAATCATTTCTGAATTGGGGACTAGAGAACACAGTAACATTGAAGAACTGCAGATGATCATGAGCAACACATGAGAGTGGAGGTCTAGTGTTTATGAATGGTGAGCAAGTTTGATGTAGTAGTAGTAGTAGTAGTAGTAGTATGTACTCTTGCTAACATTAAAATATCATTAACATTTTCCAAGTAATTCTTAAATTTTAAAATTAGTATTTATGCCAGCTGTTGATAGATGAAGGTGTAGAGGGAGATCCTGAGCAACAAACTTTGTAACAGAAACTGATTGCCAAAGAAAAAAAATATATATACACAAATCTAAATAAATTAAGACAAAACTTAGAGAAATCACATGAAAACTAATGAGTTAATTTTTTTATTAAAATTTCAACTTAATTGTAAAAAATTACCAGAGCTCCTTCCAAGCAAGTAGAGAAATTGTAGCCACGTCCCATGACTAAAAGAGATTTTTGTTTATAGAGTTCTTCAGAAAGTGCACGGATCTCTTGGTCCAACTTCAATACTTCTTTAATATCCGCTGAAAAAGAAAATTATTATTTTCTTTTTTTTAAAGGGCAGAAATAACTGACAAAGTTTAAATGAACCAACTTGAACTTTTCACTCATTCAAGTTGAATTTTTGGTAGTTTTATCAAACCAAGTCTTAAAAGAAAAAAAAATTGTTTATAGAAATTTCATGGCAAAATCAAAGATAAATTAAAAATATTTAATAGTTTATAAAAATGAGACAATTTGTGAAATTTAGTTAAGATAGTCATCTTCTGAGAGAAGTTAAATATTAGAAGATAACTGAATCTAAACTACAACAGCTGAAAATAAAGGCTAAAGAAAATGTTTATACAAAGTTTAAAGGAAAAAAGAAAATGTTTAACACCTTCCCAATCTGTCTTTATCTATGAGATGAGGCATTATGATTATTTACATTATTCAGACTGTTACCCTCATCTTCATTGCAATATTCACAATGTTTTGGCCATTGTATGCTCCGGCCTTCTTCAGGTTCGAAAGGATTTGGTTCAAAATTCTAACCCTGAAGAAGACCAGAGTGTGCAACAGCTGAAATGTTGTGAATATGACAATGAAGAGGATAACAGTCTGAATAATGTAAATAACCTCTTCCCAGTCTAAACTTTTTCTTATGCAATCAATTGTTTAAAGAAACTTAGATCTAGTGAAGCAACATAACTGGTATATCTTGGCCAAAATTGACCATTGTGCAAAATTGTCCATGTTTGTCAAGATATGACAGGTCTACTTCATTACAAACCTACAAAGTAAACACAATAAGATTCATTTAAATCAGGTGATTCTCAAGGTTCCAAATGACATTCTTCTTGCAACAGATTATTTTCTCAATTCTTCTATTTTGAAAAAACAAATAATTCCTTTTCCACCATTATTAAACTAAGGAAATGCTTGTAATTTCTCCTTAGGATAAAATTCATCCAATTTGATTTTAACAGCCTCCTATGAGCGTGAGAGAAATCAGAATTAAATTGGAATCAAGACCTTATTCAAAGCAATTATAACTTATAATATATCAGGTGCCCAAAAGTCAATATCTGGTAGTAAAAACCTTTAAATTTTATACATTGTAATTTGTGAAAATTAAAGAAAAAATGTTTATTTCCTTACCAGGCAGTTTCTTTAGACCTTGGATAATTTCATTCCTCCGTGACTGCATAGAAATTCTGTCTTCACACATCATCAGACCAAACATTACCAAAGAAATAAACTGGCTAGTATAAGCCTGCAGAAAAAGAGGGAGAAAAAAAAAGTATTCTCTATAAATATAACGGTTCAGGTTCATATAAAGGGAGATAACAGTTACACAGCAATTTTGTTGCTTGTGTTCGTATTAAAAAAGAAAAAAGATTAATAATTAACACATTTGTTTGTGTTACATACACAGCAAAAAGAACATTTCTTTGTTCATCACATAAATTATAAATATATATCAATTTGAGACTTAAACCCGATTAAAAAAAGTCTTGCTTGAAAAATTTGCTGTTTTCTAGTTTTATTTCATAAACCATCCTTTAAAAGCACAGAATATGAAGATGAAACTTGTTAGTTTAATCTCAATTATTAGGATTAAAGTATTTGTAGCCAGATAATGGTAATATTAGCTATTTCCTTTAAGAAAACATTTGGCATTCATTGACCAAGCAGCCAGTACTGCTGTTGGTTGAAATTTATAAAATCTTTTAAAACAATTTTTCAGGAATATAGTAGGTTTCTCAATTCCTGTAGCTGTTATTGCTCTTTCCAGTATTGATGGAATTTTCCTTCCTAACCTTTTAATTGAAGTCATGTTGAATGTCAACATCTTGATTATATATCATTTTCTTAGAGTTACACGTGATATCCATTTTGGCCGTTGCTGCTTTTGAAAGGACCCAATTGATGTGATTTCTGTTCTGGAGATTAATTGCAACAAAGATGTTGTACATCAATGTCAAGATAAAGGCTAATTGTCTGTTTAAGGGATATACTGGGAATAAGGGATTAGGGCCTAAGGCACTTTCTAAGACAGACAATGAACAAACACACAATTACTACACTGCTGTATTGTATCAGCATCAGATAATGCTACAAGACAGACTACATATTAATTTCCTTAAAATAAACAAAAGTTGTAGAACATTAACCAGGTATTGGGTCTTTATTGATTGTGAATGGAATTTGAAGATATTCCACTTCATTCAAAGAAAGATGAGGTTGAAGATAACTATGGACACAACATTAGATCGGCTGATTGGGATTGCAAAACTCACCACAGTAGCTGTGGTCTTGAAAAAATTCCTATTTAAAACCTTTTTTGGATATTTTAGGTCCATTAAACATTAGATTTAGATGGGCAACAAATTGATATCTACTATAAAATATATAGTCTAGAGTTAAATTAAGAGCACATGCAATTCAAGTGCATGTATTCAGGTAGGGAGACAGTTAACTATGTAACTGCCATCCCTTAATGAACTTTAACTACTTATTTAGATTTTAAGATTAAGTTGTGTGGTCTCCTAAAAATGAAAATAAAGAAGAAAGGAAAAACTAAACTACCATTCAGGTAATTTATTTTATTTTTAAACACTGGAGAGAGGAAAAAGTTGAGATATGCTATAAAAGAAAATTACCCCCCCCCCCCCCACACACACACTGCTATTCTGTTGGGTACTTAAAAGTACTTGAATATTCCGAAGCAACTTTTAGTATTATTTTGTTACCAGCCTTGTGATAAACCTTAACTCCTTTGTTTCACGAAATATGAGGTAAAGTCAAAAAAATCTGCACTTTTGTCTAAAGATATTTTATGGCAAAAGTGTTGATAATTTTTTTTACTTACCCTCATATCAATATTGGACCTTTCTGGCATGTTTTAGCAAAAGAAATGCAAAGTTTACCCCCCCCCCCCAACTTTTTCTTGAAGATATTTAATTTCAGAAACTCCAAATATTGAGACAGAAATTAAATTTCACAAAATCTGTTCAAGAAAGCAAGAGATAATGAAGATTAGGACAGGTAAAAATAAATAAAAAAATTAAGAACACTTACTTTTGTACTGGCAACACCAATTTCTGGGCCAGCATTGATATGAACACCACAGTGAGACTCACGGCAAATGCTACTTCCGACTGTATTAGTTATGCCAACAATTAATGCACCTCGTTGTTTACAATAACGCAGAGCCATTAATGTGTCAGCAGTTTCCCCTAAAAATAGGATGAAGGATTGATTAAACAACGACATATGTAATAGTGATTTATTTTATCTTTCACTTGATTTGAACTAAAAGACAGCAATGAAAGGCAGTGAATATATTTAGATGCCACCTTATTTGAAGACTTTGCACAAAGAGCCATAATGGAGTGCTAAATATGAAGAAAGCCGCTTGAAGATATGTTCCTTTGTACTTTGTTTTCAACCGTTGTTACTGAAGCAATATAAAACGGTTTACTGTCCGTAAGAAACCTCATATGTTATGTCCCTTCGGGACCAATGGGATCATTGCTCTCGGCAATTTTCTTTTAATATCTGTAAACCATTACAGAATTCAGAGGTAGGATCAGGATGGTTAGCAATTGGTCAGAATACCTTGTGGGCATAGTATTCTGACAGTGAAGTTGGCAGAGGACCACAGGAATTCCAAAGCGTCAATACACTTCTCACGCCCAGGTTTGATAGGCAGGCTAAGACTGTATGTGGACGGACACCAAGCCAATGAGCGGGTATATATCCACTTCCTCCAACTATCTCCTAGATGTTGCTATAGCTGTCCATCTCCTCTAATAAAATGAACAAGAAAAAGAAATTGTCTTTTGTTGATACCATTTATAAAGTGATGTTGGGGGGCTGAAGCCAGTGAGGACATGGAACACAACAAAACTGTATAATAATTATTCATGGGAAAGAAAGAATGGTTTCTCGCTGCCATCACAATGGCTTTTGAATTTGGTTATCTTTTTAGACTGGTTGGTTGCCATCTAATGTTAGGGAGACCAGTCTACCTTGCCATTTAACCCATGACTGGGAAAAGACGAGATGGACTTATGCTTTTCCTAAGGACATTATTGCTAAAATTAAATATTTCCATTTTCCACAAAAAATGTTGGCTCACAAGCACCTGCAGAGTACAAGTGTGATGAACAAACAGGTTAAAAAAAAAATAAAAAATAAAAACCTAATAGCAATGTGTGGCTAGTGTAATTGTTATAGACATGGACAATATTTACATTATTCGGACTATTGTCCTCATCTTTGTCGCTGTATTTATTACAATTTTTTGTCCGTTGCATGCTCCGACCTTCTTCAGGTAGTTGGAATGTCAAACTGAACCCTTTATTTCGCTCACTGGGGTAGACTGTTCTAGTTCTATGTGCCATGTTTAACGGATGTCAGTTATCAGTTATCCACTGTTGTGTTTCCTCAAGGACACATGGTACAGTGGATAAAGGCATTAGTTAGATCCAGTGACAGGATCCAAAGAGTGTGAGTTCAATACCCGGCTAAGGCAGTGGAGAACTTTCAGAGGGAAATTAACAGGAGATAACTGATAACTGACATCCATTAAACATGTCACGTAGAACTAGAACAGTCTACTCCAGTGAGCAAAATAAAGGGTTCAGTTCGACATTCCAACCACCTGAAGAAGGCCGAGTGTACAATGGCTGAAACGTTTTAATAAATATGGCGACAAAGATGACAATAGTCCGAATAATGTACATAATACCTCATCTCAGAAATATAGACAATGTAATCAGCATGTACATTTTTTGGCAATCATGACAAAGTTCATAGAGTTTGAAAAAAATCTGAAGATCTTTGTGCCAAGTCATTTACCTTCCTGTTTTTAGAAAGACCAGGCTGTAGGGATGCAAAGGGTGATTACCTCCTTTTGGTCAAGATGCAGTCACAAGGGTCATGTGATGGCCGGTGAGCAACATCAGTTCATAAAGCTTTTCATCCCACAGAGAAGATGGATGACAAAAACCCATAGCAGTAGGGAAAGCAGAGGAACCTACATGGTTTCACCTGGCACATAAAAGATACCACTGACCTATTGTTTTCCCTATTGGGAAATATTACAAGTAACACTCACTCTTTTTGCCCCTTTCACACTGCTTATTGTAGGTCATAGTTTCTATGTGTAGGACAAATTTCTGATAGGTGTATATTATATATATATATATATATATATATATATATATATATATATTAGTATAAAAAATCTCTTTAAGAACAATTTATGTTTACTGTTCCTTTAAGCAGTGTGAAAGAGGCAAAAAGAGAGGGTTTTACTTGTAATATTTCCCAATAAGGAAAACAGAAGGTCAGTGGTGGTACGAGGTGAAATCATGTGGGTTCTTTTGTTTCTTTACCACTGTGGGCTTTTGACATCCCTCTACTCTGTGGGATGAAAAGCAACTGGTTTTATGAAGTGATGTCACTCACTGGCCATAATGAGGAAATACAAACTGGGAATGTTCTTTTCTTGCATGTCACCCCCATTAAGGCAAAGGTTTGCTTAAATCAGTATTCTAGGAAAGCCTGATTATTCTATATGATTATTGCAACAAAATTTATCAGCTAATTTTATCAAATATGCAGAGAAATGTATTTGAAGTCAGATGGCTAGATTTATTCCTTGACTCTTGGGAAACTTCAAGCCAAAACCTAACAGTTTCCTGAATTCTTCCAACTGTTGATGTAAAATCAGTATATCTTTAGAAAATTCAACCTCACTTGAGATTTTACTTATCTACATTTATAGAGCAGTGAATAAGGACCAGGGTCATTATCAAAGGCTTGCAAGATATGTCCAGTTCACTTGGGAAACAGAAAACTAATTTTTTTTAATGATAGAGAGGGGAAAAAAAGAAAAAAAAAAAAAAAAAAAAGAATTTCCAAGGACTCAATTTTTGAGATTGGCATCTCCACAATTTGTGAAATCAAAATACCAAGTGAGCAAGAAGGAATATAAATTTTATGTGAAGCAATCAATTTTATTCATATATAATTTTAAAAAAAAGAAAAAAAAGAACAAAAACTTTCAAACAGTTTATATAATATATTTTCAATTTGAATTAAAAGGTGAGAAGAACTTCCTACACGTAAGAATCTTACCTGAAGATATCAACTTTAAATATAAATAGTTATGAGAGAATTAGAATTTACAAATTATCAACAAATGGTTTAAAAAAAGCACCACATGTTTATATTAGGAATATTTTTTTTTGTTTGCTTAAACATTATTTTAGATGGATTCTTGAATATTCAGGCTGCTAAATGTAATTAAATAAAAATAGTTTAATTAAATAAACAGAGCATTTACTTGAATATGAGCATCCATCTAAAATAACATTTAAGCAAAACAAATTATATCAGATTTAACCCACTTCATAAAACTAGAAATAGTGTTAAAAGAATTCTTAAATTCTGATTGGCTCTGTAGAAAAATAAACAAAAAAGATAAGTATATACAGATATTAAAAATTGTGTTCATTTATAATAAGGGGACAGTGCAGGGGATCAATTTGAACATTTTTCTCCAGTTCAATCCAGTTGGCAAACATTTGGAAGACTCACCTGATTGGCTAATAAAAAAGCAAACATCATCTCTGAAAATAGGAGTGCTTCGGTCCAAAAAGTCACTGGCTAATTCTACCATCACAGGTTGTTCTGTCAGTTCCTCTAAGAGTTGACGAGTCTAGAGATAAATAAAAATTTATATTTGGAGAATAATTTTTTTTGGGGGGCGGGGGGTTGGTAGCAAAAGAATACAAAGTTAAATTAAAAATAGTAACCTCTGAACAGCAAACAAATAAAAAATTAAAATAAAAATTACTTGTGTGAATCAAGTGTTGAAATGAGCTTATTGAAGTAGAGAAAAAATTGACAAAGTCAAAACCATTTGAAAATTTGAATATTTTTTAATCTCCAGGTAAGAAATATTCAGCTAAATGTCTACCCTATATGGTTAAAACAAAACAAAAATGTAACTTGACAGTGTAAGTATCAAGTATAGCATTATATTTATGATAGGATAAGGAACAAATAAAAAATGGAAAATTTAGCAGGTTTCACTTTTATTAAAGCTTCAGAGATTGAGATATAGAGAAAAAGAAAGAAAAAATTCTGCTATTTTAAATTTTTGTGTTTTTATTGGTTTAAGCAGACTCCTATTTTACTCATTTATAAATCTACCATTCGTCGAATATTGCTGTCACATCTGGTCTCGTGCATCTTCTATGTATTTAGAAATTCTCAATAAAATCCAAAGAATCCACAATGGCATCTTTGCTTTGGTAACTTTCCTGCCACCCTAAAATACCTTCCCTGTGCCTTTTCTATAAATATTTTCATGGTAATTGTTATGGTGAGCTTCCCATTGTTGGTACTTCAATTTTATGAATTTAAGTGCATTTCTAGATTGACAGTACTTTGTACATTAGTAGCTTTATTACCTTACTTGGAGGGGTGTGTGGAAATTAAGTTTCTCAAAATCTCAAACCCTTTGTTCAACTCATAGGAATAGACTTGTTCCGCTGGGCATGATAAAGGACATTTTGTAATAATTGTAATAATTTGACACTTCTGATCATTCTACTAAAATGTAAACATTTGTTTGAGGGAGGGGTCTTATTACTTTTCAGAGGAGACAGTTCTAGGCCCCACCAACAGAACAGTAGAAATTTGGAGCCATAAATTTAATGTCTGTCCTTTCGTGGTTCAAGAATCTCATGTGGTTTTCAAGCATCACATGGACAAATTAACTAAGATTCTCCCCCAAGTATTGACAATGCAATGAGAATAGTCTATTCCTGTGGATGGAAGATTCTGAGAATGTTGCCAACTACAACAGGCCCCAAGAGAAAGGCTAAAAGTGGCCAAATGTTATGATTATAACAACAAAGATAAAAACAAGTCAAATAAATCAATGTATATTAATGTTCCGAAATAAGTGTCTACAAATTCAGGTAACCTTTAGGGAATTTCAAACTGAACCCTTTATTTAATTGTCAGGGATAGTGTTCTCTCATTTCACTCTCCATGTCCAGGGATATCTCATCCTGTTCTTGTTTTAGTACTGCTCACTTATAGCATATCCTGTTGCCATTGTGTTTCTGTATGTACTACCCTGTTCAGGAATTGAACCCTTTATACTTACTATGCCACCAAATTCATGAAGCAACACTAAGCTGTTATTTTTGTGGAGAAGGTCAGTGGGCATAATGGCCAAAATGTTATGATAACAAAAAAGGAGGACATTTGGCTAATCCCAGAAATTCAGACTGGAAACATCTAAGGTTTATCAAATTGCCACTATTTTGTAACATGTAAAAACTTATCCAACTACAAAAGCCCACTTTGCTACATATTGAAACAGATTTGAAGTTCATTTTTATTTGAATATTTAACTAAGGTGACCCAACATTCATAAATAACTGGTGAGAAGTGAACTCCTAGAAAAAGAGATCAGAAATTTGATCAGGATCTACCATTTTTAAAGATTTTACATGGCTCTTAATTCACCTCATGTAAAACTAATATATTAAATTGATGCATGGCTAAGTTTTTGAATACAGTCATCTCTTGGCATCTGCAAAGGATTGGTTCTAAGATTCATGGATACCAGAATATGGGGATGCTCAAAATCCTGTGTATAAAAATAGTCCAGCATTTGTATAAACCCTACACACATCCCCACTCTATACTTTAAGAGTGATCAATTCATTGTCTACAGATTTGAAGGTTATTTAAAGCCAGAAAATATTTTTAAATTGTAAGAATTTTTTTGAGATAATACTCATTTAGTGATACAAGTCTTACTAATTAACCCATTGCTGAGGGGAGGAGAGGTGGATACATACCTTTCACGAGAGTATTTGTACATAAGTGAAGATAATGAACCCAACTAGAATTGGAACTTTGCTCTTAACAATTCCAAGCCATTATCTATTACACTGCCCAAACATCCAAGTTTACAGCACATGGTATTCCTAAGCAGGCTTGACATTGCTTAACTTTGGTGATTGTACTGGAACTGTTGTTCGAACATGATATGGTTGTAAGCCTCAATTATTTATAATACCAAATACAATATAAATAAATATACTGTAGGTATGAACAAAAAATATCTTAGCAGCAAACAGACATGCAAGAAAAAGGAAAAATAAAAATAAAAACATTTATCAAATATTTTGTGCCATTAGTATGAAAAAACAAACATGACAAAAACAAACAAAAAAGCAAAAAAAAATTAAAAACAAAAATGAAAAAAAAAAAAAACCCTAATTTGCATCAGATTATTTTAAGCAAAAAAAATTTTTTTAAATTAAATTTTAATAAAAATGTTGATACTTATTTAAGTGTTTCCTCCCATTTGGAGTAAATAAGTAAAATAAATAAAAAACGAAACAAAGGATGCACAAAAGAAAAGTAGTAAACAAATCAGAGGAAGTAAACAATTCTCAAACAAGTGCTCTGGAGAGATTGATGATCTGTGAAATGGCAGGAAACTGCAGCAGGGAACATCTACACATTACTTCAATGTGTGAATTCAAGATAAGGGTTCACATACAGTTAATTTGTCTTTCTTTTTTGGAAATCTGGAATTTTATTCCTTTAAATATTTCAAATTTGTTGTTGGTTGAATCCACAAATATGAAATTCATGAATGGCCAACTATAGTGTATAACATTTACCCACTGATTGGCTGTAAATTTGGCATATGCACAGAAGTGGTCCAGTTCAACATCCATATTTTTGCTTATGTGACAATGCAAAAAAAAAAAAAAAAAAGTTCTTTGTTTTCTGTTAACATCTTGTGGCCATTTCATTTTCTGGGGAACAACCAAATCTCTTATTAATGTGTGACATAGTCAACCCAACATTCCAGATAATCCAATCTAGAGTTTTCCTCAGGTATATTGTCTGTATGAAAAGTGAGAGTCTTTTGGTTAACAGATCTTTGGACAAGTCTCTTGCTTTAAAAAGGTGCCAATATAGACAAGTGGAAGGAAAATTACAAATTCAAAGAAAAGGTTTTGTTCTAACTTGAAATTAGTTACATAAAGAGTTTCTTGGGAATTCTTGTCCATAATTTCGAGGGTCATTTCAAGAGTAAAGCAATTTAACTCCTTGTGTTGCTAATGTCTGGAATTTCAGTGTCAGGTGTGGTTTCTTTTGATAAAAAAAGGAATAAATTGGAAGACACTATATAAATGCTATAGGGTCGCTGATAGGATGTTTAAGTTGCTTGGACAAACCAGAATTTGTTGAGACTTGAATCTGGTGTTTTGCAGCCCATGTAAGTGCTAGAAAAATTGAAAGATAGCAAGGCAAGAGATGGAGAAAATGAAATAATTGACCCCTTCCTAGCTTTGTCAGGATGTGAAGCTATAATGAAAATTTATGTTATGGCATACCCCAAAGAATCGGAGGAAATTGACTACTGATCATGTGTCATAAAACAACACTATATAACAAGTGCAAAGATCATCTGTGTTATGCAGGCATGTGGGAATGAACCAAGCTGGTCAGTACATGAGCTAATGGCTCTGTTCCCTTTTAGTAAATCCTTTTTCCAGAGTAGAATTGATTATAAAGTTTCATGTAACAAAACAGCAGTGAGTTCAGGTGTGGGACAAAACAGCAGTGAGTTCAGGTGTGGGACAAAACAGCAGTGAGTTCAGGTGTGGGACAAAACTCTTTAATCATTGCAATAAACAATTATATTAAAAGATTTATCGGAGCATTATCTCTTTACATTTTGGAAAATTTTGCTTATTTCAGAATTGCCTGTGTCAGCCATGAAGAGACACAAATGGTTGATAAAAAGTTGAAGATAATTCATCTTTGTATGGACACAAAAATGTTCCAAATTTATTTGCAGAAATACATGAAAAAGATAGTAGCCATTAGTCCTATCCTATCCCTACGAGTGTAAAGCAGTATCGTCCTATGTTATGCGCTATTTCACAGACTAAAACTGACATTCAAGCTCTTGCTGGTTTACTATCACAACAGTGAGCCAATATTGGAGTGTTTAACCAATAAACTCGTATTAAAAATTCAGTGGATTAAAAGCCCTATATTGAAATATTGGGCTTTTAATCCAATGAATTTTTAATACAAGTTTATTGGTAAAACACATGAATTTATTCTTTATTAGTTTTTATCCTGTGTTCTGGTAATTAACACAAAACCCACATGTTTCATAAAAAACATCTACAAATATTTATTGTTTACACTGTTTGGATTGTTGTCCTCATCTTTATTGCCATATTTACAATGTTTTGGATGTTCTACGCTCCAACCTTCAGGTGATATACATTGGAATTTCGAACCAAACTGTTTATTCAGTCCAGTGGAGTAGATTGTTCTAATTCCATGTGCCATGCCTTTTGTGGCGGGGACGGACATCTCATTATCAGTTAATTCCCTTTAGTAACTCAACTCTCCAAGTTTTGTTCACCTCTTCTGTGGCCTGGTATTGAAATCACAACTCTTTGGGTTAAGTCACTTTTTAGATTACTCAATGAACAGTTTTATCCACTGGTAAGAAGGTCTGAGTGTACAATGGCCGAAATATTGTGAATATGGCAATAAAGATGTAAATAGCCTAAATAGTTACAATACTGCATCTCAGAAATACAGAAAGATTTATTGTATTCTACTACATTTGAATATCATTACGTAAAGGGTGTTGTGTTGCAATCTTGCAGTAAGGAGATGTGGGAGATGCAAAAACACTCACGGCAAGGGCACTGTGGTAGCTTGTTCCACATGCAATAAACAGCAAACGCCGGCACCTTCGAATTTCTGTCATAAAGTCTTTGATACCGCCAAGGATCACTTGATTGCTGTCAAAGTTAACTCGACCTCGCATTGTGTTCACGACAGACTCTGGTTGTTCAAAAATTTCTTTCTGCATAAAAGAATCATAGTTCCCTAAAAAGAAAAAGAAAAAAAAAATAAGTTTTCTTTCTACAAATCAAAACTCAGGATTAAAAGTCTAAAAGTGACTAATGTTACTTGCAGGTAACCAACCAACAAGCTAATATATCAACTTAAATTGGAAACTGAATTTGCAAGTAACTAAAATAATGATGATAGGTTACACCTGGCAGCAAGGCCACCGATGCGGAGATTGGGGTTTTCAGGTGTGTGGAATGACCTTTTAACTGCTGTTATTTCCAGGTTCATCCTAACCCGGGGTGGTAGCACCTGTTAGAGTCCCGGCTATGGCCAAATAGTAAACTTCCAAACAAAAACAAAACACTATAAAAGTATAAAAATACATTTTTATAGTAAAAATACCAGCAATACATTTTTATATTAAGAAAAAAAAAAAAAAAAAGAAAAAAAAGACCAACAATAGCTATTGATAGCAAATGACAAACAATACATTTCATCTGCAGTTGAAGGCATACAATTACATTCAAAATATTCAATGGGGAATAATCATTGTTTGTCTAATAAAGATTCTCTCCAAATGTAAAGAATCTTTAACATTTTGAAACCTCCAATAAATGGCAACTTTAAATGTTACAAGATAGCAAAAGAATTTATACTTTTTATTTTAGTTACTGTATATTTCTGTATATAAGGCAACCTTTAAATCTGAAAAATTACCCAAAATATTGTGGGTTGTCTAATACAACAGTTACAAAAAGATAATCTTAAATTCTGTGGTGTAACAGCACTGGTAAGTAGGCTAGTATGCTTTGCCATGGATCACAATATGGTAACTACTAATGTAAATATTTCACATTATAATGCTGTACTACAGTTATAAATGTAATAAAATTATTTTACTTCTTGATTTCACTTCAAAATGCAGTATTCCATAGACAATTACACAACAATTTGCAAAAGTTCCGCTGAGTGACACACACAAGTAATGTAAATGAGTCTTTCGTTCTTGAAGCAATCAGTACATTCACACCAATCATTAATTCTCATAGTAATGTTAAATAAATTTAGGATAACATACAATCTATATTTCTAATTCATTATTGTGCTGTTAAATAATATTTAGTATAATGTGCAAACTGTATTTTTCAATAACATACATTATATGGTTATTTTGTTTTTTGTGGTGTTACATTTAAGATGCCATAAAATCTTTATTTCTCATTACAGAATAAAAAATGCCAGACCCCCGTATACATAATTAAAACCCTCCAAAATTACTCTGATCATCACCATCTGATGCAAAGAGCTCATCATAAACATTGTCATTTACAGTTTCATCATATGGGTCTCAGTTGGTTGACTTATGCTACAGATATCAGATAAAATCATGAAAATTTACCTAGATTTTGGTCTGGTCTGTTTGTTTAATGGCATATCAATTCCTTATGGGTCATTTAATGCCAAAATTTAATTTTCTTGAGAGCTTGAGTAATTTTTTTTCTTTTTACAAAAATTGCTGGTAATTTATTTTTTTAAATCTATACTTTCATCTTTTTTAACCCCAGTTTGGAGTTTCATTATTTGCCCATAGCTAAGACTCTAAAAGGTGCCACCACTTCAAGTCAGGGTGGACCTGTGAACAATAGCAATTAAGAGGTGGTCCCATGCTCCTCAAAACTGCCCAATCAGAGATCTTGCTGTTTGTTTATAATCATATCCAGGACAATTGGGCCTTGTCCTATCTAGAAGTCACCTTATACATGTAAGTATATGGTAAATACTTTCATTGACCAGTATTTTCAGGTTTTTCTCATTTTCCTCAGCCTGTTTTTTTTTTATCATTCACAAGCCAAAATTAAGTTTCTTTAGTAATGGAAAATCATTTTTGCATATTAGTTTATTTTTGTGATGTCATGTGTAACGCTCATTGAACACAAGGCCACACAAAAAGGAAGAGGATATATGTCTTTGTAATTTTCTTGTACTAATATATGCATACATTAAAATATCACACGCACTTCAAGATATCTTCTCCCGTGGTGAATGATATTTAATGTGGGGAGATTATTTTGTATAATAGCTTCTAGTTTTGAGCATTTCCTAACATTGGGTGTTTTAGAGTATTTTGGTATTGTTCACTAATATATCTGTAAAAAATTCAGATATTTTTATTTATCTGACCCCCCCCCCCCCAAAAAAAAAACACACGCACAACATGACAAAAGGCAAACTTGTTTGCCAACATGTTTTGTCCCCTGATGAATATTTGGCTTGATAACATCAGAGGACAAAACACACCGCCAAAGTTTTCCTTTTGCCACACACACACACACACACACACACTAAAAATGACCGAGTACATTCTTTAAAAGGAAACTTTTTCACCCAACAAGATTAATTGGAACAAAAAAAAAAAAAAAACAAACAATCATAACTGAAAAAGTGCATGAATAGGTAAATAAGGAGGCATGACTAAAATAATTTTATTACTAAAATAATAAATTGATGTAACTAAGTTCCTAGTGAGTATAAAACAGAAAAATATTTGTACTCACGACCAACCCATGAGACACAGAGAATGAAGAAAGTTCGCCTCCTGCCTGAACAAAGTCAGTTGGTGAAGCTTAATATGAACAGCTTTTATAAAACATAAATGTTTAGTTGACCAAGCGTTGTCAAAATATTTTAATGCACAACCCATGTTCTTCACCAAATGCAGTCCAATCACTGAATCACAAACTGACCGAGTCAAGCAAATACAGTGACTGACTCCACGCTGTCTTATATGAATGCTGTGCAATCCAGGCTTCCAACTGCAAGTTGGTCCACCCCACAATCAGCCTCGCACTGACATTTAAATTGGTTAATAACAGAACTGCTTGGCAAGGAGGGCAAAGCATCCTTCAGAAAAAGATGGGAACACTGGAATAGTATGAAAGACAACACTCAACTTGACGGTAGAAAAGCCTGAAATCACACATGTTAATACATACCATCTCTCACTGGTAGCATGACAGAGTTTCATGCACAATGCAATCTTCATGTGCGGGAGATATATATATATATATATATAAAAATAAATAAAAGGCAGCAAACCTTTCATGATTTGTTGAATTTCCATTTTCAAAGTTGTCACTTCACGGACAGTAGAGTCATCAATACTGCGTTTCATTCGGTGGATTGTCAGGCATCCATCTGTGACTGCGGCAACATCATCATCTTCCAGAAAAATAACTTTGTTTGTGTGTTCAATTATAGCACTAAGAAAAATAAAATCAAATGGAGCAAATAAGGGATTTTAACTGAACAGATAGCAATAAAGGCTTTCAAAAAAAAAAAAAAAAAAAAAAAAAAAAAAAAAAAAAAAATGAACTTACTACTTGTGTTGAACGAATGAAGAATCCGCAAAAAAACATGAACATTCCAAGAACAGAACCCTATTTTCCAAGGTAAGGAATGACCCATAAAAACTCTTCAGGTATAGAATTTTTAAAGCTTAATTGAAAATATTCAAAATATCAAAAATGTATGCACTATTTACATTGTTGTCCTTATCTTTATTGCCATATTGATGACATTTCGGCCATTGTATGCTCCAGCCTTCTTCAGGTGATATTTGTTGGAATTTTGAACCAAACTCTTTATTTAATCCACCTGAAGAAGGCTGGAGCATACAATGGTTAAAATGTCATGACTATGACAAAGAAGAGGACAATGTCCAAACAATGTAAATAGTATAAATAGTTACAATACATCATCTCAGAAATACAGACAGATCTAAAATGTAGCCTTGACTTTTTTTTATGTAGGACAATTGGCACATAAGTGTTGTGTCCTATATTTAATTAGGCTGTGATTTATATTATAATAAAGAGCTTATTTGGAACATTTTGCTTATACAATTGCAATAGGTATGTACATGGGGGTGGGTGACAAATCACAGAGCTCACAGATGCTACATTGATCTTCATTAAGGGTCCAGAAGCAAAACTTGGATCCTAGAAAGAAGTACCAATCCCTAAGTAATTCTATTATTTTTAACAGATATGATACTTTAAGTAAAAACTATCAGACTACTTTGGTTTTGGGTAAAAAGCACAAATTTACAGACTCTCGAAATAATTTGTTGAACACAAAAATCTCACCTGGCATCTGAGGCAAAAAAATATTCAACTTCATTGTTTGGTCCTGTTGGATGGAATTCTGTTAGGGTGTCTGATGGTCGTTGAAGAGGTTCAATATAACCTCTGTGATCTAAAAGATGAAGAAAAGAAATTATATAAAAAGGAAATGATTTACAGAAAATTCAGGGAACTGACAATAGAAAATAGGGTGTGATAAATAACACGGATATTTTGGGAGAAGAATTTTGGTGTGGGTTTGTGAATAAAGTGGATAAACGGTCTGGGTATTCAGTTTGTTAGTCTGATAAAAAAGCATTAGTGTACAAGCTTAAGCTCCACTCCAAGAGGGAAATTTCAAAATCTATTGGGAATTTTAATTTTAAAAAGATTAAAATATTGCTATGAAAAATAGTCTTATACAGTTTAAGTTAAATTGAAGTGTGTCAGTGTAAAAATGAATTTAAGTATTTTAGAAAAATTTAATTTTTAATTCAAATGCACAAATCACAAAAAGCAATAATTTTAGTTAACCAACACCCAGAAAATTTAAATCAATCCAACCGAAGTAGATGGTCAATTCTTTTAACCATTGAATTGTAGCTAAAACAAATCTGGATTGTTGCAGTTTTTCTAATATTCTTAAGTCATTTTGCTAATCATAGGAAAAAGAGACTTAAAACTGAATATGTAAGTGTTACAGACCTTCTGCACTATAAATTCAAAACTCAATACTTAATGACTTTAAATTTAAGAATCAAACTAACTTCTCATGAGCAAACTAAAAAAAACAAATCAATTGCAGGTTTTTCCATATTTTCATTCAACTTTTTATACCTAGCAGTTTTAGAACTTAACATAAAATGATTGTCTTTGGATTAGTGATAGGCACAAGATTAAAGAAAACAATTTGAATCATTTTTATCATTAAAAATCAATGTCTGCACACCCATCAAAATTTTATTCCTGTAAATGTCAAGCTAATTTTATATTATAATAGATTTGTTTGGCACAATTCAGGTTTTGTTAATAAATCTTAGATGAACAAGAAAATTTAGTCTAAATCTCAGAGAAAAAAAAAGAAAATTAAATAAAATAAAAAAAATAAAAAGGAAGGAAAAAGTTGGGAATTCCTTTGAAGTTCAAGGTTGTCAGTTGATTAACTGCAAAAGGAAACAAGGAAGAAAACTTGTTGTTTTGTCAACTTGAGGTCTTCAATCACAAGTGAGGCTGCAGCTGCTTTGTGTACATCATTGGATTTCTACATTAGACAAACACCTGTACATACAAACCAAGTTGTTGCAAAATAAGTCCATATTAAAATCAGAAAAATTCAAGTTTATATCTGTAAAACTGGAGAATAATTACTTTGCAACAACTTGATCTAGATAAGACAATTGGATTGCAACATTTGCAAGATTCAAAAGACCTTTTAAAAGGATTCATGTGAGAGATAAAAAATTTGCCAAATTTCAAATCTTGAAGTGCAACCAAAAAAAAAAAAAAAAAAAAAAAAAAATCCCTCTGAGAAAGAATGTAGATTTTAATAATATATATGATGTATAAGAGGTCATGGGGATTTTTTTTGTAACCCCCATTTTTTTTATTTGTTTAAAATCTAAAACCTTAAAAAACTATTTTATCCAAAAGAAAAAAATATTCCCAAATTAAAAAAAATAAAAATAAAACAAAATATAAACCCCACCCCAATTTTCCATTTTTTTTGCCAGGGTATTCAAACAAAATGAAAATTTCTCAAGTCCCAGCTGATGTCAAAGATGACATCCACAGAAGAGTCAGAAAGGTACAACAATTCTGTAGTTAAGGCAGGTAGAATGTAACCACAAGTCTGGGTGGAGAGAGAAAAATGAGGAAAAAGCAAAGTTAAAAAACCACCAGATAACACACCAAGCCAACATTTTTGCTGAAGGGTTGGCGTGCCCTGCTGACAGTCTAGAAAGCCTGCGAGATTAAAAATAACCATGCCAATATAAGAAGCTGCTCAACACATAAAAGTGAAAATCAATGGCTACCTTCCAAAGGGGGATCTTTATGACCTAGAGACAAAACAAAGGGAATATTAGTGAATTGGAATTGTCCAGGAGAAACAGCAGTTGGTCAAGGAACTAACAGGTTCTGTCTTCCTAAAAAAAAGAAAATTTCAGCACAATCTAATTTTTATGAAAAAAAAAAACAAAAAAAAAAACATCAAACAACATTCACTGTGCATTTCATGCTGTCAAAATATTAAAGGAAAGGCATGCAAAATGAGTAAAAATAATAATAATTATATATATATATATATATATATATATATTTGTTCAAAGAGTTTTTCCCAGTATTTACCCACCACCCCATGTTGGTAGGATGAGACAATGGTAGTTTTAAGGTGAGGGTGCCTATATTGATAAATATATATGGCCAAAAATAAAAATTGCCAAGTCCCTTCAACCACCATTATGATGGCATTAGTATCCACTAACCCTCCCAGTAAGGATGAGGAAGAGGTTGCTGCAAGGCCAAAATCCCAAGATTTTTAAAAGGAATCAGAGAACAGATACTACACTTTGATACCAGCTCAGTGGCTAGGAAGCATGCACTTTGATTAACAGTTTTTTTTATTCTATTTTTTCTATTTTCTTTAGATTTTGAAATTTCAGTTATCACTAGTCATCTTTCAAAGAAGGTATAGAAAGTTCCCTCCACCCCTTATTCAAAATCCTTATGATGCTAGGGATAAAGACAAATGATGCTGTACGAGACTAAATTGTGCATGACAATTTAGACCTACAAGAAACATTTCTTGTATATGAAAATTTCTAAGGATTGAACAATTTATTCTTTCAGTAACAAAACATGGAATATGTTATTACTAAAGTGTATTGATAACTGAATTAATTCTAATCAGTCACTGCAGTCATAATGGCAAGTGCATTTCTGCCGTTGATTGCAATTGAAAACATTATGGTGGTTTCATGCTGTCATAGAACCTATTTGGTAAATAAATTTGAATAATACTAATAATTACCATGATAGCCATAAACAAATTCTTAGGTCACAGAAGAATGGTATTTGACCAGTTTATTCTCTTCAGCTAATCAGGTGGCAAAATCTGACAAGTAGACAATGCAATTGGATTGCCATTTGTTACGGCTAACTTCCCAAATAAGTTGTTTCATGAATGGGAAGAAATGGTTTGCCATCAAAGCATTTTCCCTAGTTCAGGCCAGCTAGCTCCAACCAATTCAAAATTGGTACTCAGAACTGTTTTAGCATTCAGGTTTTGGAGATATGTGAATAGGTCATGGTAAATACTTTAATGGGGGAGAGGGTGTGTTCGTTCAAGTATATTAATAAAGAGTACATTTACATTCAAGGAAGATTTAGAAGTGGAAATAAGTAGATAAATATAAAATGCTCTATTTCTGATACCTGCTGATATTTCATTTGTTACCCACTCATAAGGGTTGTCACTTATGGAACAAAGATATTTTCCCTGTGGGTTGAAGGGGAGGGCTTTAATGATCATGCAAAAAGTGCATTTTAAGAAATATCCAACATCCCACTCTTTGATCTACTGTAGTTTTCAGTTCTGTCAAACCCAATAAAGTTCTGATCAAGAAACACCAGCACAAGTAAATACTAGTAATATATACCATGTACAGAAATATGCTATAGTAAAATCTACAAGGAACATTTTGAGTACAAATTTGAAGTCAGCCTTCTTATTTTACTCTAGCAGGGTATCACATGGAAACAAAACAAAAAAAAAAAACCTAGTTTGGGTGACATACAAGACTATTTTTTTTGTATTGTATAAATAATAAGACAAAGTCTCTCCTAATCAAGTGCATGTGCAAAATATGGAATCAGTATATATAATTTAGTCTAAAAACAGAAGCTGTTACCACTATTAAAAAAAAAAAAAAAAAAAAAGTTTACCCAAATGTAACCACTTTTGCTTAAAACTATAAGGATTAAAAACAACAAGTCTTTGTTTAATGCTCATATCAGAATATCAATATTAAATTTTGTTTTTCCTCAAAAATTCTATAGCAACAATAATATGTTGTTATATTTCCTATGTTAAAGATCTTCAAAATGGATTCATTTTGATTTGCAGAGATTTATTTTTTATGTTTACATCTGGATCTGGTGAAATACACATTTCCCAAACTACAATCCTTTTAACCTGACATTATGTTATAGTGTCTAGTAAAAAAGTAGCAAATTTATTATCACCATTTTATCTTTCAGGAATAACTAACCTTGAATAAATTTCTTTAATTTTCATGACCTTAAATAATCATTTGACTCATGTAATTAACTCCAATTGGTTCTTTTATGATTGATTAAGTGTTGCTCAATTTTGCGACTTGTCCATTTAAAGGTTATTTACAGACAACTTTTGGCTTTTATTCTGCCTTTCTCATATGGTTAAACAACTCACTGATTTTGAGCTTCAAGTTATATTTTTCAAAGAAAAACATTTGACGTGGGGATTGACGAAAAGTGCAGAAATTCTTCCTGAATTTTTCATTCACACCAGTTGTCACCAGTTTTCAATCGTTGTCTCATGTCTTTCTGAATTTACCGCTTTTTAAACTGGGCACACTGTATAATGAAAGTTAAAATATTTGGTAGGTTGTCTTGAAATCTTAACATTTCTGTGGACATACTAATGAATCTTATATAGCCTTCTGTTGTTGTTTTCAAGACACCATGAATGGTCAGGGCTCCTAGTGTTTGTACTATAAGCTAACTAGCACTAGAGTAATTCTAGTTTGTGATGTATTTTTATCTTATGTTGGAGTGTCATTTAACTTTGTCTGATCCCACAGTGTCCAATCAATTCCAAAATTCTTGTACCCATGACATATCAGTGTTAGAGTCTTTATAATCACTAGTAAATGAAAATTTTTGATTTTCCTCCTAAGATGGGCCAGTACAGCCAGACAACAATGCTATAAGTGGAAGTGGAAATAAGTAGATAAATATAAAATGCTCTAATTCTGATATCTGCCAAAATGTTTGAGACACTTGACGCACCAAGCTGGTGTGCTGATGTAAGAATCAGCAGTAGTTACCCATCTTGTTTGGGTTGAATTGGCCTTGATACAGACATTTCATTTCTGTGACCCACTCTTAAGGTTTGTCACTTATGGAGCGAAAATATTTTTTTCTGTGGTTTGGAGTGGTAGTGGGTGCGGTTTAGTCAGTGAAAATGTTAACACTAAATTTTGTCCAAATAATTGAACTTCTTTCAATGGAGCCATTTTATAGCTTTAATTATGGGGAATAACAGGTAAAGAAAGACCGATATATATATATATATATATATATATATATATATATATATATATATATATATATATATATATATATATATATATATATAACCTAAGTAATACTGGTGATTTTAATTTATGTACATTCCTTCACTTGCTGAATAGATAACTTGATACCAGCTCAAAACCTATACTGGCTCAAGTCTGCAGCTACTTTCAATTTTCTCACTCTCCAGCACTGTTCTTGTAAATTATCTGGATTTCATCAAAAAGATAATATGCACTCTTCTCTTTCAATCTTATATTCTTGAGGTTGACTTCTTTTCCACATTTAAATGGTAATTGCTTTCATGTGACTGAATTTAGGGAGATATTAAAATCCTGGACATAAAATACAACCCTAAAATCAGTTCTTGTTTATAAAGAATGAAAAATACATGCAAAAATGGCTAATCAGAAGTTGTGGGTGGTTTAGTGCTCCCCCTTCACATTGCAGGTGATGAGTGAAAAAAGAAGCAAAGTAAAAGTGAAAAATCCATAGCCAAGAAAAAAAAGTGATTTCATTCAGTGCTCAACTCAGCTCAACGAGCGAGAGAGAATTTGGAAACAAAAAGAAAATGAAGAATTGCTATCTTGTACTTACCTTTGCTGTACAAGACAGGAATGTTGTCAGTGGTGAGTTTGGCACTACTTTTGATTCCAATTAGCAGAGGACTTGCACGTCTGTAGCAAAAGAAAAAATACTTTGTAATTTATTCAGTGAAATTAGATTTCATTTAATCTTTTTTTATATAAAATAATTAAGATAGAAACAGCAGAATGCTTATAGATATTTGCAAAACATATTTTGATGACAGGTTTGATGTAAGTCTTCTTTATACAAGAAAGTTAAATAAAAAACTGAAATCCTATCTTAATTGGGATTGAATATTGACCTCTGCAGACTGACTTAATTTACAAAATTTGGGTATTTGGAAAGGAAAAAAAAAAAAAAAAAAAAAGTTATTTTAACTCCTTGTGTGGAATTAAGTTGTTACCTAGATTATCATATCCTGTTATCTAATGTTAATGACATAGGATCAGGTCGTTTATCTTTTGGCATGGTACTTGGTCAAAACTGAAATATTACAAACATCAGGGAGCCCTAAAAGGCAGAGAGAGATAAAAAGAAAAGAAATGACCTATTATATTTGTAACACAATAAATATATAGGATTAATCAGCAAGTAAATAAAAAAAAAAGAATAAAATTTTTCAGAAAAAAATTACCTTTCTGCAAACCTGGACAAAAATCAATATTCCATATGGATCAGGCTAACATCAATGTATCAACTAGATTGACAGAATGGGAGTTGATTTGACAGCTGGCTTTAAGACAGTTGGACACATCAGGAAAAGAAACACACCTACCATCACATTGCAGGATAACAACTTCTATTTAAAATATTAATTTTAAGTCTATCCACACATCTTCTGTTCATTAATTAAATTATTTCTGTGAGTGTGCGCTAGTAGGATATAGAACCCAAATGTCATTTAGTTGAAATGAAAGAACAGAACTGTGCTTTTTTTGTAGTAAAGCATTAGAACCTGTTTAAGCAATTTTCTTCTTTCATTCCAACCAAAAGATGCTTTAACAGCAAAAAAAAAAAAAAGTTCCAGTCTTTCCTTTCAACAAGACACCTACTTAATATTAAAATAAAAAACAGACTTCTTACCGAGATTATATATATATATATATATATATTATATATATATATATATATATATGTATGTATGTATGTATGTATGTATAAAATTTGGGTTTGTAATTCAGACAGAGTTATAAGTTATTGATTGACATTTGGAATAATGTTCATGAAAGTACATTTTGAAAATAATATCTGATAATGCATTTCACCACTCTGGTTTCATCAGATTGATAAAAAACGTCTTGTGTGTGTATGCATTTATCCAAATTTATTACATGCACACAATATGTTATTTAAAAATATTTTTTCATTGCAACACAGAAATTTTTGGATTTCGGAACATGGAATTTTGTTCCATTTTCAAGCGATATTCAGTAACATCAGAAATTTTTTTTTTATTTTATTTTAAAAACATTTCAATTTTTATAATAAAGCTTTAAAAGATAGTGACCATATATGCCCTGATATTAAATATAAAAAGGATAACAATAACTGGAGAAGAAAGAAAAATCATTTGGTAACCCCCCCCTCTCCATTTAACCAAATGGTGGGTAGTAAGTTAGGGCAAAAGTTTCTTGCTTTGATTGAAAAACATTTTCCAAGTAATATTCCTCTGAGCAAGATTTTCAATAAAGATATGCTAAAATTAAGTTATAGTACTGAAAATTTAGAAAAAAAATTATTAAAAAAAGTAAAATTTTAAATAAACACTTAAACCAAAATCATAATAGTGATTCCAGAACAAAAATCTGTATGTAACTTTAGAAATCCCATAAATTGTCCATTGCAAAATAATTGTCTTACAGAATTTATAGTTTACCAACGTACTATTTCATCTATTGAAAATCCAGGTATTAAAAAAATTTTATATTGGTAGCATAAAAAATACTTTTAAATTGAGATGGTACCAACATCTTTCTTCCTTCAACAACAATAAGTATTGTAACTGAACATCCCTCTCTAAATATTTTTGGTATTTAAAAAGAAACAAATAAAACTCCCACAGTAAAATGGAAATTATTAAAAAAATAGAATTTGTAGGTCATTAAATGACCCATGTCCTCTATGCCTACATGAAAAGCTATATCTTATTAAGTTTAAAAATAATGATTTATTAAATCAATGAAATGAGCTAACAGTTTTTTGTAGGCACTGTACTGTGTTCACATTAAGACATAATTAATAGGATTTTTCATAAAAAAAATCTATTATAATTATATATCCATTATTTGATTACATATAATGTTAGATATAATATTTACTTAATTCCTTGATTTTTAATTTTAACATTGTTATGTCTAATATATCATTGAATATAATAAGTATTGCATTTTAGATCATAATAATTAAATATATAAAAAAATAATTTAATCATACTAGAGGCCCCTTTAAGACTGTCCTAAAGAATATAAAAATAATTTAAAAAATAAAATGCCAAAATTAACCCATTGTTGGATACATATACATCTCTGTATTATTTCACTGTATTTTATGAATATATTCTTAACTGGAAGCAATGGTGACATGTCTAATACACGATGACTCATCTAGACAAGCATGAATTACATACCCACACCTAACCTGTAACCTACATTATTTTACTTTTCTACTTTAGCTTAGATCTGTCTTTAGATTCATCAAATAAGACAACACCCATAAAAAAAACAAAAAAAACTGAAATCTAATTCACCCCTCTGCATAAGCTTTTCAATACTACTTTACTTTCAAAAGTAAATCATTTTCTTCTGAAGGTTATCAATATTGCTTGAAAATGGAACAAAATGTTATGTTCCAAAACAGAATTTTCTGTGTCATGATGAATAAATATTTTAAATACTATTATGCTCTACTCTGTATTGAGCACTTTTAAAAAAAATAAAGAACTGTGGATTATTTATCCGACTGTCTTTATTTGGAGATATATATAATACATACAGGTAAAAATCCAAATTAATCCTAATAATATAAAATATTAAAACTGATCCACAAAGGGAGCACAATGTATTTATTACAGAGCATATATAAATAAATTACATACACCATCTCCAAACCCCTTGGTGTTGACAATCCTTGCAAGGAGAAATAGCTATACATGTGGGGTATTTTTAATTTCTCTTATATGTAATTATATATGCTCTGTAATAAATACATTGCGCTCTCTTTGTGAATCAGTTTTAATATTATGAGGATTCACTTGGATTTTTACCTGTATTTTATATATATATATATATATATATATATATATATATATATATAAAAAAAACATTATTTAACTTCTCTTTAAAATTTTATTCCTCACCCTGACCTTAGGCCCTTTCCTTCTTTTGTTACATCTCTCTCTAGAGCTTTCATACATTTCCCTTTCACCCTTGTTTCTCACTCCCACACATTCACTGAAAAAAATTTTTTTTTTTTTTTTTAACCTGGAGATATATTTTCTGTTTTCTTTTTGAATTTGTAGGTCTGATGAATTGGATTGTGATTCCAATGTAATAAATTATAACCATGAAATATTAGTGTTTGAGCCTTTTATATTATATTCTGGCTCTGTCTTGTGCATAGAGCTTGACCTGGATTTTATCCCCTATATATAAAAAATGGGTTATGAATACACTAAGGTGTGTGCAGGATTGACTCAGTGATGTTTTGATTTGGGATCATGACAAGTTTTGGGTCTTTCAACATCATACCTGTCCACTCAAGAGACCCTACTGAAATTGTTTCAGTATTCTGGCAGGTGATCCTGAAGCAAAAAATCCACCAAGCACACAGCAATGGACATATAAATAACTACCACTGCTGATCTTGAAATAGCAAGTGACCAATCAGAAATTCCCTATGTTACTTCCTCCTCAGCCAAAACAAGAACAAACGGAATGCTCGTCTTTTCCCTCTTAGGTCCAACATGTGGAAAGACACACTCTCAATGAATATTGCTTGACATAACAGGAAAGTAATTTCTACTTGTAGCCAGGAAAGTTTTTATCTTCTATGAAACGATACCTCATTAGGTGTACTATAGTGACTGACAAACACCTCTGAAAAAATGCCTATAAGAACTACATAGAAAAAAAAAAAAAAAAAAAAAAAAAAATGAGGCTACCCTACAACAATGATAAACAAAGGTTTTGAGCTCACAAAAAAAAAAAAAATTCCTTTATACCAATTATGAAATCCAAAGAAACGTAATGTTGAACAGACTCTAGCATATGTCTCAACATGCAAGAACAATCCAGAACTATTTACAGAAATTACAAAAAATCTAGACCTACTTAAGAATGACAAACTGAAAAATATACTAAAAACAAGCAAAATAATTAAAAGCAAATGTCAATCTAAAAACCTGAAACCGATTAACCTCATCGAAATTTAACCAACACAAGATACAGGGTGGTCCCAAAATTCAAAGAAAGATGTGGAGTTTGTGATATCATTGTAGAATGAAACTCCTACACTTTTGAAAACCCCAAAACAATATTCCTAATAAATAAAAATTTAAACTGCAACTCTAAAAATGTGATGTATGTACTCAAATGCACAAAATGCAAGAAGTTATATATAGGTATCAGCCAAGCACTAAACAGAGTTTCTCTTCACAAAAGCAACATCAAATTACTAGACAACAGAAAACAGTATCACAATACATCTATAAATGTAATCAAGTTAAATTTAAAATTATGCCAATATACCAAATTATTCTTACCTACTTCATAAATAAATTTAAACTAGCACTAAATAGATCACACAAAACACACACACGAACCCTACCCTGTGTGTGTATATATATATATATATATATATATATATATATATAAATTCATTGTAATAAGTATGTATGTAGAGGGAATATACACACATACTAGCAAAAACACACACACACAATACACAAAAATGAAAATAGATCTAAGAACATACAAAGGTCATTAAAAGATTATACAGATATCTTTTCTCACACTTTCTTGGACCAATCTTAATTGTTTTATTATGCTTTAAGCAGAAGAAGTTTCTCACCACTAGTCCAAGAAAGACTAGTGTGTCACTACTACCCCACAAAAAGAATGTTTAACATTAAAAACCATAAAGAAAATTAATTCATTTTAATAATATGTGAAAATATGCACTCTTTGCCTGAAGAAGGTCGCGAGACCTAAAACCCGTGTAGCAAAATTATGGAACATAAAGTATAATATATTTAAAAAAAAAAAAAAAAAAAACTAAAAACGTTTGCAGTTTCTCTTTTTTTAAAATATACACTTTTCTCTCGTTGGAACAACTATAACCTCTCCACTATATATGTGTATAAAAAGATTCTTTCCCAATGACATCTTTATTTTCCTGGAAAATAAAATTTATTGCCATCTTTAATGTTTACTCATACAATTTTATTAAATAAAGCCTCATTTAATTTTATATTAATAAATACTGTTAAGACCTCTCCATATCTTATGAACTTGCGGATAATGGTTTGGGTTGATTATTTTTTTTTTTTAGTAGCATCTCAACCCCTGTGGAATATTTAATGCCAAAATCTAAACATTTTGAGCAGAGTTTTATGTCTTCAACTAAATATATTTTGAACACAATTGCATGCCTTCAACTACAGATATTTTGTACATAATTTTATACTTTCAGAGTAATTGTATGTTTTAAAGATACATAGAATGTACATGATCTGTAGTAGGTGTTATATGCGTTGGTATAACACCTATTTCTTTAAAGTAGGCCATTATGTTGATAGTTTCAGTATTTTCAAATAATTTTCACATGTTGGTTTCCTTGTAGTATTTATGTCTTACAGGTGCTAAGCAAGTACATTCAGTTAAAATGTGTTTCACCATGAGTATGGCTTGACATGCTGTACATGTTGGCAGATCTTCATTCTTCGGCAAGTATGAATGGGTGAGGTATGTGTGGCCTATATGCAGCCATACCAACATTTCTTCAGCCTTTCTTCCATATCTAGACACCTTCTACCGTTCATCCATGATTGGTTTTATTGTACAGAACTTGTTATTTGTCAATGCTTTTGCTGTCCAATTTCATTTCCTACGTTCACATAAGGGATCCCAAAACTATCATCAAGGGCTTCATTACAGGCAGACTCTGTGGCTGAGCTCACCTGGTCATTCCCGTCAACTTCAACCATGCAGCCTGGGATCCAGCTTCAAGTATTGCATCGCAGAAGCACTGCTCAGCTTTCTTCAAAAATAAACTTTCTAAAACAGACTCCCTCATTACAGAATGGTTTCTTTCCAGCATTTGCCCTAGACCTGGTTAGCAGTCTCCTGGTCTTGAATGCCTTAAATGGAGCTCATATGTTCATGCCATCACTAAAGATACTGCAAAAATAATTTGTTTCTTGTATCACTTCAGAAAATATCTGCTTCCAAGCTCTATCTTTACATGCATTAGACCAAGAATGAAGCATTGCCGTCATATATCTGCTGGAGATGTCCAATAATCACTGTTCAGCCTTGACAAAGTTCAAAAGTGATTATGAAGCCTTGTGGATAATGATTCTCCATCCTGCAACCCTTAACCCACAGACTAAACATTGCTAGCCTCTCCCTATTTTATCACTACTACTATAGAAAATGTTCATATGTGTTAAATTCCTTAGTTACACCAGCCCAGACCTTCACAGCTAGGACCCAGTACAATGTTCACGGTAGCAAAAATTCACCATTCCCTTAGTGTTCCTTTGTTAAGGAGTATGTTCCACAAAGTAACTTCTAGGGAAAGAAACAATCTAAGTGGAACAAACTACCAAGAGAATGCTTTGTTGCCGACTACAATCTTAACCTCTTCAAGTCCAGGATCAACTGATATCTATACCACATACTCTCATAATATACGTTTCATTCTTCCTCCTTTTCATTCTGTTACAACAATCTCATTCAGTAACCCTTTAAATTTCATGATTCTTGGATAGGGTATACTGTATTTCTTTTAGACTTGATTTTACTTTTTACTGCAACTTGCTGAAAGTTGTAGTGAATATGAAGTATTGATAAAAAGAATTGGAAATTAAAGTGAAAGAAATGAGGATGAGATAAGTTAATTGACAATTGCTTTATCTGATAATTATAAGAGTATTTTCTATCTTGTGTGTACAAAATACAGATAACTGCATATACTTTGATATCAGTTTTTAAAATGCAGAAATACATCCCACACAATACTGTAATTAATGCTAGAATTTTGTAATTATTGATCAAGTGCAATATTTTTTTTTAATCATTTCAAGGCAAGAATGCCACGAGTATGCAGGGGTTTACAGGGAGTGAAAGTGAGAGAAAAACTGAGTATAGAGAGGATTGAGGATATGACCGCTCTTCAGGATTGGAGCAAATTTAGGGTCTGCTTGGTGATTATGGAATATTACTAGCTTTGTTTAGGAGTTATTGCATGATATAACCCAGTCTATGAAGGTCATTTACAATGGCTAGTCCTCTACCAAAACAATTTCCAATGAAGACCCTATCTCTCTGCAACCAATCATCAAATCTATACCAACAAGCTCATGCAGTTTGAAAGACAGCATAGCAATCAGCAAGCATGCTCAAGATAATGTTATCAATGGTCAATGAAATCAGTTGCAATCACTTAATTTAAAGTCTAAAATGCTGAGGAAACCAATTGGTGAAGTGTGGAAATAAAATTCCCAAAAAGGAATTAGACAATGAAATTATTTGTGGATTTCTTGCAATCATATTAGAAATAAGAAAAAAAAAAAACAGAGTTTGCTGATGTAGAAGAAAAGATGAAGGCTCAAATTTTATTACGATATCAAAGATTGGAAAAGAAAAATAACAAAACATGATACAAGTTAATGATTTCCTTTAAAATGTATAAGAGGAAAAAGTATTTATTTTCAGATCAACTTTGTTATTTAGCAACAAAGCTTGTCCAGTTAAAAGATACAAGAAAAAAAACTCACCTTGACACAACACATTGACCTGGATATAGTGTACTCATGAAAGCAATCGCATAAGCACCTTCCTGAAAACAATGATAATTAATAAATTAATTCAGTTTAATTAAGCTTAAGTTTTTGTAGTCTATACCCATTAACCCCCTGTTACTACCAGAGAGTGTGTTGAACACCACACAAGGTTTTTCCATAATATTTAGCAAGTGGCAACTCAATTAGCTTTCTGAATATATCTAAAGTAACAAGGAATTTTTTGATTTAGTCATTATTTGGGCAAATTGTAAACACATAAGAGTAAAGTAAAAACTGTAATAATTACAGTAGAAATGTATGCAAAGATCACACTAACCTTTTTATTGTTTTTATTGTTTGAAATGTAAAAAATAAAATAAAAACTAAATAGAGATAAATAGAAAAAGGTGTAGTTCATAAATTGTTTTCAAAAGATAAGCAGAACTTTGCATATTTAAATTTTTGAAACTTGCAAATTCATGTTTGAATATTAACTTTTAATTTGATTTTTCACAAATAAAACTCGTTATTTTCTTTTATCCTATAAAGAACATTCAAGACAATACATAACCAGAAAACTAAAAACTAAACTGTATATGTATAATATTCTAAGTGAGGTGTTAAAAACAATTCTCAGAGTACTAATGCTATAACAATGCGCTGCAGTATTAACAGAGGTTAAATTAGCATTGATAAGAGAGGAGTAAAGTTTAAAATAAAAATTAAGTAAAAGGAGTAAAGAAGCAATCTTTTTGGAGCCTATTTGACATGGACTGCACTTTATAGAATAGGTTACAGAAGCTAATCTACCGAGATTTAAATTTAATCATATACAACACATGATCGACTGGCAATAGTGTCTGCTTTTCATTTCTCAGGTTTGAATCTCTCCATGTTTTGTCAGGAAGATGTCATCTTGATATTATCGGCCTGGGGTGGCAATCTCAACATGTGACACTGTTGGAAAGCACTTAGAAAGCACTTGAAAAGCATGCCATAGGTTGATTCAAGCCTTGTAAGTTAAACTGGATAGGCAAGATTGTTTGTTAGTGATTGTGCTAGCACAAAGTCACAAGTCATTGTGACTGAGAGTTTGAATGTACTGACCTTGTCTTAACTGTTGATCACACCAGATGATGCACTCTCTCCCAGAAACTGTAACTAAGGTCTGCTCAGTATAGTTGCAGAATAAACCACAAGTGGGCTCTATGGGTGTTGAACAAACACAAATTTGCCTGAGCAGGTATCTGCAATAGGGATTGGCTAGACACCCTAGCAAACATGCATATTCAAATACCAGTGGTCAAATATATATATATATATATATATAAATTTATATATATAAATTCAAAATATGCATATTCAAATACCAGTGGTATATATATATATATATATATATATATATATATATAAAATTAGAAACCCAAACCTAAATCTTTAAATTTTAAGTTCAGTTCCATTTAATGCAGAAAAAGCGTTAAAAAAAAAAAAAAAAAAAAAAAAAGAAAAAGAAAAAAGAGATTTACTCTATAAGCCAAATAGTATTATATATTTTAAGTTGGTGGGGGAATGAGAATTCAAAATTTTTATTAAGGGGGGTATTGTTTTTTTTTTGACAAATGAAGATTTAAGTATAATTTTATGTGGCAAAGTGAAAATCGGTTAAGGTTAGGTAAGGGTTTAAAATTTATGTCTGTTGATACTGACTTTCGTTTATGTGGACATGTCATCAGTGTTTTTTAGGTTACACTACAAATCAATTGTCATTTTTGTTTATTTTCTTATTTTTTTAAACTACATCGAGATTTTCTTAAAGGGTTTTTCAAATATGCTTAAGTCATATATTTTTATTTATAAAGATCTAATATTTTTATTATATTTACAAATAAAATATATATGGTATTATAAAATTAAAATATTAGAATTTAATTACGCATTAATAAACTACTTTATTTATGATCAACTAATAAATATATAATTATGCAAATTATTTTTATAATTAGTTTTAACGAAAATATGAGAATGTCTACAAAATGATATTTCATTTCTTTGATTTAATAAAGTTTTATCTTTCAGAAACAAAGATCTAAATGTTCTTGATTTTTTTAATTAGTTTCCATTCACTGTGGGTGTTTTATTTGTTTCTTTTATATGCCAAAAATATTTAGATAGGGATGTTTGGTTGTGATACTTAATATTATTGAAGGAAGTCAGATGTTGGCTCCATCTTAATTTTATTTTTAGTAGAGGCAATATAAAATTTTACAATATTAGGATTCTTGATGAGATAGTGCATTGGTAAACTAGAGATTCTGTAAGACTTATTCTTCAAAGGACAATTTTCAGGATTTCTACAGTTACATAATTTTTCTTTACTATTGTTTATTCTTATATAAATAAATATATATATATTCTTATTTATATATTTTTTATGTTTATTCTTATTTATATATTTTTTATTTTTCTTTACTATTGTTTATTCACACACACACACACACACACATATATATATATATAAGCACTGTTCATATCAGATGCTGCGGAATATGGGACCCACAGTACTCACCACACTAGGTGTTGTTGCTGCAGTTTCCATAGCAAGTATGTTTATTATGGGATGGATGTGCTGGTCTCATGCCAATGCTTGCACACTGCTTAAATACAATTCTTATAGAAAATTACTATCTACAATCATATAATTAACTCTTTTGAAGTATAAATATCCAGATATGATTGCTATGATAACTTTTTTAGAAGTTTACTGGGGACATATGCGTCATGAAAAATAAATAAAATTTACACAGCTTTTTTTTAAATTTTAGAGCCACAGACAATAACAAATTCATTATGTAAAAGACACAGAAATGATTTTACTTTCCATGACTTAATAGTAAAGTAAGAGGCAAAAGAATATGCTAATTTTATTATTCATCATAAAGGCGAGTAAACTCTCACTATTATTTTTATATATTATAGATATACGACTGTCATGTTTAAAAAAAAGAAAAAAAAGAAGAGAAAAAAGAAAAAAAAGAGAAAAAAGAAAATAGAAAAATAAGTGTAATTTATGTCCCATTTCAACACCAAGACATTTTGATTGGAATCATTTTATCTCAATGATCTTTTTTTAGGGTATAGCCTTAGTCTTGAAAAATTCAATCTATTTGACATAATAATTCCTTAGCCTGGGACAAAGTTTTGGTTAAGCAGTGGTGGGTGTGTGTGTGTATGTGGGGGGTGGTTTCGGTGAGGAAAAAACAAAACACAAAAAACAAAAAAGAAAAGTAAATTAGAATAACATTTCAATCCTCATCAGTGCCAGACATTTCATGAATAGGAACAAACAAGTTTGCAGCATATATATATATATATATATATATATATCAAAAATGCAGAAAAGCCAACATGTGATTGGCATTTAACATTGGATTCGTTTAGAAAGATTTTGTTTTCAGAATTTAAATTTAACATAAAAGAAAATAAAAGAAGCAGAATATTAAATAGGTTGTTTAGAGCAGGCAGGGGTTTTGATAAAATGAAATTTAAAACTAAGTCAATGTAACAGAAAACCAAAACAAACAATTTTATATGAGAGAAAAAGTGACATGTCAGGAGGAAGAGGCAAAAGAAAATAAGTTTACTCTAGAGAAGTTGAAGAAAAAAGTCTGCTTTCAGAGAATACAAAGGGAAAAAAATAAAACTTTTTGTTTTTCAAGGCCAGTCTAATTCAAGTCTAGTTTACTTTTTGGCCACATTTGCCAACAGTGCATTCCGAAAAGTAGGTAAACTAGCTTGTTCATATTATACAGGAGAACATTCCCTTACATGATGCCTATCTTCCTCTCTTCACAAGAGATTCTAATTTTCAGAGTGGCTGTGACAAAAAAAAAAACAAAAAAAAACACACACACAAAAATACTACCCCAAATTACAAATCAAATTATTACCTTCAAACCCACCGATTACACGATTCATATTAGAACTACAAGGGGGTGCTGAAAAATATACATCTCAATGTAGGTCTCCAAAAACTTGTTTGGTTAGATTTTAGGTGGTGGGTTAGGCTGAGAACTTTTCAGCACGCTTTGTAAACCATAAATAATAAAGATCAGATTTGCTGCAATGTGTAGTTAACCATCTACACGTTACCTCCTCTGCCCAGTTCTATAACAGCAATTTTTAAGAAACCTGTGCATATTATCTTCTCCAACTTTTTCTAAAATGGCAAGGCTGAAGAAACCTAAAATGAAGTAAGAGAGCAAGATTTTTCACAATTTTTAATACAAAGACAAATTTTCCCTTTTATAATAATACAATAATGAATAGAGATTAAACACCAAATCCTCATATTCAATCTGTATGAAAGCCAACAAAGTTTTTATGACAAAAAAAAAATACTCACCAATTGTTGGCAGGCCATTTCCACAATTTCACGAAAACTTAGTTTTTGTTCAGCATGTTTGTCATAAAGATGCTTTGTCAGTTTAGCAATCACTTCTGTGTCAGTTTCAGACTCAAAATGATAACCTTTTGTTTCCTGAATTGAAAGGAAAACCAATGAATCACAGATCAGTTGCGGTTATGTTTACAGTTTTTATTTTTGCTTGTAGCCAATTTCAGTGAAAATCTAAAATTGATTTAATGTTAGCCTTTACAAAGCAAAGAAAAAAAATCATCTACAATAATTTTACATTTTATTTAAATAAAAATTTTGTATTGTGACTATAACAATTTGACTATAGACTTATTCAATTAGTTTAATTTGCTTTCAAAATAAACAAAAGCTATAGGATTCTTAATTCTTTAGATATTTTAGACTATAGCACTATTGAGACTGCAAAAAAAGTTTAAGCCAAGTAGAATCCCTTCTGGTTGTAAAACTTGTATTCTCAAAATACATTCCAAGATTTAATCTGAGGGAAACAAATTGGACATTTTTCACAATTTCCCTATCAATATCATGATACCATATCATCAGAATCCAATCACAATGTATAATTCATCTAACTTGGAGAGTAGTTTATGCTTAAAGATATCTGGGATTGTACTTGCAATATTAAATGGAGCTCTGAACAAATTCTGCTTATCTAAAATACAATTAAAAAAAGGTAATCAATTTTATTTGAGCCACAATGATGAACTGATAGTGACTAAGAACAGCAGAGAGGTATGGTTATTTCGCATTTGAAAACTCAACTGAGACAGATCATTGCAGAGAATTGCTGCTGTAACATTCAATGATATCAATTGATAATAAATGGTAAACAAAAAAAAAACATCAAACATAAGATGAAGTTATCTCTCTTGATTGTAGACAAGAATTTCTTACCTTTCATCCTAGAAAAGGTTAAAAAAAAGGAGAAATTTGTTAGTAGCTTTTGATCAACAAAGCTATTGGAATAGGCAGGATTCCCAATGAATTCGTAAGACATTTTAGACTATAGCATTGTTGAGAGTGCAGCACTCAAGAGGGCAAGAAATTGTAGGCTAGACTAGAAATTCCGATTGAACATAGTAAACGGATGCAGAACCCATTCTGTGAAACTGCTCACTCATCTAATCTAACCAACACTGACCTACTGAACATGAAACAAAGTGACTAGCTGTCTGGTACGAAAAGATTAAATTTCAACCAGTCAGTTCTCTGATCATCTTATGGTTTGAATACCCATAACAGGCTAGTCAGATTTTTTTTTTTTTTTTTTTTTACTAATGTTCACTCAATATAAGGCCCAAAAGCCACTCAAAGCAGAGGGTTACAGTGTGGTTTTGCAAGTAGGAGCAAGAAGTTCTTGGGGCAATGCAGGAAAGATAACTGATAACTCTAGACTTGGAGAGGTCAAGATTGAATTAGTGAATAACATTTCTGAGTTCATCTGGAGATTCAGAAGTATAAAGTAGACATTAAAAAGAATCAGAAACCCAATCCTAAACAGGAAACAAAGGATAAACCTCTACTCCTGTTCAAAAGACTAGGGAGGTGTATGAATCTATCTACTTCTATCAGGAGAGGAGGAAAAATAAAATAATTAGTGAACAAAATTTCAGAGTTCAGGCACAGACGTTAGAAATATATATCAAATGATTTCAGGTCGTAGAACTAAAGATTTCGAAGTTGACATTTATTTTTTATGGCTTATCAATCTTTTATGGGTTATTTAAAACGAAAACATTTTTCATTGTAAGAATAATTATTTTTGTTTGTTTTTTGAATTTTTTTTTTTTGCAGTCTTACTATTTAACCCATTCTTATGGGGAGAAGATGAATTCATACCTTTCCCAAGGATATTTGCAAGTAAATGAATGTAACAAAACCAACTGGAATTTGAACCTTGTTCTCCAATTTCTAATTATGAGCCACTATCCATTATACCACTTGCAGATCCACTTTTAAAGTTGAAATATTTGAACTCCAGGAATGTTAAAAGTAAAAAAAAAATTTGTTTAAATGTAAATATGAACCTTTTGCCATGTTTTATTAGCTTGGATTGAATGGAATGTAACAAAAACAGGAAAGACAGGATAATCTGACATGAGCAAAAGATATTTTTCAGCTCTCCATAATTTAATTCAAAGGATTTCTCTCAAGCCAGTGTTAAGTAGCAACTTGTTACTGCGATATTACAATCATTTCAGTCAAGTGAGAATGAAAACATAAATCAATTTTGCAATGTTTTCCTGCAATGATTTATAATAAAACAGATAAAAACAGACTCTCTTCTATGTCAAAAGCAGAACAGCTGGTTATATTTGAAGCAGCAGAGATTAAACAGAAACAGCTGGGGGAAAGAATGTCATATTAAGATATTAATTGACAGAAAATTTATTGACAATCATTATAATGTCCAGGAAAATATAAGCCAAATCATAGCAGGCATTGTCTCATTCAGAGAAGGAAATAAAGACAAATAGTCAATAGATGTAATTATAGGTATACAAGCAATTGCTATTACTTAATTACAATTTTACTCCTGGTACAAGAAGGAATAATTTGCATACCTGAAAAAAAAGATGTTTAAATTATTTACTAGTTTCTTAAAGAAGCTATTTATTTATCACCTATAAAATTTATTTTTTATTTTAGGAAATTCACAAAGCATATAACTTGTTTAGCATTTTGTTAAATTACCTCTCCACCCCATTTTTATTTCTTAGTAGACGGCATTGTCTAGTTTGTATAAATTATATAACCATTTACATCCGCTTTAGTTTATGTCTGGCTGCCGTTAGCTGCCAATCTACGGGTAATGATCCATTTATAAAAATAATTTTTAATTTTTGCTTCTTCGTTTAGTTTAACTCAGCATAGGTCATATTTTATTGGTTGTTTAGAATAAAGCCTACAAACTTTATAACTTCTTTTTCTTTTTTTTGTAAAAAGAATTTTTATTTTTTTGCTTTTAAATCTAAATAAATCGTTCACTCTCCAGTAATTTACAATTGCCTGATGAGATGCACTGACATGCATAGAAATAAGACTGCAGTTGTGTAGAGATTTTTTTTTTTTACATGCTTTCGGTGAAATATCCTATAATAAATAATATTGCTCTACTTTGTATTGAGCCCCCTTTTAAATTAAATGTTATGGACATTGGAATTGTACTCTATTCATTCTCATCATGCCTGGATATATAATATATTTTTTGTTTATAAGTTATTTTTATAGATACAATTTATTTAAGTACATGTTCTGTTTTTAATTAAACAGTATTAATTACATTTACCAGCCTGAATTCCTATACAGAAACTGTCATTTGATGTGACATGCTATACCATAGACCAAATAATGGTTTCTGTATAGAATACATGTCGAATTCCTGTTGGAAAATTTTCTATGAAATTTCTTGAACATTCAGGCTGGTAAATGTAATGCATTTCATTAGAAATTTTGATTAGTGGTAATTAATACAAGCCAGGCATTGGCCCAGAAGCCTAAGGATATAATCACTGAGTACCAAGAAACTTTGGAATGAGTTTACGAGAAAACATTAAGAGTGGTGCCCTTTTTTAATTTTATGAAGATGATCAATCTATTCAGTTACTACATAAATATAATACTTACCAAAAGAGATTTTATGTCTTTGTAGTTAGTGATGATTCCATTGTGAACAACAATGAATTCTAAAAAAAAAAAAAAAAAAAAAAAAAAATAATATTATTACTTCGCACAGAACCATTTACTAACACTAATAATATGAGCAAAATGTTCCATATATTTAAAAGTTTGCAAAACACATGTAGGCCTTGGGAGACACATGCATGTCCATAGAAGTTGAGCATCTCTACTTTGCTGAGAACTCATTTGGCTGAGTCTACCATATCATTTATAACAAATGCATGTTATAAAATCATTAAAAAATTTGCAATTTTGTTTTGATTTTATAACATGCATTTGTTATAAATTTGAATAAATATCATTAGCACTACTTGGTATTGACCACTCTTAAGAATAGGGTTTTTGGTTATTGGAATTTTATAGAGATATAGAGAGAGATATAGAGAGAGATATAGAGAGAGATATAGAGAGAGATATAGAGAGAGATATAGAGAGAGATATAGAGAGAGATATAGAGAGAGATATAGAGAGAGATATAGAGAGAGATATAGAGAGAGATATAGAGAGAGATATAGAGAGAGATATAGAGAGAGATATAGAGAGAGATATAGAGAGAGATATAGAGAGAGATATAGAGAGAGATATAGAGAGAGATATAGAGAGAGATATAGAGAGAGATATAGAGAGAGATATAGAGAGAGATATAGAGAGAGATATAGAGAGAGATATAGAGAGAGATATAGAGAGAGATATAGAGAGAGATATAGAGAGAGATATAGAGAGAGATAGAGATATAGAGATATAGAGAGATAGAGATATAGAGAGATAGAGATATAGAGAGATAGAGATATAGAGAGATAGAGATATAGAGAGATAGAGAGATAGAGATATAGAGAGATAGAGATATAGAGAGATAGAGAGATAGAGAGATAGAGATATAGAGAGATAGAGATATAGAGAGATAGAGATATAGAGAGATAGAGATATAGAGAGATAGAGATATAGAGAGATAGAGATATAGAGAGATAGAGAGATATAGAGAGATAGAGAGATATAGAGATAGAGATATAGAGAGAGATATAGAGATAGAGATATAGAGAGAGATATAGAGATAGAGATATAGAGAGATAGATAGATATCTGTGTGTGTGTGTGTGTGTGTGCAAATATGTAGAAAAATAGGAAAGAACATGTTAGGTAAATAATCTGAGGTTCTTTAGTATTTTTGTTTTTATTTTTACAAAACAGAAAAAAATTTTTTTTACAGATATTTGAATTTAAAGAGATGATTTCTTTTTCTGTAAAAGTTTACAGTAAGTGTTCTTATAATTTATATATGCATTTGTACACTGTACTTACTCTTTACTTATGTTCAGTGGCCTGTTTAATTTTCTTCCTTTTTTTCTTCTTTTACATGACAGATTTCACCTATCTCTTCATTTTCATGTTTTGGTATTTGTTATTGTTTGAATGAAATCATGGTTGGGTGAACGTCTCAGATTGACGTACTCATTTATTATTCAGTCTCACTCCCCCCCCCCTTTTTTCGTGTTAGGGTTAATTTATTTCACCCACATTGTGGGGTATTTCTAATACTAACACTAATTTCCTTAATTTTGTAAACCTGTTTTTAATTGTAAATATTCATTGTGGAAATTTCAAATGTATTATAATGTCTATAACTCAACTGAGAAGTTTAAATGCAAAGTTTTGTTGTTTGGAAAAATGTTTGTACAACTGGGTCACTGATTGTGACTAGCGAGGTTAGAAGAGGGCAGCAATGACCAGCCCCCACCCATCCCTATTGTGTTACATTTGTAAGTTTTGCTACAATAAATATCCTCCTTGGCTTTCAGATGGAGATCAGTGTTTAGTATCTACCTCAGACAGTTCATGTAAAAGCAATGCAGAAAGCTAGTATCAGAGATACCGACGTTGTGACAGCACATCCCCCAATGACAGTGGAGGTTTAGGGTATTGATGCCTGCATAGTATGTATGCTTGTACAGTTTTAGGCACCGATACTGGCAGTTGCGAACACACAAACACAGCAGCCCATTTTGTGTGCTCACAATACCCATGTCCACTATTTGCTTTAATGCTTTTGTTTACAGACAAAAACAAATAGAAAAATCACTGTTTATTATATGTAACTATATAAATGGTACCCTCTCATCTTTTCACCGACTGGACAAATAAAGCTATGTTGTTCACTCTTGTGTGTGTTGGTGTGCCCAAAAAGTGATAGGTTTAATGTATGTTCACAAAACCAAAAAATGAAATTGATGCAGTGAGAAATGAAGGCTTGATCCCTGTTTCCAATATATTTGGTTGGCAGGTGGGCAGATGACACCTGGGACAACTTCAGTTACTTGTCATAAACTACAAATCATCTTTTTTCTTCAACCTGCGCAAATGACTCTTACCATCTCTCTCTATATCACAATAGATGGCATTGGTTCTCTTGCATCAACTGTATCAGAAATACCTTGACAGACAGCTTGCATTTGCCAACAGAAGTTCCCTCAATTCTGTGACCATTTATATTAATCTGTGGAAGGAAATTTGTAACTTCAGACAAAGCACTTGATCCTGAACATTTTAATTTATTTATTTATTCTTTTATCCCCTTTTGAGCAAGTGGATGACTGCTTTGAAGATCCTACTTCATAGACTTTACTGCTGGTTCTAAAAACCTCACTTCAGATGCACATAAAATCATTTAGGGTCCAACTGACTGTTTTAAGCTAGTCATGTGAAGAAACTGTCACATATATGAATATATTTAATATTATATTAGAGTGGCAAGTTCTGTGTTTTAAAATGTGAAATTCCATGTTCTTCCATGATGGTAAATTTCAATTTTCCATTTTGGTTTCAAAATCATAAAAACATGTGAAAAAACAAACTTGTGTGTAAACAGTAAAATATACAAATATATAGCCCACTTAAATAGGCATCTGTATATTTTGGCATTTCAGGAATTTTCCGATGATCCATAAGCATATCCCTCCAAGTCCAATCTACAGTGTTTTGACAAAAACTGCAAAATAATTTATTGTCATCATGATAAAAATAATCACGGAAAGCTGGCTCTTCAGCTCTGTATTTTGCTGAAAGTGTGCACCCATCAAGTTTGCTAGCTTTTTGTTTACTCATCCTGAAAGATAATCAAACCGGCATTTAAAAATCTAATTTAATTACTAAACAAATAACTTTTATTTTTACTACCCTTGACAGATGCGTGCCACGCTATTGATATGCTAATATTGCACATGGGTATTAGACCAGGGGTGACCAGTTTGGCCTGGTTAATATCATGAATTAGGTTATGGGCCTGTGTTATTTATAGAATGACATGTTGCAGCAACATAGGCTGTAGTGCTTGGGCACAAGTGACCGACTTACTGTGCATTGCAAATTTATGCAAAATAATGATTCTGTTGAGTTCCAGCTCAAGAATTTCATGTTTTACTGTTGGAATATTTTATTTTTTAGTAGCAAAAATCCCATTTATACTTTAATCTGTTTTTTTTTTTCCCCATTTTCTGTATCACAGAGAACTTGCCACTCTATATTATATATTAAATGTATTTGTATAATTGAATATTTTATGCAGTTATTTTATTTAGATAGTCATTTAGCAACAATGGCAGTCAAATTCCGAAGCTACAGTTTCAACAAAGAAAAATAAATTTTCAATTCTCATTTATTACTTAAACCTAATTACTTACCATTGTTACTCCCAGATCTTTGTGGGTGACTGTTTATAGCACTTGGTTCTCCATGTGTGGCCCAACGAGTGTGTGCAATTCCAATATGACAATTGGTGACTTCCTTGAAATCAATTTCAGGATCATCTGAAATAAGAAAATACAATCTTCAAATGGCTGTTGGATTTTACAAGAAGTGAGACTATGATGGTAGTCAAGGTCATCCATCTAAAATTATTGAGAACAATCTTTCCCAGTTTCAAACCCTACAAGTATTGGATTACCAGTCAAGTCATACATACACACAATCTTAAAAAGATAACCATACCAAGGTTTCAGCCTGAAGATCTGAGGAGTGAAACCACAGTAGCTTGGTAAATGTTATATTTTTTAAGATAATATTTATGAATATTGCTCTGCAAAATAGGTAATGAGCACTTTCTAAAATCTATTGGCATTGACTAATTTTGGGGTAAACTATCTTGTAGTTGATTTAGACAGGAGGAATATATGAGAGAGAGGCACACACACACTACACACACCTTTGACTATCTGCAACATTGCTTACTCTTTATTCTTACAACAGGTTTGACTAATTAGTGTTTAGAACTGCATATTCTATTGGTAAATATAGTCTTAACAATAGACAATAATCAACTATTGACAATAAGGCAAGGCCAACATAGGAAATATTATTGAAAGAAAAGAGTTCAAGGAGATTTCCTCACCTAAATATTCTACCTTGGAAAGCTCAACATGAGATAATCAGATTTTGTCTTGTTTCATTTTGTCTAAATTCATTTTATCCTTTTGTCAAGCCCTGACTTTTCTTTTTATTACCTTTAGTTTTGGTATTTTATTTAATGTCTATTTGATTAAAATAAATGAAATCACGTCAATTTTGACAGATTAATCTTAAATCATAAAATTTTGTTCCCAAAGGTTTAATTTTTTTTATGAGTATTGTTTAATATGTTAGACTTTTTCAATTCTCCCAATTTCACCAATACACTTTTGTTTGGATATAAAACATTTCTCTAAGATAGGAGATCTCATTGTTTCACTTGCAAAGGGGGTTTTCTACTACTGGCTTATAAAAACCCAAGATACCATAAAGAAAGTGGAGGTGATAGCTTCTTTCATGTCACATACTGAAGAAATTGAACCAAAAGTAAGTGAGTTTTCTAAAATACAAGGTTGGCCTGTCTGGAATGTATCCACCTGATTTGAACATAAAGAACCAATTGCAGGTCATTGAGAAAGGTAGTAATATTCATGCATGAAAAAACACTCAGCCTGTAGCCATGTTTGCATTCAGAGACTAAGGGGATAGATTTTGGTCTTAAGTATGGATTTTTTTTTTTTAAAGTTTATACCATCCAGGTCAGTCAGCCCACCTACACTCCAGTTCAATTTTGGACTCATGTGACTTGCAACATTCCTAAGGCTAAAACCCAATCTGCATAATTTACTGTTTGCTGTAGCTGCAAATAAAAGCAACTAAAATTAAGATTAAAGAAATATTTGTCACAATTAATAATGGCTAACAGAGCTTATGTGTATTGAGTTAACATTCTTTTCACAAATTTTCATACAGAACTGCTGTTATCCTTTAGAGCAATTTCCAGGTTTTTGTAAATTATAAAAAAAAAAAAAAAAAAAAAAAAATTTACAGGCAAGAAAAGAAAATTATATTATATATATATATATATATATATAAAATTTTCTTTTCTTGCCTGTAATTTTTTTTAGTATATATATATATATATATATATATATATATATATATATATATATATATAATGTGACACATATCCAATCAAAACATCCTACTGCATCTTACTATCTTTTACACACTCTAACATTGGGAAAGTTTGCCACGTATATTTAAATATCATCTGTTACTTCCTTACATGTGACACGTATCTAAGCAATAAGAAATAGCCAAACACGACATACCATTAATCTGCGTCTCTTTGCTTTTTATCATTTTCATCAGTTCTATCTTGATCTCTGACGGAGCTTTAATCAAGTGAAACATGTTAGATCGAGACCAGTTTCCTACTTGTTCTTTATACTATCATTTTGTCGGATTCCTATCCATAATCAAGATATATACTCCAATATTAGAATCTACAGTTCTAATTACTTTTATCTTTTGTAATTACCTACCTCATGTTGTGACTAAATTTTCTGTATTTTATCATTTTTTTTTAAAATTCTCCCTTGCATTTTCACTTTAGTTTATGATAAGCGAAAAGCAACACATATGTTTTCCATGTTTTATACAAGTATTTTTAACCAAACAATGACAGGAAAAAATCTTTTTGTTTTGTTTATTAAAACAAAATTAATTTTTACAGCTAGATACTAAAATTTTCTGTATTTAAAGACAAATAATACAAAAATTTAAATTTAAGTCCTTCAACCTTCCTTTTTCATTCAGGCTCCATTCACCAGTTTTAAAAAGACATGTTTAATATTTTTGTGTGTGTTCATGCTTCATTTCTGATGGGTTGAAGATGAGGACCCAGATTAAGCGTGACCAACCCCAAAGACCCCAATGGTGGAACAAGTAGATGATGATTACAGCATATCAACAGCATATGAAAAGGGTTGTGCATAACAGACATGTTACAAAAGGCACCAGTTGGAATTATAAAAGTCAGTAGAAGTCTGTTGCAGTTTCCCAACTGAATTTTGCACGTTTTATTCCATATGTGCTGGAAAGGAATGTCATGAAATCAAGTGTGTGAGTTACTTCCTGGCAATTTGATGTCCACCTTAAACAAATTCATGTCATCGGCACTTTCTTCTACTCTGGTGGAGGGTTGAAGGACTTAAATTTAAATTTTTGTATTATTTGTCTTTAAATACAGAAAATTTTAGTATCTAGCTGTAAAAATTAATTTTGTTTTAATAAACAAAACAAAGATTTTTTCCTGTCATTGTTTGGTTAAAAATACTTGTATAAAACATGGAAAACATATGTGTTGCTTTTCGCTTATCATAAACTAAAGTGAAAATGCAAGGGAGAATTTAAAAAAAAAAATGATAAAATACAGAAAATTTAGTCACAACATGAGGTAGGTAATTACAAAAGATAAAAGTAATTAGAACTGTAGATTCTAATATTGGAGTATATATCTTGATTATGGATAGGAATCCGACAAAATGATAGTATAAAGAACAAGTAGGAAACTGGTCTCAATCTAACATGTTTCACTTGATTAAAGCTCCGTCAGAGACCAAGATAGAACTGATGAAAATGATGAAAAGCAAAGAGACGCAGATTAATGGTATGTCGTGTTTGGCTATTTCTTATTGCTTAGATACGTGTCACGTGTAAGGAAGTAACAGATGATATTTAAATATACGTGGCAAACTTTCCCAATGTTAAAGTGTGTAAAAGATAGTAAGATGCAGTAGGATGTTTTGATTGGATATGTGTCACATGTAAGGAAGTAACAGATAATATTCAAATATGTGTAAAAAAAACATTCTGGATGTTAAAGTAAGTAAAGGTTAGTGAGATACTGCAAGTGTGTGTGTGTGTGTGTGTGTGTGTGTGTGTGTGTGTGTGTGAGTGTGTGTGTGTGTGTGTGTGTGTGCATGTGTCTTAACAATAATCAACTATTCACAACTAAGCAAGGGCCAACATAGGAAATATTATTCAAAGAATATTATTCAAGTAAAGATTTCCTGACTTGATAATGACATTAAAAAGTATTTTGATGGTGAATTGTTGGAATATGCTAATAATCTTTATATAAAAAATGAACGCTGTAGAGCACAAATCTTAGTTTGATAAAAGTTGCTCTAAACATGAAAATTAAGAACGTTTCCATGTAAAAATTAAAAAAAGAAAAAGAAAAAAAAGGATTTATCAGAAATGTTTAAATATAATAAAATTGATTTTGATAAAAAGTTACAGTAATTTTTTTTTATTTATTCATTTTTAAAACTAATATTTTAACTTTTAAATTTAATAAGCTGAGCTCCTTACATTAAAAATATTTCAAAATAACAGTTGCAGAACATAAAAACCATGATTTAAAGTTTAAATGATGGATTAAAAATATTTCCTTAAACAAAAGTTTGTCTGGAATCCTGTTCTCAAGGCAAAAAAACAAACAAAACAAAACCAAAAAGAAAAAAAAAAAAAAGAAAAAAAAAGGTCAATTCTTGTAATAACACCTGTATTCACTTACTGTCTATTTCTTCCTGAAGGTTTACCACTTTTCCTGGTTTCTTGATAATTTTAATGGCACCTTTTGAACTGCCATTAATGCCTTCTTCATATGCAACTCCTGGAAGAAATGTTGAAGCAAATTGTCAGAAAAGTAAATGAAAAATAAATATTGACAAATGTATAAATTTTCGGAGAAGGTTTTGACTGTAAAAGGAGATTTCTACATTGTTTACAGAGATTTGTTTTTTCATAAAATTACTAGTAACCAAATGATATTTTCAGGATATTAAGATATACTGTTAAAATATCATGATATCTAGCTTATAAATATATCTTTAACAAAATGAAAAGAAGGATACACTTCTCTCATCAGTACATAAATAGCCTCTTCAAAGAATATAGCATGAAAGGACTGGAGCCATTCTTGTGTCCCTCCAACAACAGCATCTCTATGGAATAACTTTCTACATAAATTTCTGAGAAGCCCAAACATGATATCTGAAGAGGCCAAGTTTGGATTATGCAGCAGAACATCCCAATCATAATTGTTGGAACGACTCTTTAGTCAGCAAAACATTGATGGCGACAGCGTTCTTTGGTGTGTACTGCTTGTGAACTTCATGTTGCATGACCTAAAAACATTCTCAGATAATATTTATGCAGAGGATACCAGTTCATGATAGCACTTCCAAAAATCAAAATGATTGGAGCCTTATACTGATCTTTCCTCTGACCTAGCTCTAAAAGCTTCACAATTGCACTCAACAAGGTTTTTAATGTCTATTGGGACTAAAGTTCAGTTCAGACTTTTACTGCAACTCATATATGATTCATTGCTAAAACAGGCTAGTAAAGTGGTTGGCTCATTCTCCTACTCCAGGGAGTATCTTACACCAGTTATGCTTTATCTTTACAAGTGTCACACCAAAAATGGAGTATTATTGCAATATCTAGGCTGGAGCCGTTTAATTCTCATTATTCACTATGCAGTTTCTTTCTCACGGATACATCACAGATTGCTGCTCTCACTACTTCGGAAAGTCTGCTATCAGATTGCCACAATCACTATTTACATGGCAAATGTTCACAGGAGTTCCACCAGTTCTAACCTTTATGCTATATCCATGGAATTGGATCACCCTCATTACTTCTGCATTTAAATTGTAAAAAGGAAGTTACATTCAGATGGCTTCTGTTCACCTCAAGAAATGCTACTTTGTGGAGCTGACTCCAACAAAAATGCTCCCATGAATGCTATAATCTTAACCATTTCATGTCAAGGGTCAATCATTTACCTATCCTACTGCTTATATTTGCTTTCTACTACAGCCTCTTTCATTCATATCCCACAACAATAACCCTCTGCCTTATGTGGCTCTTGAGCTTTGTATTGGGTTAAGATATTGTGAAACACTCAACCTACACAAGGATCTTGGTTGCCAAAAGAGACCAAGATGTTTGTACAGAAGTTTGCACAATGACAGCCAACCTGAAATTCAATATAGACAGGATATGTTACCACATAATGTGGAGGATCCAAGTCATGACTCATCTGTTTGAAATAATATTTATCAAAGAAGTGGTTCCAAACAAATTACAATTATTGCAGAGGTATAATTGTGGCTCCAGTTGCGTGAGACAATATTCTTAAAAAAAGAGTGGGTCTTTATATGTTGCTCATGCAAACATAAGTGCATCAAGCATAACAGCAAATATGTCGAAAACTAGTATAACAATGCGAATAACCTATTCACAATGTTTTATATGTATAGTAATGAATATGGATTAGTAAGAGTTTGTAGACACCTTGTAATTCATTAACACAATATTCCACAAACCTGAATAAACTCATCTTAATATGGCTTTCTTGACAGCATATCACCTTTAGCCTTTCATCCATTTTAAAATATTTGTTTCAACTAACCTTACTGACAACCATTTTTATTGCTTTGAATGAAGAGAGTTTTCAGTCTGAATTTCTGTAATGAGGAATTATTTACATATGGTCTATTAACAATGTTTTGTCTGTTATACTCTCCAGCCATCATCAGGTGTATGTCAGTCTGGGTAACCTACAGGGAATTTTGAACTGAACCCTTTATTTAATCTACAGGGGTAGATGTTCTCATTCCACAGCAAATATCTAGGGATATCTTGTTTAGTTCTTATTTTTAGTACAGCTTGGTTATTGTTGACCCCATTTCTACTGAGTCCAAGTACACACTGCCTGGGTCAGGGATTGAACTTGCCATTACTATATCACAAAATTCATGAACCAACACTTTAATCCACTAGTCTATTGTCCAGAGATATCACTAGAAATGGATAGTGGAATGAGAACAATGAACCTCTGTAGATTAAATAAAGGGTTTAAATTGTTTGGTTGATTTTGTCTAGCAGCATATCAACCTCTATGGGTTACTTGATGCCAAAATCTAAATATTTTGAACACAATTTTATGGCTTTAACTAAATATATTTTAATGCAATTGTATGCTTTCAATTATAGATCAAATGTATTGCTGGTTATCTTGCTATAAAAATGTATTTTTTACTTTCATAGTGTTTTGCTGTTGTTTGGGGGTTCATTATTTTCCCATAGCTGAGATCCTAAAAGGTGCTACCACCCCAGGGTGGACCTGAAAACAACGTCATTATAATAGGTGGTTCCAAGCTCCTCAAAATCTTCAATCTCCTGATGAGAGACCTTGTTGCCGGATGTAATTTATCATCCTACCTAAGACAAGAGGGTTCAGTTTGAAATCCCTATAGGCTATCTGGATCAACATACACCTGATGAAGGCTGGAGGGCAAGATGGCTGAAACGTGATAACTAAAAAGATGGACAAAGTATAATTGAGAGTTTAATTTTTATTTAAGTTTTTCTACTGGATTAATATATGGAGAGGCTAGACAAGCAATCTATTCACTGAGCATCTGAAAACGTTTTGGTAAAGTGGGGCAATAGCTTTGTAGACGGTGAATTTTTTTATGACCTGGGACACTCTTGACTATAATTCTCTGCACTTATCTTGAACCATTAGATCCATCCAATGTAGCTGTACATTCATCACAAAGTTTTTTTTACTGAAAAGTCAGTTTTAATGCATTTCATTGTGTCGGTAGTTTGGATAAAGGCATGAAAGCAACAAATATTCTTAATATCCTGAATCTTTTCTAGTCATATCCATGAAACCAATTTCAAATATTTTCTCACAAGTCAATCTGGTTTTGCTTACTAATTCTTAAAAGAAGTTTTTCTTATGTTAGATTTCCATTTCGTTTTTGTTTGTTCAATGATCTGTTCAACTTGCTGCAGTTTCCAATACAGTGTGCCTATCATTTAATAACTTTACAATATCTGGTGTCTTTTTAGCTTACCTTTTTGACATAGCATATCTGAAATCAGTAAATATCCATAACTATTTACAATATGATGACTAACACCCGAATTGTATAAAAATAAGTTACTGCAGATAAAAAAAAAAAAAGAAAAATTTTAAATCATGTTATATTTATCATAAATATAAATACAGTGTAACCCGGATATAAGAGAGTTGTTGGGACCGGAGAAGAAGTCTCTTATATCCGGGTTTCTCTTATATCCGGGTTTGGTCTATTATATATACATTAACACAGGCTCTAATTTGGGACCTGAGAAAATAAATCTTATATCCGGGTTACACTGTATCCTGAAAAAATTACCAGTTTGATTGTAAAAATGTTGATTCCCATGAAAATCTAGCAGTACAGATGCAAATACATGTTTAGACAATGTGTAAAAGTCCTCGTGATCAAAGATTTTAGCGTACCGGCCTTGTTTAGACTGTTGACCATTTCAGATAATGCATTCTCTCAGAAATTGTAACTAGGGCCCACTCAGCATAGTTGCAGCATGAACCACAGGTAGGCTCTGTAGGTATTGAACAAATATAAATGTGCCTGAACAGGCGTCTGCAACAGGGATTGGCTAGCTGCCCTAGTAGACAGGCATACTCAGATTAAAGTGGCCAGCTATTATATTACTTAATTTCCTATATGCACACATGAGTCACTGTTATATTCTATTTCGGCTGGTCCATTCTACAGCCTTCTTTACATTTACTCTGCATATAGAATTGTAATGTTATTGTACAAACTATCAAGAACAGGAGAACAAATCTTTCATATGTAAAATTGTTTCTTCTGACAGTGAGAGACATTGTATTTCACCACTCTGTGGAGCAAATATCTTCCAGTTATCCCAAATGTGCACATACTTAACTCAGCTGGGTCAACCATCTGTTTATATGTTGAGGGCAGATACTGTCATCTACTTATGGTGCAAGTCTGTATCTGCTGGTTAGGAAGTTACCTTCCAGGTTAACTTGCTGATGCACCTAGTTACTGATGTTTTGGCATAACAGAATATAAAGTTTATCTTGGTCTTATCAGGGGAGGCGGGGGATAGCCCAGTACATATTGGGTCATCAGAAATCGATATCTTTTATCTTTACATTAAATTTGTTTCAGATATTTCCAGGCTAGAATCATTCTACAGAATGATTAATTTTGGTAGTAAAGAAAGAAGGTTAATTCGCTCTGAATATTTGTTTACTACCATTTTGGTTTAGGGATCCTTTTTTCAGACAAGTAGAACTCTGCAGAAAGTACCAAAATATGGGAACTGTAAATAAAAGAGAATTGCTTGAGAAATTTGAATAGAGCCATATATTTATTGCTGGTTTCAATTTCTCTTCCTAATTAACAATGTATTTTCATTATAATCCTCCCCCAACCTTTTGTGTCTTAATTCTGACTACTGAATCTCTTGAAATTCAAAGAAAAACAGTTTAGTACTGAAATTTGCTCAAATTATAAATTTCATTTTCCATCTGTTACTATGGTATAGAATGAGCAGGTGACAAAATGGTTAGAGGCTTAGAAAGAACTAAGTTCTAATTCCAGTTGAGATGATAACATTCACATGGACACAAATACTCTTGGAAAAGTATGAATCTCCTCTCCTCCAAGCAATGGAAGAAATAGCAGGGTAGACTGGATTCTAGAACTCTGATTGGTAAACAGTATAAGAAAAGGAAAACTGAATTCCAAACTGTGTCCTTGTCGGGTACATACTTAAATTCTAACCAAGGTCTTCTCAGCATAAAACATGGGTTAGCTCTGCAAGCATGGAAGAAACAAACGGACATGATCAGAAACAAACAGACATACTGAAGAAATCAAATGAATTTGCAGTGTATCTTCAAGTAAAAATAACTAAGGTTGATCTATTACAAATTCTTCTGTGAGATGTATTGACATCTATAAATCCATCATAAATATTTTTATTAAATTTCTCACAGAACAGTTGCTATATTTATATAATTTACAAAAATTAATTTTGTATATAATATCTAAGCAGCTAAAAATGGATATACCTGATATATGTGAACTAAAAGAAAATTAATCCAAATGATTTGCAAATGAATAATATTGTGAGGTTGGCATAGCACACAAGTGTGTTTGTGTGTGTGTGTGTGTGTGTGTGGGGGGCATGCAAGGAAGATAACTTAGATTCTAATTCCAGAATAGTAAATAAGAGTAAATATTTTGGGTTTAACAAAAAAAATCTCCTGCACATAATTTACAAAACTATCATAATCAGCAGAAAGTGATTTCTTTTTTTATTCTGTCATAATTTTTCCTAACCCTCTACCTTAATGTATAGGGGGAAACTTACTGTAAGAAAAAAGAAAGAAAGAAAGTGATCCAACTGATCACATGAGCTGGTTTATTTCGAACATGTTTACTGTTTCAGTATGAATAATTCATGTTCAAGTGATCGAAGATGTCTTTATTGATCAAATCAGGATTTATGAAGTTTTAATGTACTATAAAGACAGAAAAATTGAATGAGTAAAGCTGAGTTTCTGGCTGAAAGCTACATTCTCTCAAATAATATTGGAAAGACATGAATCCAACTGTCCCTGTATTTGCTAGTTACACTAAGATCTTACCACTAGCATATTGTGACTGAAGAAATTATTTTATAATTACTTGCCTAGCCAGTTACAAAGCTGTTACACTACTCTCAACCATGACAGCAGTTGTATCAGAATTGTAAAATATGTTAAAAATTTGTTAGATTTTTGGGTGTGAAAAATGAACAGCTTTCTGATTTCATGCTTGCTCCTTGGCCCATGAATGAGAGAGAAAAAGTAAAATCCATAGATCAATAAACCTTTTAGTCCAGGAAAAAAGAAAAAAAGTCTCAATGCAACTATATATTACAATATTTACACTTAAAAGCAAATAGAAAACCTAACCAAAGTTAAGTATACAGGACTACATTTTTGTAGAACAGGTGGACAGTGGAAGCTGTCATCAATGACAAGAGCAGCTGTTGAAAAATCTAATAACCTATTTCATGAAATATATATATATATATATATATATATATAGCTAAAATAATCCTAAGGAGCCAGGCAAACCTACCTAGGTTTCACCTAAACGGATATTCAGGGTAAAACTGGCTTGTTCCATTTTTTGCCTTTTTAGTCAGTTTTACCCTGAAGATCCGTTTAGGTGAAACCTAGGTAGGTTTGCCTGGCTCCTTAGGATTATTTTAGTTTTTTTCTCTACTTAGTGTATTGAGCACTTCACATTTACTTTTTTTACTCAGTTTTGGTTTTTTTTCTTTGAACTTGGAGCTTAAGCACTTGGCAAGAGGATTCATTCAGTGTTATATTCTTGGTTCTTTCTTTTTTTTTTTTTTATTTCCAATTTTTTCCTCGGATATCAATTTGTTATATTACAAGTTGAGCTAACCAAGTTTTTCCAAACGAATATTACTATATATATATATATATATATATATATATATATATATATATATATATTAGTTAATGAAGAGAGCAAATATTAATTATATTAAGAAACAGACAACTTTAAGGGTTCATGAGATTATAATTTATTTCCTTAGGACCAGGATTTTGGTCCTAAATCATCAAATCTCCATTTTCATACAAAAATATTGGCGACTAATTTTTCCAGGCTTAAAAACTTATATATTTTTAATTTATGCACACACATACATATATAACAAATATATAATATATTAGTTGTTCCTGTCTCTACAAGAGTCAGCTTCCAGGAACATCAATAGATGCTGAAACTATTCCAAAGTATTTCGACAGTCTTGCACATACAGTAAATCATCTTTATATTTAATAACGTAATACAATTTAACCCATAATAGAGGATTCTTTCCTAGAGTAAAACTAACTAAATTTTGTCAAATTTTTTTCTGCCAGGACAACTTATTTTATTATGTGAAAATTAAATTCATCCTTTCCTTAAATCTCTTGTGAGAAAAGTCCCTGATGCCAAAATATAACAGACTTTTTGTATATATTTTTTCTGCTAGCCAGCTGAATTTATGAAATTCAAAATTTAAAGCTACTGCATCCCTTAGACAGAAAAGAATATTGTGGAAAAAGACAAATTTGCCAACAAGAGAAAGCATCCAAGGTTTGAAAAGGCAGACTAGATTCAGCCTGATCTTGATTCTTCCCATCCAATGACAGAAAAGATGGTTGGCAAGAGATGAACTGTATATTTTTTTTTTTGTGTGTGTATGAACTCTTTTCAGTGTCAAGCTATGTGATGATTCTGATATATGTACCAAATACTTGAAAGAAATTCTAAGATATGTAAAAAAAAAAAAACTTAGAAGTAACTTAAAAGTCCTAGAATTGATCAATGTTTTTCTAAGTACTGTGAGTGCAGATGTGGGTATTTCAAATTTTTTCCTTTATTTTGAAGGAGATGTCTATATAAAACACACACACACACACACAAAACAACATCAGCAAGTCTATTGTAATTATTTTTATTCTGGAGATTATGAATTGTTAATATGAAGTTTTTTTTCTTCAAAACAGATTCACACCTTTCCCAAAGACATTTGTGTCAACATGAACACAACAGACTTGTTTGGAATTTGCTCATTAAGTCTCCTTTCTGCACTAATAACTTATGCTAGCCAAGCATTTATTACCGTAACAAATTCAAAAAGATTACAAAACTGTTCATGGTATGAACTGAATATTATAGTGGAGAATAGCATTTCTAGTCAAATGAGCTCAAAAATATTATTAGATCAGACAAAGAATGATCAACATTTTGATAATGTTAGTAACGTATGTGTGGAAGTGAGATGGGGGAAAAATCCTATTTTGGAATTAATTTAAAAATTACTTAAAAAAGAAGTTAAATTCACATTGTTCTTATCAATTCAACCAAAGCCATACACAAGAAGAATACTGCCCTTCCCAACACTTCAGGCAACATTAAAGGAATTCCACATAACCCATTTGTGAGAGAGTTGAAAAAAAATGATCATAAAAAGAAAAAGTGTAGATGAAAAAAACACAAGATCCAAAAGATCTTTTTTTTTTATATAAGTAGAACATCATGGCACAGATATCCATTGGACAAAGAATTTATCCCTCAAAACTAATGTTGATATTTGATATCACTGAAACTAACGTTGGAAGGAAAAAGAGTTTGCTACAACTTTTACAATGTCAAATAAAAGTATGAAGCATTTTTTGCAGGGGGTGGGGGAGGGTTATAGTATGAAGTCTGGCTAAACTAGTTGCAAGCTACAAATAGAAAGATTACACAGAGGCATGGAAAAATATTCCTAATTCGCATGAGTAGTAAAAACTGGACTTACAACTGGTTATGTTAAAAAAAATAATTGAAAATACACAGCACAAATAAGTTCATCTTATTTTGTAAAAACAAACAAAAAAACAAAAGGAAATGATGATGTCAAGGTCACTTAGTAAAAGAAATACGAGCTCGTTCAGTTGTCAAACAAAAATAAATTAAACAAACAAAAGTCAGGTGAAGGTCCTCAACTCAACTAATAAAAAAAAAGCAAACAACAAAAAAAACAACCCCCCCAAAAAAACAAAAACAAAAAAACAAAAAACAACAACAAAAGACAACAAAAAACAAACAAACAACAAACCCACCAAGTTTTAGAGTAATTTTATCTTAATGCAATGAAGATCAGTATATTTGTTATGAGTTTTTTTTTCAGATACAATACAATTTAATCCATGGCTGAGGGGGATATGGAATACATACCTTTTCCAAAGTAAATGTAATGAACCCAACTGGAATTTGAAATTGGCTCTTCAATTTCTCATTCCAAGTTGCTATCAATTACACCACCACAACTAGCCAACAAGTTGAAGGGGGAATTAAAGACCTACTGTTAAAAATCTCTACAGAAATACAATAAGCACTAATTAAAAAAAGGAAATTTAAATCTAATAAAATCTAATAACTGATAACAACCATTTTAATAATATAATGAATCTATATTGTTACTGCCTGGAAAACATCCAACCATTTTGAATATTTCAAAATCATCTGAAGTGGCAAGACAAACATTTTGCTCAATAAACAAAGTTACAGTGTGTCAAACATTAAGCACTAAATGATCTGTTAACATTTTATATTGCAGGAATTTGCTATCAAGTCAAGTCAATATAAAACTACAAAGACCCAAAAAGCTGTTAAAACTTATTGCTCAGTATCAAGATGAGAGCTTGTCTCCAGATCTTCATATTGTTATTTAAATTATGCTAACAATTGCAATTTCCGTAACAAACTGCAAGACATCTTTTCAGCAAGTTAATTTTGTTCTATTTTAGAGTAACTATGAGTCAAGCTAGATTATATCACCTAGCATTGATTAGACATATGCAGAGATAGCTGAAAAGTTTGACATACTGGCATCAGTGAAAGCAAGGAGGGTGCAGTTTTAGGCCAAACAGGCACCTTCTTTAGTTTTTTGCTTTTACTTGACTTCTTGCAGTATTAGTGCAAAAATTTATTAAAATATATCTTGTAGTGCCATTAATACTTTCATAATAGGTTAAGTCCATGTTGTACCATTACATTGTCAAAATTATTTTCTTTTTTCCTTCAATTAATAGATAAATGAGTCATCTTATTGAAGTACCATAATATATTAACAGTCTTTACTTTATTTTGAATCTACTTTGCACTGTGGTAGATGTTTAGATATGGACCCAATTTTAGTGTCTTGCATCAGGACCATTTTCAGTAGATACACATTAACTTACTGTGTATATGTAATCATGCACTTTAAGTAGGTTGTTTTGGTTAGGTGTTCTTGCTTAGTGACTTCTATGGAATATTTGATGCCAAAATCTAAATATTTTGTACGCCATTTTATTTATTTTTTTTTTTAGAGATAATATTGGTTTTAGTAATACAAGTCTTACTAATTAACCCATAGCTGGTGGAGAAAAGAGGTGGATTCATACCTTTCGCAAGGGTATTTGTGCATAAGTGAATATAATGAACCCAACTGCAATTGGAACATGGCTCTTCAATTAACAATCCCAAGCCATTATACAGTACACCACCTGCATGTCCAAACTTATACCACCTGATATTCCCCAAGAGGTCATCTATCTAGGTAGACACCAGGCTTGATGTTGCTAAACTTTGGTGATCATACAGGAATCAATGTTTCAACATGATATGGCCTTAAGACCCAGTCCAAGTACTGTTCCCTCAGAGGCCATTGAGTATAGCTTGCAATGTCATTTACAGCAAACAGATCAAATCATGCCAGACATTTGGTTGTGGAAAATATTCAAATAATTAAGAATTTTCAGAGATTATTCAATAAGTGAAACCCAGATAAAATTTTGTTACTGATACTTAAGTTTACTAGGAAGCTGTTGAAAGTGATCCATGTTCTAAAAAAGCCCTCAACAAGACAGAAGACCTGAAAATGTTGAATTTATAAAGGCTGCCATCAAAGGGAAATGGTAACTGAAAATGCAAAAGAAATATCAGGAGAACTGGAATATATCCAACCATATTGAATATCTCCGTCATTCTTTATGTCTGGCATGGGATGTTGGCAAAATATTGCATCACCCTTTCTTTTCATGTACATAAAAAAAACACATTCTAGGCATCTCTTACATATACTGTGTCACATAAGAAACTGCCCCATTTGAAGACATCATATCCACTATCTAAGAAGAGAAAGTGGAAATGGTATGAAAAGGTCACGAGCCAACAAGCTTTCCACTGCTATCCTACAAAATACCAACTTAGACAAAAGATGCAAACAGGAAAAAAGGGGCTAACAATTTCATTGTGTGGACTGGAAGTTACTTCAGAGACTCGGATATTGATAGGCAACAGAGATATACAGGTGTGGATAGACTGGTCAGGTGCTCAGCAACGCTACTCTGTCAAAGAGGTGATGACAAAATGCTAACAACACTTCAATGATTTCCAAATCAGAGAATCAGTTAGTTGTAAAATTTGATAACAGAATCAGCATAAAATGGGAGAGATTATATATTTAAATATATTTTGAAAAGAATAGAGAAAAGGAAACTAGGATCTAAAAGTTCTTGGAATGTTTGACACAAACGTAAACTATAAAACACTTTAATTTAGAAGATGAGAAAATGAAAGGTGGTAGGGCTGAAGGGGGGTGAATGAATTGAGGCTGGTAAACAAATTTTATAGCTTGCTGCACCAAGTTCAGTATTAACATGGTAATCATGAGAATAAGAAAAAAAATAAGAACATTCCAACTACTAGGTCGCCAGTTAAGAGATTAAAATAGAAGCAATTGTCAAAAAAGAAAAGATATCTAAAGCTTAGCTGTTAACATTAGATTTTTTTGTATTTAAAATAGGGTCAAATTGCATTCTGAGATAAAAGTAAAGAAAATTTAAAATAGAAATGTCAGAAAATATGTATACATGATAAAAAAAAAAAAAGCACATGACATATGAGACACACACACACAAACACCTACCAGCAGAGTCATAGCCTCTGTATTCTAATCGTTTTAATCCAGTGATGAGAATGTCCAAAATTTCTCTGCGTGTTGCAGGTGTCAGGTAATTGAGGTAAGCAAAGATACCTAAAAAGAAAAAAAAATATATTTATGTATAAGTAGAAATTCAAAATGATTCTTAGATAAAAATATAGATAAAAAAAAACAGAGGCTTGTAATAATTAAAGACTATACGAACCCATCTTTGAGAGGAAAAAAAAGAAATGTATAAATTCACTTTCATCATATGTTTAGGTTTTATTAAAATTCTAATGATCTTTTTTGGGAGGCACAGGAGAGTAAGTGACTCGGATTGAGGAATCAGAGAGAGCCGAGTTTGAATTCCACTCAAATCCATTACATTCACTTACATGCTAATACCCTTGGGAAAGGTATGAATCCTCTTCTTCTCCCCCCAGCTATGGGTAAATAGCAGGACAGACTGGGTTCTATAGCCTTGGATGGCAATTGGTCTACTGCAGAAAGAAATGGCAACTTACTGTGGGAAAATTCTGCCTCGTCTGTCATGTATCAGAAGATACATGATCATCTAAGCATGTATCATCCATGACACATAACTGACTGACTGATCTTTTAAAACAAACATTGCTAAGGAGTGAAGGTAGTTAAAATAATAGCAGTGTCATGGGAAAAAAAACAAAAAAAAAATTTTTTTTTTTTGCTGGCACAAAGATTGACAAAAAAAAAAAATCTTATTGCTACAATTCAAAAGCATATGCACTTTTCTAATGTTTATATAATATAAATAAAAAGCCAGTCTGAAAATTGCATAGAAAACTAATTTCTCAGTGAAAATAAAATAAAACAGAACAGTATCTTCAGAAGATTAACTTATACAATAAAAAAAAATGCATAAATGTTTTATTATGTAAAGAACTAAAAAGCATAGTCAAATTTGTTCTTATGGAGGTAGAAAAAATGTGGTTCTGCAGAGACGGATGCTGTGTACGAAAAGTGTGAGTGACGAGGAGATCTTAAGGAAAATGCAAACAAAAAGGACACTTCTGCTCAGAGAGAGAAACAGCTGAAATGTTTTTAATGAGGAAGGAGGGTTTGGAGAATTTGTCACGAGACATTCATTAAAAAAAGAAAAAAGAAAATGGGACAAGGGAAGATGCGGGCCATATACACGACGAGAATGGATAACGAAACGGATGTTGAGAGGCTTCTTGGCAATAGGATAAACGTTGCTAAGGGATACAAGGTTGTGTGGTGAGAGAGCTATGATCACTGAAAAGGATACTGTACATATAGAAGCTAGTTACTAGTTATGAATTTAATGACTGATTACCAACAGCGCTATATACAGGAAAGTGACTTAAAGGTTAACAACGTTTGTTAAAGCACCAGTCAAACGATTTTTTTTTATGAATAAAGCAAATTAAAAATCTTCCTGGGCTTACTTTTATTTTTTTTTTAAGTTTGGCAATTACAATAAAACGAAAAGGCTAAACTTGAAATTGGAAACTCCTGTTGATGCATATTTTTATTTTAACCGTACGAGTAAAATCACAAACATAACCTTTTTTCCAAAATGAAATAGAACCTAGGCTAAAAAAGAGACAATGAAAATCACAGAGTTTACAATATTGTTTAAAAAGTCTGTAAGTGTAAATTAATTGGTCAATGGAAATAATATTTAAAAAACGATTTAAAAAGTTTATATTTCCTCAATTTTAATTAATGAATCACTATTTTTTTTTAATTCAGTTTCAACAAGTCTAAAAAAAAAAAATGTAACATTGTAAATAATCTGTGCCAAAAATACATGAAAGAATTTGACGTGACTGATAAAAAAAAAAAAAAAAAATTATTAATAAAAATTGTAAGTTTTTTTTTAACCCACACAAAAAAAATGACGTTTGAGATTTATGCCATTGTTTCCAGTCAGGTTGACATAACTAGCATCTTGTATTCTTAATCCGCAAATATTTGTTTAAAAAAAAAATCGGATAATAGACTAAAAAAAACCTTCCACTAGAAAAAAGAAAAAAAAGGAGTATGAGAACGATCATCAAGACTGGGTTGTAATATAAAAATAAAATGATAAAAAAAATAATCCTCTAGAGTCTAGAGCTCCTTTATACTTTTTATTTGTAAAAAAAATGTTGATGTTTTACGTGTACCCGTAGAAATCAAATCGAGTTATAAATGGTGAAACTGTAAAACTAAAATCTGATGAGTTTGAAAATATTGGAACAGAAGAGACATTTTTAAAGGAGATAGAGTGGCATTTTTAAACAGAAAAAGTAATAGACAAAATAAAATGAATTAAGAAAAAAATCCTTTCCAGAAGCATTTTAAGGTGAAAGAGTTTGACATAAATTTAATCTAAGTTTACTTTAAATCTGTAAAACAAGGATTTTTTTAAAAGGTGAGATGTTCGATATTCACATAAAGAAAAAAATCTCAACTTCTTGTCCCACATTAGATTCCCCAGCAAAACAAATGCCAACAGATGGGGGTTCTGTCCTCATTTTGGCAAAGTGGAGTTGTAACTTAAGATTGCTAAAACTTGGAATGCTCGAGAGAGGGAAAGATTTATAACAAAAACATAAGAATTTCAAATAAAATCGCACTTAAAACAAATCTGAAAATGAACAGCAGAAAAATCTCAATGTATGAATTGTAGAGAAATTAACAAAATGTAAAAGTGCTAAATTTCTTGTCCCAGACAAAAGTTTGGTAATATGACAAACTAAACACGAGAATTTTAAGGAGGAATATGGTGAGATCATTATTAAAATAGTGATCTACAGAAATGATTTATTGTTTCAGTAATTTAATTCATGAAGATTGTTTTAAAAATCAACAATGGGGAAAAAATGAATTTGAACAGTTAAACTAAACACGTGCCACAAATAAATGCTTATTATCATTTTACGGAGGGAATAGAAATGGTAAATAAATCCCAATTCAAACTCAATTATACGAATAGTAGGTTCAGATTTCTCATAAGTCATGAATTAGACAACTGAGTCTGGTTCTAGGAATATGATATTGAATATATCAGGTTGAAACAAACACTATGATGAATATTGTTAGTTTTTTTTTTATCTGTTCTTCGAGTAAATTACATTAAAAAAGTAAGTGCTACTGTTCCTTACTGAATGAAGCTGAAATTAATGAAAGAAAAAAAAAAAAACTAATTCATGTAGACTGTAGACATTAATTAAAATTTAGTTATTCATTGTATTCAAGGTTTCTAAAGAATTCTTTCAAAGGAGATGACTAGTAAATATTTCCTTTAGTTTTTTACGTATATTTTTGTTTTGTGTATGAACGATTGTTTGTTTTCGCCTTTTTATTTCTTAAAGCGGAAAAGTGTTGGACATTAAAATAAGAGAAGGGAACAACAGGATTAAAAAAAAATGCTTCTTTTTTGCTACACAATAAGATGAATTAGAAAAATAATATTAATTTTCTTTCTAGTGAAAGGTAAAATAAAGAAAGGTACTCATCAAACTCGCTTTCGTTTGTTTTTTTTTGTTTCATATACAAAAATTGCATCCCATTCCACCCAATAAGATTAAACCAAGAGCCTAAAAGATTAATTAGAACTGTAATCAACACTAAAATAAAAAGTGATGTTTATATAGTTCAATATGTATTACTTACCACACATTATTAATTTTTGTCTTGCAGTTAACCGGTCGGTAGATCACAGCGAACGTGTTGTCAAATAAGATGCCACGTTAACGACGACTGCTTTTATAAGAGTCGTACGTATGAACTTCCGGGTAACTTCAGTAATTTCCGGATATTTCAATTCTACACGAGCACCGACTAACTTTACCTGAAGTCGGGCTAAAAAGTTGCGGGGAAAAATAAATAAATAAATAAAAATTACCGCAATGAAAATTATTTGTGTAACTCTTTTTTTAATACGTTTTTACACTTTTTACTCAATTTGCGTATGTCTTTCTTAGTTAAAATTTAAAATATTTATAATTTAATTTAAATAAAAATAAGAATGTTTTTTTTTTAAATTTTTAAAACAAAATACAATTCGGTGAATGTCAGATAAACTAAACACTATGAATGCAAAGAAGAAGGAGACGGATTTTGGATGAATTCAGTTTTTAATCACATTATTTACGTTTTTTTTAGTTTACTTTTTAGTTTTTTCTTTGCTACTAAAAAACACGTATTATTTGAAGCAGTAGAGCTTTACCTGGTTGTGGTTGATATTTTGTTAAGGCTTTTAAAAATTTTATTTGTATCTTTTCTTTTTTTTCTTTTTTTGAATTCGTCAAATCCCTTCCTGTGTTGAATTTTTCATTTTACACACTGTGTGTACACTGTACAGGTTGTTCCAAAAATAATGCAACAATTGTCAGAAAAATGTACACTTGTGTTGTGAGCAACCAGGGAAAATTTGCATGACATCACCTTCCATAATTCGACCAATAAAATTTCTTAATAATATATTGTCACATACAATTTGGTAAATAAATATAACATTTACAAGGTTATCAATGGTAATGCGACTTTTGTAACACCATGTACTTAAATTGTACTCTAAATTTTGAGTGTTAGAATGCCAGTTTTTTCAATCTTATAATTCTTACACATATGCACACAAATGAAGGAGTGCTGAAAAGTTATGTGTCCATTAAAGTATCTGATAGTTTGCTTTATCATTTTAGGAAGTGTGTTGGGTTGAGAACTTTTCAGCACCATCTCTTATATGCTTGTAAGCACCAAACACAAAACAAGTTAAATTTCTTTCTTTCTTTCTTTCTTTCATAAACTTAAAAAACCTCATGGTAATTCATAGTGAATTTTTGTACCACCCTTTATTTGAGATGGTTTCTCTCCATCTTCAGGTAGATGTGACCAAGAAGAAGTTTTGCCATTCTTTTTGTTGTTCTCCTCACATTTCAGATTTTAAATTTCGTTTGACTATCTTGGTTGGTATTTTTGTTGACTCAATAATTTTTTACTAAAATGTACTTTGTGAAATATATACTATTATTTAATCTAATTCATCTTTTATTTCTTTAAGGTGTGGCTTAAATTTTTCACATCCACTCTAAAATCTAAATCCAGAAATGGTGGTGATTTTTTCTTTAGTGGAACTGAAACTAGCAATATGCATTCATTCATAAAATAACATCTATTGTCTTAAAGCATGGAAACCTAAAATAGTAAATTAAGATAAAATTAGCAAATATGGGGCATATTCTTTTGGGGTTTTCATTGTTCATCCCAACTAAAATCAAAATTTTCATAACCAGTGGGAACTGATGTTAAGTTTATTTTGTTAGTTTTCCACTAAGGTTATGTAAGGGTTTTAATTTTGTGATGAGGAGAAAAGAGAGATGCAGAATTTAGGGTCTTTATTGAATAAGAAAGAAAATTAATGTTTTTACTTTTAGGTTTCCATACATCATAGATGTTAACTTTTGGTGTTGATTAATGAAAAAAATATTAAAAATGTGATATTTTAATGCCTTACTTTAGGTGTATGAATTTAGAAAATTCTTCTAATTCATTGTTTTGTACTTGTCTTCCATATATCTTTACACCAATTTCTCTTTTTTTGTTACTCTAAAGTTATCAGAATTTGTTATCTGTCTTGTCTTTAAGCAATGTACATATTCTGTGGAAATCACATTAATTCTGTATACTTTTATTTTTTCTCTCTAAAATTATATATTTTATGTTTAACCATTGCAAAAGAAAACTTGGAGAGATATTCTTGTAATTTTCTAAAAGATTTAACTTTTCCTGAATAGCTCTTCCTCTGAATGCCTTTTGTATTAACATTTTTGCACATAATACATCTCATATAAGGTTTGTCCTTTTCCCATCTTATCTTTTTTAACCATGTGTCAAATGCTCTTTGTGAAACATTTAATTAATGATATCTAGGCCCACTAAGGTTTTGCAATGTAACTCACTTAGCTGTCAAACAACTCCTACATGTCATCAAAGTGACTATCCTAACTTGTATAACCCAAGATTTACCAAATAACAAAAGCCACATCACTTGAAGCTTTCCAACAGCAAAAAAAAAAAAAAATGGATAGCACATGTAACTAGACGAGAAAATAATGGTATAATCAAGATGTTACCATTTCACATTATCTTAAACAAAAGGTTTGGAAGGAAACTCCCATCAATGCTAGAAAGAGCAATAACAGACAGGAGACTTGACAAATCTAATTTCTTGAAAAAAGGTTTTAATAAAAAAGATTTTATTAATTTCCACTGACAGTAACACTAACACTTTGGTCAATTAAATGCTGATTTATTTAACTATTACCATCTATCTATCTATCTATCTATCTATCTATCTATCTATCTATCACAGTCTATTCATATCTATCTATCACATTCTATTCATATCTATCTATCACAGTCTATCCATATCTATCTATCTATCTATCTATCTATCTAGCTATCTATCTATCTATCTATCTATCTATCACAGTCTATTCATATCTATCTATCACAGTCTATCTCAATCTATCTATCTATCACAGTCTATTCATATCTATCTATCACAGTCTATCTCTATCTATCTATCTATCTATCTATCTATCTATCTACAGGTATGTACTTGGTGTATCATGGAAATAGCACAAACAAAGAAGGGACTCTATGGATAACTGAATCGCTATGGATTAGAAGGCTATAATTCACTTAGATGAGGACGGAAGAGTTGATTTCTTGAAAATGTGTTTTAGTATAGAGATTTTATAAATTTCAACTGACAGTAACAATAACTGTTTTGTCAATAAATGTCAAATGTCTCCCCAACCACTGTATGGAAACAGTTAATTTTACCACTACCATTACTAATTACTCTGTGATATCTGGGCTCACCAAAGTTGTGCAATGTAATTCGCTTAGCTGTCAAACAACTTATCCTACATGTCATCAAGGTGACTATCCCAATTTGTCTAACCCAAAGATTTATTCACTTTAAAGGCCATTTATAAAATAGTCAACAATGAATCTCTTTACTTGATTTTGTAAAATTCAGACACAATGTGATGTATCCCCTCAGGACATTGGTGATCATGGTTCTCCACGATTTCCTGTCTTGTGTAGCTCATAGTAAATTTTATATTTCTGCTGTCTCTCTTAAACACTCTTCTGCCATCCATTTATACAATTAGGTAGGTTATGTGTCTTCAATATATCTTGTGAATGTTAAATTTTCCAAGCCCTCTTTCCTCATTATGTGCCCTATAAATTTCATCTATCACTTTCTGATGTTAAGTATGTCATTTTTGTTTCCATTTTCTCTAAATCTTTGTCATTTGCTTAGATTTTCAGTGCTTGGTATTCTCAGCAACATTTCTCTTGCTTTTTCTTTATCTGTGATGACGGCTGATATTGCATAACAGTTAAATACTCTTTTGTTTGTTGCTAATAAAATTTCCCTGTTCTTTAATACTTTGCTTAGCTTTTAGAAGGCATCTTTTGCTATCCCAATGCATCTTCTGATTTCAATTTTTACAACTGCCGTATTCAATTTCAAAATTTGTTTTGCATCAGATTTAAAGTTTATTCATAACTATAAATATGCAATGGTCAAAACGTTGACTCTTTTTCATGGTCAGTGGAAAGTAATGAGTCTGATTAATTTTCATATCACACACATACATACAAAATAAACAAAAAAATCAGGCACACAAAGTACACATGCATACACATACACACAAACATGCTAAAACATACACACGTGTGCACACTTGAATACACACACACAAAACACATTATTTTATGCTCTCACTAGAATGATTGATCGATTGATTTGCTTTCTATGGCGTATCGACCATTTGCAAGTTATTTAAAGACAGAATATAATTTTAGATTGTAAGAATTTATTTTTGGAAATAATAATCATTTAGTGATACAAGTTTTATATACAAGTTTTACATAGAAGGAGGAAAAAGAAATTGTTTCAAACATTTCCCAATGGTATTTGCATGTAAGCTTGTTGGAAGTCCTCCTCTGTACTTCCTATTTTTAAGAACACTGGGGAACCCTCTGACACCTCAAATTATAGCCCTATTTGTCTCTTACCTCTTTTTAGCAAAGTACTCAAAGGCTCCAATCAATGCTGAATTGGTTAAACATCTTACTTTGCACAACCTCCTTTTGGACAAATAACATGGCTTCCATTTCACCAGGTCTACTGCTGACATGTTAATGGCCATCACTGATTTTGTCTATCAAGCTCTAGAAAAGAATGGTGAAGATCAAGTTGTGGCTCTCGATATCTTGAAGGCCTACGCAATGTCAAGGGTTACAGTGGCTTAATCCAATCATTCCTAACAAATCATTTAATGAAAGTTGTGATGAACAAGCTCACTTCCAGATCCTTTCATAGTAAGCAGTGGTCCCCACGGCTCTATCCTTGGATCTATGCTGCTTCTGATCTTCATCAATGATCTTTTCTGATGTCATCAGTTCTCAACTAGGTATTTATGTAGATGACACAGCCATTTACTCCTGTCTTAATAGCAAATCTGTGAGATTCAACAAAATAAACCTGGCAACTACTCTTGAAAAGGACCTCCAATCAGTGATTAACTGGGGCAAGAAATGGCTTATAAATCTTAACACTTCCAAAACAAACTTGCTTTCATTTAATCACCACAGAGAAACTTTTCTGATTGCCATCAGCAACTATATCAAATAAATTTGCTGTGTCTACCGCAAGGAAAACTGGTGTGCCATAAAATCTTTCTCATCAGAATCCATTTTGCATATTTATAAATCTCTCATTCATCTGTGCATTGAATACTGTTGCCATATCTGGTGTGGTGCTCCTGGTGTACATCACAAGATTCTTGACAAACTCCAAAGAATGGTCTGTAATGTAATCGATCCTAATGACACATCTTGACTGCAGTCACTTTCTCACCAACATGATGTAACTTCCCTCTGTCTTTCTACAAATATTTTCATGGCAACAGTTTTGATGAGCTTTTCCCCCCTGGTGCACCAATTACATGAACTTAAGTATGCTATTAGATTGACAACTAGGTCTCACCATTTTACTATTGAACTAGTTAGATGCAACCACCACTTCTACCATAACAGTTTCTTTTCTTGCACTTCCCAACTGTGGATCTCCCTTCTGATTTATTGCTTCCCTGATAAGTACAATCTTAAATGCAATGTTAATCATCATCTTCTGTCTTCTTGAAGACTGTTCCTTTTTTGTCCTTTCCTCAATCTTCCCCATTCTCAGTTTTCTCATTCTCTTTCACTTTCACTCTCTGTAACCCCCTGCCTTCTTACTTGGGATGAAATGATTAAAAACAAAAAGTGAACATAACGAATTTAACTAGAATTGGAACTCAGTTCTCTGATTAACAATTCTGAGTTATTATCCATTACACCACCTGCACATTCAAACTTACAACAACTGGTATTCCCAAGTGGTCACACATCTAGGTATTGACCAAGTTCAACGTTGCTTAGCTTTGTAATCATACAGGAATCAGTATTTCAACGTAATGTGGCTGTAAACCTGGTCCTACAAATTATAAAGTTTTTATCATATTGAAAAAATGGTTCATTGAAGTTAAGCAACATCAAACCAAGTCAATAGCTAGATCGGTGACCATTTGAGAACATCAGGTGCTGTAAGATTGGATGTACAGGTGGTGTAATTAATGGATAACAGCTTGGAACTGTAAATCAGAGAGCTGAATTCCAATTCCAGTCATCTCTATTATATTCACTTACATGTAAATACTTTTTGAAAAGGTATCAATCCACCCCTCCTCCCTCCCACCTATGGGTTAATTAGTTAATCGTGTATCAGTAAATCAGTATTATCTACAAAGATTCTTACAATCTAAAAAGATTTTCTGGCTTTAAATAACTGGCAAAAGTTTGATAAGCTATAAAAAACAAATCAGTCACTCAAAAGCCTATAAATTATAGATTTGCTCTTTTTTTCAGGCCTTCTGAACCCGATATCACTTTCACTTAATGATGGTCAGCTGACTGAAATGTTACAAAAATATCTACAGCAAAAGTGATAAGAAAAAAATAAAGTTATTGCGTATTAATAATAATTCCTCACAAAATTTTGAACAAATATTTTTATTTGTATAATTCATAGTTACAGTAATTAAATTGTTCAGACTATTGTCCTCAGCTTTATTGTCATATTTACATGTTTCAACCATTGTATGCTCCAGCCTTCTTCAGGTGATATATGTTGGAATTTTGAACTGAACCCTTTATTTAGTCCATAGGATAGATTATTCTAGTTCCACGTGCCATGCCTTTTCTGGATATCTCATTATCAGTTATTTCCCTTTAGTAACTCAACTTTCCAAGGTTTTGTTCACCCCTGCTGTGGCCAGGTATTGAACTCACAACTACTTTGTTACTTCAATCAATGCTTTTATTCATTGTTTTTATCCATGTGCCCTTTGGGACATATAGACAGTTGTATAATTCCTATGAGAAGAAAGCCTGACTTGAGCTTAGAGTTCTGAATTTTTTTACAGTCAGATGATCTTATATAAACTGCATTCAAAGGCTGTCTCTGCCAAATGCAAACATGGATATTGTTTCCTTGTTTCCTCTCCCACCAAAATTTGCTATATCATTCTATGTTTGTAATCATTAGAGCACCTGAAAGTTTTGACATATTACTTTAATATATCCTACCTGTGATATCAGATATTATATAAACAGCCAGTGTTGCAAAATTTTTTCTCACAGACAATTATTCAAGTAAACGGAAAAATATTTCATAACATTTTTTATTTATTTACCATTTCTTTCAATGTCATAAATGACAGGTTGTTTGATTAGAATGCCAAATTTAGGTCATATGACTTTTGATGTATTTACATATGTGTGTGTGTATGTGTGTGTGTATACATGATGACTGTCAACTTGTTCAATCTGTATGACTATTTCTGAGAAGTTAAATCTATGGTTACAGTTTTGAATTCAGAGTTGTCCTTCTCCTAGACTTGTTGCCAACCATAGCTAGAGATTCCTGTCCTCAATATCTGGAGGGAGAACAGATGGATTCATACCTTTCAAAAGTGTATTTACACATAAGTGAACGTAATCAACTGGGATTTGAACTGATTTCTCATTCCCATCTGCTATTCGACACACATCCATGCACACACGCATATGCATGTATGCATGTACACACACGTATGTGTGCGTATTTTTTATTACTTTAGATGTTATTATTAGTGGAGTGGACACACTAGTTTTTTTTATGTAACATGATATCAAGGAAAGGTAAAATGTTATTTGTTTCTGTTTTTAAAGTGAATTCTATTGTATGTTCCGTTTTGTTTAGTTTATCTACAATGTCAGGTAATGAAGTTGTGTAGGGACGTATTAATAGAGCATCATCAGTGTATCAGGAATATATTGTTTACCTAAAGAATCAACATATATATATATATATTATAACGATAATTACAAACAGGATGAATGCCGAATGAATAACATTATAAAAAAATACATAGCACCAGTTGATAATAGCAAAAAAATTAGATTAATTATTTATTATAAAAAATTTAAAACTTGTAACCTTATAGTTAAAAATAATAATTCACCTCCTACAACAAAATTAAATAGAGCAAATATTATTTACGAATTCAAATGTCCATTAAGGAATTGTATTCCTCAAGAATCAACTTTCGTAAATAATTATATAGGCCACACTACAAATCGTTTAACACGCAGATTAACCCTACACCTTTCTGACAATAGCTCAATTAGATCTCATTTAAATATTCATGGAGACCTACCGGACACTATTCGGAATATACTTGTCGACAACACTAATATAATAGCATCATCCACTTGCAAAAAAAGGCTAAAAATAATGGAAGCCTTACTTATAAAATTAAACAAACCAACCCTTAATAATATTAACTTTGAACATGGACATAATATCTTGACCGTGTTTTGAAACAAAAAAAAAATAAAATGAATCACTTTATAAAACACACACAAACTATTTCTAATTCTAACAGTTGAAATATAATCCTTGATAATGGCTAAATGTATAGCCGAAAGCGCTCGGAAAAGAACATTCGGACAATTTTTATATAATTTATCCTCTGAAAAGAAAAACTTTATTAGATCGCACGAGAAATTATATAAAAAACTAAATAAAAGCACCTTGTCAGTCGTTTTTAATGAAATGTGCTTGAAAGAAGGATTGCTGCCTAAATACACAAATATATATATGTGTGTGTGTGTGTGTGTGTGTGTGTGTGTGTGTGTGTGTGTGTGTGTGTGTGTGTATTTATTAATATATATTTCTTAGCTCTGTCTAATCACATTGAGCACTCTTATGTCTACACCTCTTGGCTAAATTTGGTAATTATTTATTTGCTTACCAGTGTATGCACGCCAGCATGTGCGTATATGGTTACTAATATCAGTTATCTTATTTACCTAACCCTATACCTATATACATACATATATATATATATATATATATATATATATATATATATATATATATATATATATATATATGTGTGTGTGTGTGTGTGTGTGTGTGTGTGTGTGTGTGTGTGTTGATTCTTAAATATATATGGTGTGGATGGTTCTGCACAAAACCTTCAACACTGTAATCAAATCTCATGTGCTGGTGTTGGGCTTTTGGTTCCTAGGAACTGATCTGCTTGACCCTCATACGTTGAATTCAATGGGAGAGTTGAGTATATATATATATATATTCAATTCAAATAATAATAATAGATATAAATTATTTTGTTTTGTTTTTTTAAGCAGTTCTCAATATCAGCAATAAACCCACTACAATATCAAATATAGACCAATGTTTCAAATCACTTTAAAACCTTCCAAGTCATTTAAAATCCCATTTTTTATAAATTCTTTGGCTTTACCGTCAGTTTCATAATAAAATCAATTTTCATCTGAACTAACTTGACCATTTATTTAGTAATTTCTCGATCTCTGCCAAAAGCAAAGAGAAAATTGTTTATTAAAGTGTCTTAAAATTACAAATAATAATATTTATTTAACTATTATTAAGAGATTTCTTTGAACTGGTGTCCATATCTTGGTTGTTATTCTCACAACTTTTCAGTTTTTGTATCCTTCCACTTTCTTCTAGTGCCTGTCATATTTGATAGCATTCTTTGTATCTCAAACCAAACACTTTATTCAATTCACGAGTATAGACTGTTCTCATTCCACTGCTAGGAGATAATCTCATAAGAGTTAATTCATTTTGGTTAATTTTTGTGATGATACTCTGTTCATTCAATCGGACAATTGGATTGGGTAAAGAAATTCATTTGAAATTCCAAGAACATTACCACATCTGAAGAAAGACAGAGGTTGAAATTATGTGACTATGACAGCCAAGTTGAAGATACAAGATTAAATAAATTAGTTTGTAATAATGACAATTCCTCATCTCAAAAACTTAGATATTAAATGTTTTTAACTCAAGCATATATATATATATATATATATATATATATATATGTACAAAACTGGCTATAACTTTTACAAATGCCACCATAATTAGAAAAGAACATAATTCTTTATGTCAAAAATACTTTGAGGGTATACTAATAATATTACCAACTATAAACACACATCAAAAACATTATATTACATCACCAATCTTTATTGAATCCTTTATTGAATCTTTATTCAAAACGTATGTTAGATTCTTTAAATCTAACATATGTTTACCTACAACAAATGCTATGTACCTAAAAATGTTCCCAAGTGAACATGCAAAAATCCAACAAACATAATGTCTACCAGACACACACACGCACACACACACACACACACACACACACATTCACTTATGAATATACATTTTCATCTGAATTCCATAGAGATACACTAAAATTATTATACACTTATATACATAGAGCAATATTTACATTTTTTTCAATTAGGCTTGGAATCCATTAAGTTTTTGAATGGACATGTCATCTCACCTTGAATTCAGAATGCCACAAATTATATTAATATTGGTTTAACAAGTTGAATGCATGTGAAACCTGTTTAAACAATGAAAATCAAATGACACAAAAGTAATAATAACAGAATTCTTTATTTTCTCCATATGACATTCTGATGAAGCTTTAATAAAATTGAAACATGTTAGATTGATAAACATTTCCTATTTGTTCTTTAGCTTATCATATATATATATATATATATATATATATATGTGTGTGTGTGTGTGTGTGTGTGTGTGTGTATAATGAATAAATAACTGATGAAGATTTAAATTGCATAGTTTATTTTTTTCCTATATTTTTGAAGAAAATGAATTTTTAATTAAACAAGAGAATTTTGATTAAAGCAAAATCCTTCATATTCTTTAAGGATATAGGAAAAAATGAATTTTTATAATCTAAATTGTAAAGATATGTCATGGAATTACTGTATATTACATTTGTGGTAAGAATTCAATATTTTTCTCTATACAATGTGGGTGTACAAGGATGTATATTTAGCAGGCTATAAATAGAGAATAATCTAACAATGTTATGTAGCATGAACCAATTTTTAACATTAATTTTCTTTCAGATATATCAAGAGCATCAATATGAGAGGCTTCAATCTGGCACAGGAACTGAAAAGCCATTCAGTTCTTATAGTGCTAGCCATCAACCACAGCCAGTCACCAGATGAACAGGAAGTATAACAGGTAGATCTGCATGGACTCATGGTGGTACCATGGTGATGTACACCAAATTCACATGAGCCAGCTTCAATACTTATCACCTAAATCAAAGTTCTAGATATGGCGGTCTGGTTTAAAAGGTGACTGTATATCTCCTAATTGGATACTTTTCTCTTTCACATTGTCCAAGTGATCCAAGAGTAGTTAGCCATGATTATTGACAATCATATCACCTACAAAATATGACTTTGAAATCTCTTGATTTAAATCTTCTGACTATTAAATCTGGGACATCATCAAGAGGGAGACCAATTAGAAGCCCCACAATGCCAAGATTGCCATTTTGGGCATGGTAGCCAATGCAATAAAAAATCACCTAATCTGGACATGTAGGTGTTTCCTATTCTGCTTCAAGGCCATCCTCAACACTGAGTGTGATGGTGGGGGTGTATTGAATATCCTTTCCTTGTTTTTTGTTGTCAAATTGAATATGTATACAATTTCTTTAGAATTTGATCACATTTTCCTCAAAACCCCCATATATATATATATATATATACATGTGTGTGTGTGTGTGTGTGCGTGTGTGTGCGTGTATGTGTGTGCATGTGTGTGTGTGTGTATGCAATATAGAAATCTTTTAACAGTAAATGAAAATGGTTGGTTGGGTAAAACCTTTTTGTACGCTGAGAGGAGTTTTTAACATATATTAGGATTAGTTATATTGGCCAAACAAAATAAATATCTGTTTATATTGACAAAATACATTTGACTGTAAGTTAAGCTTTCTACAACTCTTTTCATTGTTTTAAAAATAAAGATTTAAGAAAATATGTCTTGATATGATTTAAATTAGTAGTTTGCCTGTTTTATCCAGTTGTGGGTGGGAAGAGGCTTGACATATTACTTTGCAAGTGGTTGTCAAAGCCTGCCCTGAGGCAAACCAAAATTGATGGTGTTAATTCACAATTGCTCTCACATGAAATATTTAAAAATTCTGAACTCCTTTAATGACAGGTTTTAATTTACTGAGATTTAAGAATATTTTCATAATCGGCTTCAGAATAGAGATTTTATTTTTTATTTTTTAAAATGAATATAGAAGCCCCATACTCCCCAACATAAAATATGCAGGCCAGTATAACATTATTTTTACTCTGATGAAATTATATCTTGAACAAGAAAAGGAAATTTCAGTTGTGATGCTGCAAGGCAAAAAAGAGATAATTTGAGCATAGGGAATTTTTTTAGAATTAAGCATAACGAAGTCCAGGGTTGATTGTTACATGGAACAAGTTGAATCACTTGCTTTAATTTTTGTTTCCATCGCTTGGTGTTGCCACAGATTCATTTTGAGCAGAAAAAATTATATCATTTTTTTCCCAGTTTAGTGATATGTGTCATAAGTGTTAAAAGCTTTCGGCAAAAATTCTTTTTCATGTTAAACGTTTTTTTGTCAAAATACTTTGACAAAAATTCCATAATGTGTCATTGATAATTGTACAATTTATATTTTTAGAAAATTGATTATAAACAGTATATATGTTTATAGTTTATAGTAAATATAGTTTAATAAATTGATTATAAACAATATACTATATTTCAAGCAGTTTCTGTTTGAATATTTTTCGAATATATTGTCAACAAAACTATGATTGATGGATTGATTTGTTTTTTTACAGCGTAACCTTTTACAGGTTATTTAAAGCCAGAAAATATTTTTAGATTATAAGAATTTTGGGGGATAATAATGATTTTTACTAATACAAGTTCTACTAATTAACCCATAGCTGGGAGGAGAAGAGGTGGATTCATACTTTTCTCAAGGGTATTTGCATGTCAATGAATATAACGAACCCAACTGGAATTGGAACTCAGATCTCTGATTTCCAATTCTGAGACATTATCTATTATACCACCTATACATCCAAGCTTATAGCACCTGCTATTGTCAAACAGTCACCCATCTAGGTACTGACCAGGTTTGATGTTGCTTAACTCTGATGATCATACAAGAACCAATGTTTCAACATGATATGGCCATAAGCTTACAAACCTATGAGTTTGGAACTTATTGGTACATTGAAAGTGGAACTACTTGATATGCTGTATGAACCTGTCTTGCTGATTGTATTAAATTACCCTGATAAACAATAATAGATATAGTGTAGGTTTGAGTGATTTGTTTTAATGGCTTATCAACCCTTTGCAGGTTATTTAAAGCCAGAAAATATTTTTAGATTGTAAGTTTTGGAGACAATAATGATTTACGGATACAAGTCTTACTAATTAACCCATAGCTGGAGGGAGAGGAGTTGGATTCATACCTTCCCTAAGGGTAGATGCATGTAAGTGAATATAACAAACCTGAGAGAAATTAGAACTTGGTTCTCTGATTTCCAATTCTGAGCTATTACCCTTTACACCATCTGTACATCTAAGCTTACAGCACTGGTATTCCCAAGTGGCCACCCATCTAAATACTGACCAGGCCTGGTATTGCTTAACCAGTCATCATACGAAAATCAATGTTTCAATGTGATATGGCCATAAGCCTATGAAACTGTGAGTTGTAACTTAGTGGAACATTGAAAATGCAGCTACTTGGTATGTGCTGTATGAACTTGACTCACTGATCTTACCAAATTACCTCACCACCATGCACCAATAAACAATAATAAATATAGTGTACAAACATAATATGTGTAACTTAAATGTACCTATTGTGAATGTGAACCAGTGGTGGATCAATGGCTTTTATTGTTATCTTATTGATCAGAATGTGGCAAATTTTTCTTATTTTGAGAGATTGCATTGACCTTCCTAATGATATAAGAGTCACTTAAATTTCTTGACATTGATTAACAAATTTTATTGATTTATATATCAATTGTTTTCTGCAGAAGGAAATAATATTTTCAGTGATCCAAAAATGTACATCAAAATAAATAATTACAGCACACATACTGCAGACATGATTTTAAATGCTTTGTGTAATGCTATGACATTGACTGCAACATTGAATCAGGTTTGTAATGGAATCATTACATTATTATGTGAGCAATCTGGTTGGCCTGGAATTAATTCTACAGGAAGTGTTTCATTGGCACTTCAAGGTTTTGGGTCAAATAGACATTAGAGTGCTGTCATTAAGATCAAAGAGGCAGATTTTGGTCCTAAGTACTGACCTCCAACCAAGAAGCAGTCATGAGTTAGAGAATCTTGTCTTTTATCATCAAGTGAAGATCAGAAAGAAGAGAAGATCAGAAAAATCAGTCCTTTTCACATTTCACATTCCTTCCTATTTTATTGATATATCTTCTAATTTCTCTATGAGGAATAAATTGTGATATATATATATATATATATATATATATATATATATATATATATATATATATATATATATATATTCTCGCTTGACAAGGAAGCGGGTCCAGACACCTTAACTCTACATAACTTAAAAAATTATGTTAGGGGTTTCGGCTCTCGCTTTTGAAACATGAGAACTCTTATGTAGTGAAGGAATCATATTTTTAAAAACTAAAAATATTATTATAATATAAGCTCTACTTCTGTATGGAGCACTGTCTTTTTGAAAATAAAGCTAAATACTAAGGAACACCAGATTATCTACCTAACGTGTTCTTTCCTATTTTTCTGCACACCTGCATACATATATACATATATATATATATATATATATATATATATATATATATATATATATGTGTATATATATATATATATATATATGCACACACAATGTGTGATGGGTAAATTATTGCCATTTTATATTTTTAATTTTGTGCATATGAATTGTTGGTTTTTGATTTTGTCAACTGCACAGTATAGTAGACTCAGTTGGGCACCATATGCTAGAAGATGAGCGCCATAGTACAATTCAATCTGCCAGAAATTTGGAAATGGCATGCTGTTTTGCTTGGCATTTGTGCCAGAAGCTCTAATACAAACATTTCAGAGTGTTTGGGTATTGATCTGAGGACAGTGCAGAGGAGGATTCAGAAAGAGTTGGATGAGTTCAATGGTGATTACGAAGGTACGGCAGCTTGGAAAACTCGCTCTGATCATTCTGATAAGAAAAGAACTCCCAAATTTATTGGTGAGGGCTTTAGACTCAACACAAAGACCTTGAGGAGGTAGTGCTGCCCTGGGTCAAGAGGGTGGCTGCTGGAAGACCCTATGTCTGGCAACAGGACTCTGTACAATGCCACACAAGCAGGAGAACTCAGTCACGGCTGTCAGACAATTTCTGCAACCATATCACCCCTTACAATTGGCCACATAACTCCCCAGACCTTCTATTATTATGTGTGGGGTGTAGTTGAGTGAGAGACCAACAAAACTTCTTGTAACACCAAAGATGAACTGAAAGCAAGGGTTATGGCAGCATTTACCAACTTAAACAAGGAGACTGTCCAGAAGAGTTGCAGGAGATTCCAAAGTCATCTGGAGGCTGTGGTTGAAGCCAATGGCAATTTTATTGAATAAATTTACTCTTTCTAGATATTTGTGTAATTTTGTTAACTATATCTGTTAAACTGACATGTCAGTGTTATTTTCGTTTTTGCATAATTTAGATGATAATTTATCCATCGTACCTTGTATATATAGTCAAATCTGGTTAATAATTTACTCCATAAAATATTTAATAAGAATACTATAAAAATCAGTTATAGTACTATACCTATGTTAGTACTATTATAGTACTATGCCCAACATGGAAAAGAACATTAAAGTGCATAACCAGAAAGTGTTGAGGAAGCCCATGCCTAACATAAATATTTGTGATTGCTGTAAAAGTGACAGCTACCTTTAAATGGCCAGTGTTTGACAGAAAATGTTGTTTATGAAGCCAATGTCAAAGTAGAAGCTCATGATGACTTATGACACACACACACACACACACACACACACACACACACACACACTATATATATATAACAATTTGTCTCACACTGAGAAATGAGACCACATTGACGAGTGGATGAACAATTACAAAAAGATTTGTCTACAAAACTCTGGAGTCGAGGTGCTGAATTTAACATCAATCAGTCACAAATTTTATTTGTATTAATCATATATATATATATATATATATATATATATATATATATATATGTATATATTAGTATATAACATTTTGTATGATATGTGTATATTCTAGTGCTGTATATAAAATCTTTTCAGACACAATTCTGTTTTGGAATTAATTTCTTTGAAGTATTCTGGCCATTTCTTCTGTTGTGTTAAGGTGTTAGTATATCATAGATATGCTAATGCATAATATTAGCCTTGGAGAGTGGAGAAAATGAAGATATTTCTCCTCTCTTTCCAAGCACCTAATTACACTCAACATATTTGACATGATGTATACATTACCCAATTTTCAACGGGCCTTGAATGTGCATTCTGGTAATATACACATGAAACAAAGGGTTTCAACGTCTACTAAAGGTCTTTCTTGCAATATTTATCCAATAGACATGCCCAATTTGCATTAATTTTTTTTATCTTCCACATACTGGGTGCATGGCTTTTGCTTGTTCTAACCACTATTCAATACCACATCTATCTTCCTTGTGGTCTACACTGCAACTGTTTATCTTCATCCTTGGGCTGCTGTCATTTATAGCCTGATGTTACTCATGGACTAGGTTACAGGATTCTCATGACCTTAATAAATTCATCCAATAAAAAGGGATATAATTGACTCCTGCATCTCTATCAATGCATTTCAGAAGTCCACAAGGATTACTTTATCAGAATTGTATATCTAATGATTCTGAACTTGACTCTTAATTGTCTAACATAAAGAATCAAATTAATATTTTGTTTTTGGTGGCTAAGAATAATTGCTGATGTCTTAAAATGTTCTTGGTTAATTGTTCCCTTTCAAGAAAAGTTCTCGAGAATTGGATCAATGAGGATGTGGGAATTTTTTTATTCTGTGGGAAAAAACTTTTACAGTGTAAATGCAACTTGAACTCAGTTTAAGGTCATTAAATTGGTCAGTACAAAACATCTACTTCTGATAAGAAGTATGTTTTGCTTTTCTCAGTTTATTATTGAAATTTTCTCTGATGAAAATATTTTTACATATGATGTTAGTAGTTAAAATTATTGAAAACAAAGTTACTAGTTTTGGGTCTTTGGTCATTGATATTCTGCTTTATCAGCTCTGTAAGCGATTGAAAAAATCATGTTGTGACAGAAGAAAACCATCAACAATGATAAAGATTTATCAAACAAAACAAAAACATCATTTTGTCCAACTTTGTTGATAGAAAAAGAACTTTCTAACTGAATGTGTTTCTAACATATGAACCAGCCATTATTTTATCTCATACTTGACTTATTTTTATCCATAATTTGTTTGAATTTCTTAGATAAGGTATTGTAAGTTTTTATTTGTTATTTGATAAAACTCTCTCCAAGGTCAGTTTTCAGAGATTTAATAGCCCAAACAAAATTTGTTATTGTCTTCTTTGATAACCTGTTATATTGTATTTTAAATTAATAAAATAATGTTTCTATTAAATGTTTAAAAAATTATGAATATATAATACATAAAAACTTGATGAACCTTTGCTTTAAGGAAAGATATTTTCTAAATTTTAATTTCTTAGGCAAAGAAATAGGAAAGACAAGCCAAGTTATGTTGTCTTATATACAGAACCTTTTTGGACCTCTGTGGCCTGTCTCTACCAGGGGGCTCCAGAGAAGAGAAGGGTTTTTTTTCCACTGTCAGAGTAGATGCTGTGGTTGTAGTATCTGTTCCATTCTGGAGGCTTTCTCCCCTCCCTTGCATTGCACCCCGCCCTGCTGTGTAATATCTGTTCTGCAGTTGTGGTATGACCGGCTATGACTAGCTTAGACAAGCTATGACCAGCGGCCCGAGTGGAAACACTCAGGTCCCCACGTTGAAAACTGACCTTGTGTCACAATCTGGCTCAGTGGGGAGTCAAAGTAAATCCCAGGCTCTCTCCATCAGGGATTAGTTGCTACTCCTGTTGCCATGACATCCAGAAAAGTTGCTTGAAGGAAGTAAAAGTGATTTCCACCTTTTGATGTTGAAATTCTCTTTCCTGTTTGTTCTTGTTCATTTTTTGCTTTCCATCTCCTTTTCACTGCTTCCTTTTTGGAAAGATACAGACATTGCCTTTCCTTCTCTTCAATGTGTATCCTCTCTTTCTCAGGAAGATGCAGTGAATCTGCTTTTTATTCCTTTGTCTTTGCCTTCTGTTCCAGATTTCGATGGTTGACATCCAGTTTCATCTCCGTTGAGCAAACCTAGACCTTGCTTTGTTTGAATTCTTTCTTGTTGCTTTATTCATTGTTTTTGCATGTTAATTCTCTTAATGTCCATTTACAGTTATACCATCATGTTTGGTTACTTAGCCACCGTACCAATTTGGTGCCTTTTTCATTGGCATATAGTCTTTTAGAATTCAGCCTAGCATCATGGCATTTTCATTTGATTTCCCACCAAATTTCTGGATTTACATCATGACATGCCAGGTATGGCATCTTTTTCAGCATGTTACCATTTTGGATATCCAAGTCACTTTAAGTGAGTGATTTCTTATGAGTTTAACTTCTCCTTTCATCAAGGATCATAATACACAAACATTTCCAATGACTTACTACTTGCACGTGATTACCATGCTCCTTTTTTGGACTACTAATTTAATCACATTTGCATATCTATGCATTCACACTTTGGAATTGTGATGTCCGTGGGACTATAAATAGAAACCGCTCGGTTGAGGTAAGGACTATTCAGTAGACAGCAAACCTGGCGACGAGGATGAGATAATTTGACAAGCTTCGAATTAACAGCAAAGGAAAAAAAGTACTCGAATTCAACAACAACGCGAGTAACAGACTTCGAATTAACGAAACATTACCCCCTCAACGACAAGGAAAAATATTCGAATTCGACAACAACACGAGTAAAACTTCAAATTAACAGCAAAGAAAAATACTCGAATTCAACAACAACACGAGTAACAAACTTCGAAAATAACAAATTATTTCGAAAGAAATGGCTCTCTCTATGCCAACAATAGAGCCCCTAGACTGGGAAGACACCAACCAGGAGCAAGAATGGAGAGAATGGAGTGAACATATCAAAGACGCATTTACAGCGTTTGATATAACAGATGATAAACGACAACTATCACTCTTTCGATTTTACGGGGGAAAGAAACTGAAAGATATCCTCAAAACCTTAACACCGGAGATACCACCAGGCCAAGTAGAGCCTACATACAAAACAACAAAAATAGCACTGGACGAATATTTAATCCAGAAAACAAACAAAGTCTTTGAAAGACATAAATTCAGGATGCTTAGTCAAGAAAACGGGGAGTCAACACATGATTATGTCACCCGTCTACGCATACAAGGAGTAAAATGCAACTTTGGCGAATACAACCTGGATATGGCTATAGTGGACCAATTAATAGAAAAATGCTCGTCAAGCTAATTACGCCGTGTGTATTTGAAAGAAACTGATTTAACAGTAGAGGAAGCACTTCAAAGAGCATTTGTAGAGGACCGTGCGGGTGAATTATGTGAAGAGATATCTCTGGGTTAAGATTTCCTGCTAGTCGGTCCAGCTACATAGGAATGTTGGACTTTAATGGAGTCTAAAGAAGATAAAGAAAACAAACAAGACCGATATACATGGGTAAACAAATATATATTATGGGTAAACAAATATATTAATACACGAAGACATGAAAAGTTACATAGTGTTTGTATGGAGAAGTTATGTGTGTGTTTTGTGTTGAGTGTCCGTACGTACGTGTATTGTCCTTAGCGTGTTCCCAGAATATGGGAAACGCTGTATCTGTGAGATGTCACATATTGGCCTAAGTGAAAAAGAGAAAGTTTTACCTCGCCTCCGCGCGAGGTTGCGGCCCAAGGCCTGAGTCGAAAAATAGATTTTACCTCATTTCCACGCGAGATGGCCGCCCGAGGCCTAAGTCGGAAGAGAGAGAGAGAGAGAGAGAGAGAGAGAGAGAGAGAGAGAGAGAGAGAGAGAGAGAGAGGTCAGTATTTATACTCGTGGGAGAGAGACCCCTGTTGAAGGATTAAGGAAATGAGGAGGAGCTAACTCCGACACATTCATATTTGAATCCACTGAAACACAAGCTAAACAAATAGAAGAGAATGAAAGAGCGCCCTCAGATATCCACAAAATTACAACCAATTACAAGCAACAACAACAACGAGATAACAGTGGGTATAGGAAACTATCCAGGGACAACAACCCATTAAAAACAGTTACAAAATGCTACGGGTGTGATGGCTCCGACCACACACACGGTCAAACAAAATAGGAAACTACTGTGGAGTAATAAATCACTTCGAAAAACATGCTTTAAAAAGGAATAGTGGTAAAAGGAAAACGAAGATGTCAGACGGCCACAATTACATCCAACCAGTATCGACGAATCCGAATAATTCAGACAGCCAGGCATTCGTTTTTCAGGTGAAACCTATTCATTCAGCAGATAGCGAAATTGTCCACATTGACGACGTACCAGTCGGAATATTAATAGATTCTGGAGCAGACATCAACCTTATCGACGGCAAAACGTTCAAAGAAATCCTTAAAGTACGGCCAAACTATCAAATACCAACAGTTGAACAGTTACTGAGTGAAATTGGCAATGCAAACGTTTTCTCAAAAATCGACCTAAACTCTTATTACCACCAAATAGAACTGGTTCCTGAATCTAGAGACCTCACTACCTTTTCATGCAACTCCGGAATCTACCGATATAAGGTACTGGTTATGGGCATTACATCCGCAGCCGAAGAAGGGCAACGATTGCTTCAACAAATCCTTCAGAAAATCCTAACTGCTGCAATGGGGCAGACGACATTCTAATCTGGGGCAAAGACACAAGAGAACATAACAGAACCCTAGATATGGTATTAGGCACATTGAAAGAAAACAACCTCACAATTGCAGAGCACAAAAGTATATTCCATAGCGAAGAAATGGAATTTTATGGTTTTATAGTGTCCGATACAGGGATCAAACCGACTGACCCGAAAATAAAAGCAATCAGAAATTTCAAAAACCCTGAAAACGTCCAGGATATACGTAGTTTCTTAGGTCTAATCAATTACCTCGCAAAGTTTATTCCACGACTGGCAACACTCAGCGAACCATTAAAAAAGTTAATGCGAGCAAACATGGAATGGCGGTGGACGGAGGAAGAAGAATCTTGTTTTCTCATGCTGAAGAATGCAGTCATTCAGAGCAAATCGCTCATGTACTTTGATCCAAAACTGTAAACATCTGTTATAGTAGATGCCAGTCCCGTGGGACCAGGAGCAATACTTTGCCAAAACAAACAAGTGATACTCATCCCCATCAGCTATGCATCCAGAACTTTAACCGAAGGCAAACGCCGGTACTGTCAATTAGAAAAAGAAGCCCTAGCAGTTGTATGGGCTTGCGAAAAATTCCACTTTTACCTTTATAGAAAGAACTTTCTTATAATGACCAACCATCAAGCATTAACAACTATCTTCAATCCTAAAGGTAACCTCTCCGCGCGAATTTTGCAATGGATTTTTACGTCTACAACAATATGATTATACAATAAAACACATTAACGGTAAAGATAACCCGGCGGACATACTCTCTCGGTAACCTATGGAGTATCAAAAAATAGTCTCACCCGAAGAAGAGATTGCCGAAGGATTTATCAACACGGTTGTAGCTAACAGCATTCCAAAATCAATCACCTTATCGGAAATAATAGAGGAATCTCAGAGGGATCCAACCATCACAGCAGTGAAAAAGGCAATACAACAAAACAACTGGACCAATAAGTTAATGGAACCCTTTAAACACATGAGGAATGAACTGACAACAAAATGAGGCGTAGTTATACGCGGAGCCAGAATCATCATACCCCAAAACCTACAGAAACGAATCCTGAAATTGGCACATGAGACACATATGGGGATAATGAAAACAAAAGCCCTGCTTAGAACTAAGGTATGGTGGCCCAATATAGACAAAGACATAGAGGCTGCCATAAGCCGATGTATCCTGTGTACAACATTAGACCTGAAGGGAAACCACCGTCAGGTGCATATGGCTGAAATGAAAGGCCCCTGGGAAATACTCCACGTAGACATCTGTGGGCCTTTCCTTAGCGGGGATTATGTAATCGGAATAATCGATGCGGGATCAAGATGGCCTGAGGCATTTGTTACCAAATCCACCAGGGCTGATACAATTATATCGACAATCCAAAGGTGTTTCTATACACATGGCATTCCAGCGATTATCGTTTCAGATAATGGACCCCAGTTCATATCCTCAGAGTTTAAGCACTTCTGCAAAGAATGGGGTATCCAGCACTGAAAGGTAATCCCTTATCATCCTCAAGCTAATGGAGAGATCGAGCGGTTCTTTGCAACCATGTAGAAAGCCATTCGGGCAATGAACACAGAAGGAAAGGACTGGAGAAAAAATCTAGGAAAATTCCTAATGTATTACCGAAATAGTCCACATGCCATGATGAGAGAAACTCCAGCTAAGCTACTCATAGGTATGGAAGTAAACATCAACATACCTGGATTACAAAAGAGGCCTGAAAACTAAGCTTGGAGAACAGCGCGGCAAAAAGACAAAAAAAGGAAAAGACAGATTGAAAGATCGCACAGATCAGAAAAATAAAGCTAAACAAACTAACACAGAACCCAGAGAGGTCATACTACTTAAAGTAAACACAACAAGCTAACGCCAGTTTACCACCCAACACCATGGAGAGTAAATGAATGCAGAGGCGAACTGCAATTATAACGCGAGGTGATAAACTTATTTTACGACACACATCACAAATGAAAAGAATCCCCGAAGACAGGACTTGCAGATATCCCTATAGCCCTAAGACAAACAAAACGCCATATAAGAAAACCCAGAAGGTATGCAGGCAGCAGTTCGGAAGAAGAGGGAACCAATCTGAATACAAAGGAGGGAGCAGATGTGATGTCCAGTGAGTATAAATAGAACCAGCTCGGTTGAGGTAAGGACTCTTCAGTAGACAGCAAAGAAATATTTTTAGGTGTTTTTAATATTTCACTCCTTTATCAGGTGATGACTCCTTTCAGTTGTTACATATCAACAAATGTACATAATTGTAATCAAGTTGTTGGTTGTTTGCCAATAATAAAACATTGGTCTTTTTTATTAAGAACTCTGTCTTTGTTGTAACTCAGTTTTTGCTGTACATATTTTCCTGTATATTCTTATGAATTCCTGATAAAACAACAGCAACCCTTCAGTGGGCCACTACACATGTCATGCATGACACCAAATGTCTTAAAAAATATCTAAACTATCAACCATACACAACAACTTTCTCAGTTACTTGAGAAAACTATTTAAAATTGTTTTAAGAGGAAAACTACCACACTTGGTTAGACACTGACACAACTCAAGATGGGATTTCCTATGCTGCATATTGACAGGGGACTTGATTTAGGAGTGGTGTGTTATGGACGCCTTCTCTAACCTTACCATCACTCCTATTTCTGGGGTTCAGCACCGTCGTGAACCATGGAATCAGTCTAAATTCTTCACAGAGTGTCAAGAGACTTTGCATGCTACTCCTCAGTCCAATGACCTTTCATAGCCTAGAAGGGCATTGTATTGGGAACTAATGATGGGGGTCATGTTAGACCCAATCTGTGGGTGGCTTGATTTGTTGGCAACTGAGTTGTGCTCTTTCTGGTCCTGGACACCAGATGTGAATTCCCTAAGCAACTCTGAGTTTTTGCTTACCTGGCAATTGATCTGGAATGGGCTGTCTCTCTTTCAGAATGGGCTGGGCAGATATGTCATCAGTGTGAACTCGGTATAGAAGAAATGACTGTGAATGCCTTCTACCACTGTCATCTGATGCAACTGTTCAGGGATTATGTCACTGAGTCGATGGCTTGTATCAATCACAAACATCTCATGTCCATCGACCTCACATACGCATGTGATAATGTGTCACCCCTGTGTATTGGGGTGAAACAGATGTTGCTAATATTGTTAGTTGTGGCAAGTTTGGGGGTGTGGGCAATATGGATGGAGGGAATCTTATTTTACAAACATTATTCTCATCAGGATCTGATTGGATTAATTGGGCATCAGCTCAGGATGGAAATCAGAAAGCATTCATTATCATCAGGTGCAGGTGAAATTCGTGAGCCTGGTTTGTGTTAACAGGGCCAGCCTTGATTTCACTTTTTAGTCTTCTTTTGACTCAACAGTGTGGTCTCCTGACAGACCATTTTCTGGGTGAGGTGCAGTTGCAGTGTTGTAATCCCAGTCTTATACAGTTAACTGCCAGAGGACAAGAACATGGTGCTGCATTCTGCATCAAGTACAAGGACACGTTAGAGAAGAGGAACACATACAACACTTTGTTGCAAGACACAGCACACAAATAGCAACTACCAATCCTATAATTTTTATATTAAAATAAATGTTTACAAACTTCTGCCTGATTAATTTCTACTTAACCTGGGAAAAATGATATGAATGTGTATAAATATGATATGTTTATTGAATTGTGAAAGTTTTGCCCTGAAGAGACATTTCAGTAAATTCAGGTTTGAGATCATTTTATATATATATATATATATATATATATATATATATATATATATATATAATAAATGCGAATGTTAGTGTGTCACAATTTTTTAACTGTACTCCTAGAGGTCGTAGCCCAAAATATCATACCATTTTGAAATCAAGCCAACTCTGTGAGCAAATTAAAAATATTCCAAGCTGGATCCCAGCCTGCAGTCCTGAAATTTTTGATTCCCAAGTTCTCATTACTGCAATTGTCTTCATCGATTTTTACATTTTTTGTATGATAACAATTTTTCTAACTTGGAAATAAATTTGGGAATAATCAAAATTAATTGCGAAATCCATCAAAAGTCACCCATGAAATAAAAATAATTGTTTGTACAGAAATTGTCTTTAAATTAAGTGGTGGCAGAAAAATTATTGTTGAACTTTTAAAAGGTAAGTTTAAATATTAATGCAATACTTAAATGCAGCAATCAAGTTTGAGTTCTTTTGTATTGCTGCCTATCACATCTCTTCCTCCCTATCTATTGTGATGAAGGCTCAATCAAGAGCCCTCTGCAAGAGCTAGCTTAAATGCAGCCTAATCAAGTGGTCATCAATAAAAAGATGAGCCTGAAATGTGATTTACAGGTTGGGGATGCTAAAATCAAGCAAGTGCAGAAATTTAAAATTATTAGGAAGTGTTTTGACAGAGTATGGTAAGTACAACGCTGAGATTGGAAGATGTATTGGGATAGCCAAAGATGCATTCCAAAATCTAGGCAGAGTATTATGAGACAGGAGGATTTTGTTGGTAACAAAGAAAAGTACTGAACTGCTATGTGATATCTGTCCTCCTTTATGGCAACAAATCTTGGATGGTCTTCTCAAAGATGAAGAAGTGACTTGAGGCAGCACTGGTGTGGTTCTACAGAAGAATGCTAAGAATACCATGGACTGAATATGTAAACAACAATGAGGTCTTGGAGAGGATGCAAACAAAAAGGAAACTCATACTTAAATCAGGAAAAGGCAGCTGAAATTTCAGGGACACATAATATGAAAGGGAGTTTTAGAAAATCTGATACTCATAAAGTGCATAGAGGGAAAGAGGGGTAAAGGAAAGCAACACATGACACACCTAGTGGATGATAGAACAGGCTCTGGGAGAAGTAGCAAAAAGACAAATCTTATTGAGAACTACAAGGGATAGGAAGAAGTGGAGAGTCATGATTGCCTATGTTCTTGAGCATTCTTGATTTTTGTTATTCTCAATGTTTATAGAATCAAGAAAACCGAGATGGGAAACTAAACCAAAGCAGTGATAATGATAAGAAAAATTAGGAATTTTTTAATGTTTATAGAATATTCAACATTTATAGAATCTAGAAACCCAAGATTAGTACCTAAACCAAGAGAGAGTGATAATGATAAGAACAAAAAATTCTCCATGTTTATAGAATGCTCAATGTTTATAGACTCAAGAAACCTGAAACTGTAATCTTCAGATGATTAATATCACAAGCATACTTGTTTAATATCACAAATATTCCCAACGCATGTTGTTATGAATAAAGACAAAGGGAAACATACCTTAGCATGTCAGCTAAGATGACTTTTCCTTTTGTCTTTATTCATAGTCCTTTTTTATAAATACTTATATATATATCTGAAATTTTTATACATATATTGATATACAGTTAAAATTTGCTATATTCATAGAGTGCCCTTTATTGGGTAGAGAGCAGTTATAGATATTGATATAGTGGACATAAGTGTCAACACTGCATAATGACTGACAGTTTCATGCTTCAATGTGATCTTCAGACCAGAGGAACAAATATAACACTTTGTTTCAACAACATGGATACCAAGTACCAATCCCATAGGTTGTGTATTTTAAGATAAATATTTATTTCTACCCATTTGTTGTATATTTAACCTGGTTCACAGAAAAGAAAATGACATTAATATGTATGAGAGTAGCAATGTTATTGAATTGTAGTTTGGCCTTAAATGATGTATCAGTAAATCAGGAGTCAGTAATGAAGTAATCTTCAGACAGTTTCAGGAATTTTTTCTTTCTTTTTCCACTGTGTAATAATAATAATACTAATTTCTTTACCTTTTACTCTCAGAAATTGTATCAATTATTTTTTATATAAAAATGAATTAAAATGTATTTTTCATGTTTTCATAGCATTTTGTTTTTGTTTGGGGGTCCACTATTTGCCCATAGCTGGGATCCTAACTGGTGCTGCCACCCCAGGTCAAAGTAGAGCTGGGAACAACAGCAATTAAGAGGTGGTTCCAAGCTCCTCAAAAGCTCTAATATTCTGATCAGAGGCCTTGCTGCTGGATGTAGTTTATCGTCAGACCCAGGACTACGGGTAATCAGGAAAATGGATTGAAATATAGAATAAATAAATAAAAATGTTAACAAATCATTTTCATTGGTTTTTAACCAAACTTGTATAAATGAAAAAGTACTCATTTATGGATCAATGACAAAATAGAAAAAACAAGCATCAATATATTTAGGCTACATATGTAAATAAGCAGGTGTATATTTACATATGCAGCCGAACTGAGAAGAACTCATTTATTTTATACAACAAATATTCATATTTCCTTCCTTGTCAAAGCACTTAATTCAGTATGAAATATGAAACATGTAGATTGTACATTATGCAGTGAAAATACCAGATCAAAATTCAGCAAATGACTGTATCAGGCTATGGACTTACTGATACATCCTCATCAGTGATGTGCAGAGGATTGATGATGTTTGGTGATGCCCAGGGTCAACTCCTTGATTTTATGCCCCTAAGACTCAAGTAGGGGGGCCTATGGAGCTTAGTACTGAGAAATGTGAGAATGGAAGACATTTTAAATATGTAAAAACAGATGAAACATGAAATAAACACTTTATTAAAATTAAATATAAACTAAATTTTTATTTCCCTCTTTGATTGGATGCCACCCTGATATGCATGCCCAGAGTCATCAAAGCCTCTGTACCACCAGCCCCTACATGCTCAGAGATGAAAATAAGTAAAAATATACATCTATAAACATTCAAATATTTATAATTTTCTATTTTAATAATAAATTAACAGGTCATTGAAGGACAAGTAGGGGACATACTTTATTCTAGAATAATTTATGATTATACAAGAGAGTATCATTCAGTTATCTAAGATATTTAATTTACATTTCTGTCTGTTCTTTTGTCATCTCATGGGAACTTGCAGGTGAAACAATGTACTTTGCGATGTTACTTATTACTCTTTCCCACAGATGCAATGTTACAAGCCTATCGCTATGTTATCATGTCAAATGTTCAAATTAACTCCAGACTTTAGTTCCACCATAAGGCTTCTAGTGAGATTTATGTAATCATATTGTTCTATGGGGTGGAGCCACATTCAACACTCATACTCTGAAGAAGGGTTGATTTTCTGTCATAGTTTTCTCTCCTTTAGATGATCCCATGTTCCCACATCAAAGAGTGCCATTTCCCCGTGTTTGGGAATTCAGTGGTTTCCTTCTCTTAGACTGGTAGGCAACCAAGACTCAATCTGCCTTACTATTTAACTCACAGATGGGGAGCAAATAGATAGATGCATGCCTTTCTCAAGGGCGTTTGCACAAAAATCAATGTGATGAACTCAAACTTGGTTCGCTGTTTTCTTGTTTCAAGCCATTACCAGTACAGCCACCTACACATCTATCTATCTGTCTATCTATCTATCTATCTATACCGGCAGACAAAACTTTTGAGCCACCTTGGTAAATTAATTCCTTTTGTTAATCCTACCCTAAAATTGAGAGTGATTAGCAGTATGCTTTTCTCAGTGCATTTTAGGATCATTGAGGGTGTTGGATTACTGGCCACTGACAATAATCACAGGTGGTATGATATCGGATTACCATCCACTGATGATAACTACAGGTGTTGTGATATTTGAAAGCTTCTTCTACCTTCTGTTTTGACTTGCAAACTAACAAGACATGATCTTTTTCACTCTGAAAGACTTGAGGCATGTAAGTACTTCAGAGACATACTGAAGGTTGCTTTGAACTATTCATAACTTTAACATTTTGTTTTTATATTAAGGTCCATCCTGTACAAGACCCAGGGTTCACTTGAGGCAGAGGGGTAATTTATATGGATAGGAGAGGAAGATAACAGTGACTCTAGAGTTGAACAGGTTAAGATTGCAGTGATTGGGGAAACATCCTCTTGGGAGTCTGTTACACAGGGCAGCAGTTTGCAAGAAGAAGTTGTTTGAGTAGAACTTACTTTTTGCTGACAGAATACAGAGGGAATGAGGATGGTTTTCTACTATGTAAGTGGCATGGTGTGTCCTAGTCATGAAGGTCAGACTGGGTTTCTTTTTTTATCCTTCTGTAACATGTCTGGTTAATACATTTATTAATTGTTGTTTAAATGAATTCCATGTTTTATTTTTAACCCCCCCCCCAACACGTACCTACCAGTTCATATATGTGTGAATTCAAATTTAGTGTAAGTTAAAAATTTATTAAATAGTATTTTTATGAAATCATAAGGAAAAAATATTACCAGTTAAAATGCTGTTAAAGATCTTTCTCCTTGCATGTTTTTTAAAACTTGAATTTTATGAAGTCATTTATGCTAAAACTATTCATAATTTTATTTCCCATATTTTCATTTTATGCTTGGTTAAATTTAATAACTTCCTGAATATTTTATCATCAGATCTGCCTTTATTTGAAACAAAGCAATATTTTAAAAATGTGTTTACTTACTGATTTAAATGCTTTCTAAATATCAATGTTTATCATTCTTTTTTTACTTATTTATTTACTTATTATTGTTTATGATTATCATTTATTTTCATTTTTTAAGTATTGCAGAAATTGATGAAACAAATCCCTTCCATTTATTGTTTTTACACATACAGAGTAGCGAGAACATATTTTTAATTCAGGAGTCTGTTATCATTTATCACAGTATTTTACAAATATTTTTCAAACTGATTATTCTTTCTGAATAGATCTAGTTTTTCTTGCAGTTCAAATAGATCATTGTACCATACCTTGTCAAATGCTTTTATATAATCTATAAAACTTAAATGCATGTCCTTCTGACAAAGCTGCACTGTTCTTGGTTTAATTTTACTTCATGCTCTATTCATCAGAATTTGCATCATTAGTTTGATTATGTGGCTCATTAAACTGATTGTCCAATGGAGCTTGCATTCATTTGAACCTGGTTTCTTAGGTAATGTTATGAAGATGGATTTACTTAGGCCCTCCAGTACATTGCCACTGTTGTAAATTTTGTTTATTACTTGAGTGATCTTATTAATGCCAAAATTGCCTAAAGCTGAGAGCATTTCTCTTACAATCCTATCTGGCCCTGCTGTTTTGTTACTTTTCATCTGATTGCATTTCAGATTTAAATATTTTTGGTCCTTCCATATTTTCAAGCATTGTAGGTTTCTCTTGTTTTGTGAAAAAGTTGTATCTGGTGTATTCACTCAACCTTTGGAGTATTTTTCTATTATCAGTGATACTTCATTTGATTTTATAGAGTCTGTTGGTTGGCTCACCTTTTGTCCTGTTAGTTTATTCTGTTGATGTATTTGTGTTGTTCATCCTTTCTACTCTTGCACCCTTTTCATTGAGCCATTCCTTTTTAGCTTGCCTACATTTGTTTTTAATTTCTGTGTTTAGTTTTTGGCACTCTTTTGCATTCTTTAGCATTGTTGTCATTTTTTTCAAAATCTTCAGACTTTTTTTCCTTTTTTTCTCATTTTCCTTGGGATGGTCTCAATCACCAACATCACTACTATTTCCTATCTCTACTCTATTTAGTCGTCTCTTCAGGTTATATTCGTTTATAACTCTGTTTTCGTATGTCTCCTTACATTTTGGATCCTTCCAGTCTCTCATATTGCAAGCTAAAATCCTTACTAGCAAAGTGGAGGAACAAATATATTTCTAATTTATAACAGTTATAAACTCTTCACATTTCAAGAATGTTTAAAATTGTAACCTTGTTTGTTGCCACTGAGTTTACAAAGTTGAGTATAATAAATTCAGAATGGTTTTGTAATTGCTTTAAAATACTAGAGGATTTTTGGTTCAGTCTAAAATCAAAAGATATTTCATGATGTTCTGAAAAAGAAAAATATTAAAAAATGATGTTTTTATTTGGGATAATCCATCAAGGGGATTTGGAATGGATATTAATAAACATACTGATATGCAAAAATGCATTGTTCATTTTTTTCTTGTAAAGAGAAAACCATTTTTTGGGAAAGTGTATACATTTTCTTTTTCTTGGAAAGTGTATTCCATTTGGGTAAAAGTGGAAGAGTATGCCAATTTTTTGATTGGGAGTATAACATTGTTTTTCTTTGTAAGAGTATACAATTTCTTTTTCTTGGAAATTGTATACCATTTCCTTTTTGGAAAGAGTATAACATTTTTTTTAAAGAAGAGGAAGAACCATTTCTGAGTAGAATTAACAGTCATTCATGTAGAATGTTAAGAAAATTTACAGAATGAATGAATTGCAGATTTTCTGTATCATATTGAAGAATCTTATTTTTCAATGTAATAAATTTGGCAAAAGTAAAAAACTGAAAAGATTATGTTACAATGTTTTAGGCTAAAAAGGAAATCATAAAGTTGCATAAAATCTTGACATTTTTTAAACTTAGTTCAGACTTGAGCATCCAGTGAAGATCAAATCCACTGTTAACTACTACTCTATAGCAATGCTCAGTCTGGCACAATGTCACTCTAATGGGTACTCAGTGTAGATCAAATCCACCATACAAGCAATAATCTGCTTGCTACTATTACTCATTGGTAGCATTAATGTTGCTGTGTTGGTATCAGCTACTGAGATTCTTGGTTTGATACAAAGCTACTATAATGAGGCACCCAGCGAGGATCAAATACACAATACTAGTAGAAAAAGTTTTTATAAGTAAATAACAACAAGAATTAAAAAAGTCATTCTAATACAAGGTACGGTGGGTATATTGTCACCATTTTATTTTTAATTTTGTGTATATGCATTGTTTATCTTAGATTTTGTCAACTGCACAGTAGAGTAGGGTCAGATGGGTACCATCTGTGAGAAAAAGAGCACCATGATGCAATTCACTCCGCCAAAATTTTGGAAACGGCATGCTGTACTGCTTGGAATTCATGCTGGAAGCTCCAATATGAACATTTCAGAGCATTTTGGTGTCAATCTGAAGACAGTGCAAAGGATTCAGAAAGAGTTGGCAGAGACTAATGGTGATTATGAAGGTACAGCAGCTCAGAAAATCACTCTGATCATTCTGATAAGAAAAGAACAAATTTGTTGATGAAGGCCACAAACTCAACATGGAGTCCTACAGCAATGGATTGAAAAGGCATTGCTGTCCTGGGTCAAGAGGGAGGCTGCTGGAAGACTCTATGTCTGGCAACAGGACTCTGCACCATGCCACACAAGCAGGAGAACCCAGTCATGGCTGTCAGACAATTTCTGTGACCACATCATCACTTACATCTGGCTACTTAACTCTCTGGGCTACAATCCCCTTGATTATTATGTGTGGGGTGTAGTTGAACAAGAGACCAACAAAACGCCTTGTAACACCAAAGATAAATTGAAGGCAAAGGTTTTGGCAGCATTTACCAACTTAAACAAGGAGACTGTCCAGAAGAGTTGTAGGAGATTCCGAAGTTGTCTGGAGTTCTTGGTTGAAGGCAATCACAATTTTATTTGATAAATTTACTTTTTATTATTTCAAGATATTTTTGTGTAATGTTGGTAAATATAACTGTTAAAATGAGACGTCAGTGTTATTTTGACTTCTGCGTAATTTAGACAACAATTTATCCATTGTATAGTGTAAATCAGTGTATCAGAGTAAACTGAAAAATCACAGTTTTTTTTTTTTTTTAACCTGTTCTATTCTTTGATTTTTATTATACTCAATAACCACTGAAACATTTCAGGTAATGATATTTTCCCCTCAGTTCTTTTTGGGTTATATATAAATTGAATTCAGTTATAAATATTTGTTTTAGGTTGGTGCAAAAATAATGTCGTTTTTGACGTTCTAACATATGTGAGA
>OZ038514.1:23255496-23270496 GCA_964036315.1 Acanthosepion esculentum
GCCCAAATATAGCATCAATACTCCATTTTTAGTCTGATCTGGCTCTTGTAAATGTATAGCAAGGTAAGTCAGAAACTTACTGGAATGGTACAATGAAACAACCATTTTCCCAGCATCTTTGACAATAGATCATATATATGAATTCCACTTGAGGTCTGAATTGAGCTTGAGTTCCACTAGATATTAAAGACATGAAGCCTCCTTGAGAGAACATCCATCCATCACGATAGGTGAAAATTCAGTTTTTGTAGTGATGGTGGAATGTTACTAGTTTGATTTTGACATATTGAATTTTACAAGCCAGTCCTTCCCTACCTGTTGAGCCACCAGGGCTAGGTCAGATTTTTAGAGGTGCACTGATAAAATGTATCATCTGTATAGATATTTACTAAACATCTGAGTATGTTCTTAGGCAGATCATTAATATAGAACAGAGATTTGATAATTGAGAAAGACCTTCCAGAGTCTCCCCAGTTTGAGAGTTTATGTATTAGCCCCCGATCCCACACCTTGTCAAAGACCTTTGTTGTATCTAGAGTGATGGCCATCATGATGAACTTATTGTCTAGTGCCTCACAGATTCTGTGAATAATGTGAGTTAGGACATGAGCTGTAGATCTAGCAGGGCAAAATCCATACTGGCTATAATCACTTAGGAGGTTGTTCCTGTTGAAGTGTTCAATGATCTTCTTGTTGATTATAGATTGAGTTTGCAGATGACACTAAGGAGGCTAATGGGTCATTATTGCGACAGGAATGAGTGCATAACGGCTTTCATAAAAACAGGACACACAGTTGATACCTTCTATAGACTTGGGTAGTATATCTCTCTCAGGCAGCAATTAAGTAGTTTTGTCAATATTGGAGATAACTCTGGGTTGATATTCTTAAGAACAAGTCTTTGTAACCAGCCCTTAAGATATTCCAAATGGCTGAAATCGCATATAAATATTTAATGTGTTGGGCTACTGTCCACATATTCATTGCTATTATCACAAGGTTTTGATCATTGTGCTCACAGGCTTTCTTTTCTTTAATATGCGGGAATAGATTGTTCTTGTTCTACTGTCCATATCTCATCTTGTTCTTTTCATTACTGCTCAGTTATTTCCCATTCTGTTTCCACTTATTCTGCATTATTTGACCCAGAAATTGAACTCACAATTACTATGTGACCATATTCATGAACCAATGCTTTAATCTACTAAGCTATTGTCTACTGAAGAATAAGCTGGTCAAAAAGTTTAGTTAAGAACAACAAATATAAGAACAATAATAATGTAAATAATGATAACTCCTCATCACTGAAATTACACAGAGATTATTTAATATGGGTGCAAAATGATAATGATAACATATATAAATATTTGATACAGACTTTTCTGGTGTGGCCTAGCTCAATTTAACTGATGTCACTTTGAATACTGTCATTCTCCAAAAATGCCAGGATGTGGCCAAACATTTTTATAAAACTTCTTCCTTTTAAGACAAATACCTTCCACCCTCCCTTGACCCTCGACTCATGCCTTTCGTCTGACTGAAACATTGAAATGGATAAATTCAGTTTTTATTTTTTGACTGGGGTTTTTCTTTTTCTTTTTTTTTTTAGCTTTCACAGGTTAAATTTCTATTTCTGACACAAACTCAGTTCACACCAGGGTTGATAAGACAGATGACTGATATCTTCATCTGCTGAAATAGGCTATTCCCCATATGAGGTGATTTTGAATATTATTGTTTATTAATTATATATATATATATATATATATATGAAATTGGACACTGAGGTCAACACCTAGCAGCGACAGCCTGTTTCTTGCTTAAACACACTCTTAAGGCTATGTCTTTATATATTTACTTTTGTATTTATATATGCACTGTTCTTGATATTGAGCACTTTAACCCATAAATATAGCATACCTTAAAACTATATTTTTATCATATATATATTTGGCAAATGGATGACAAAGTGTAAAATATTGTGTAATGTGCTTCACCCTCTAGGACTTCATTGGACTAAAATAAAGTTTTTGTGGATGGAAGCATATATGTGTAGGAAAGTGTTGTGGTAGGATCCACCTAATTTGCATAGTGGAGTACCGACGATATAAATATGGTTGGTACCGGAAGACAGGGAGGCGAATCAAGAGATCCAACTAGAGACTCTGCCTGACTGCGACTTAGTCAACACATTCTCCAGTAACGGTCTTCCCAGAAATCTACAAAAGACTATATGTAAATATTGTGTACACATTCTTGTTTCAATACATTTTATTCTAAGTACATTTTGTGTTTGTATTATTATTCCATGCATTAGTCAAGTTTCAACAGGAAGAGAGGGGGCAGATATAAAAATGCAAATGTCAGTTATAATTATACAATGATAGAAAATGCTGAAGATGTTGAAATTTAAAATTTTAAAATTAAATTTCTTTTTACTTTGTCATTCATTTACATAACATCGTTTTGATATACAGAAATTTATATATCATATTCTCCCACATAACACACACACACACACACACATATATATATATAGGAATGTTTTATGTTCCAAACATGGTCAGCACATTGTGGCCGTGTTCAGATTTGATATTATTGAGTATTCCTATAACTAGATACACACATAAAACAATTATATTCAGTTAAAAGTAAAATAAATTCATCCTTGATAATGGATAAAAGTATAGCCAGAAGTGCTTGTATTGATAAAACATTTGGACAGTTTTTATATAATTTGTGTCCTGAAGAAAAAAAATCATAAGAACACATGAAAAATTATATAAAAACCTTGTCAGTCGTTTTTAATGAAACTTGCATAAAAAAGGGAATTGTCGCCCAAATACACAAATATATATATATATATATATATATATATATATATATATATATATATATATATATATATATATATATATATATATATATATATATATATATATATATATATATCTTATGTTAAACAGCAACACCGGATCTATTTTAAAACCATCCTCATTTTGTAATAATGCTTCTAGCCAGATTGATGACAGTTATCTCAACTTACTAATACCTGGATACCTACTTAGGCATAAAGTGATAGCGCTGGAAAGGATAGGCATTTCTCCCTGCACTTGGTACAGCTTACCAACACCCACCATTCTTTCATCCCCCCAAGCAAATATTTTACCGTTATAAATTGCTAATCTAAGTTGTATCAATTTTTTTGTTTCCTAGTGAAATCCAATTGTCATTGTCCATTCAAGGTTGCAGCACATGTCACAAACAAAATGTAACATACACAAAACTGACAGATAAATTTTTGTTTATGTTTGAGCTGAAATTCCACAACTTGCTATCATTTTTCTAGGATTGACATTCTGATATTTGATACCTGGCCTTCCTCACGTATAACTATCTGACACAAAGATGCTAAATGTCTATGAAATAGTATTTCTAAGATGATTTTTTTTAGAAAAAATGAAATAGATATTCTGACACATAAATGAAATTTGCATTTAGGCGTCTTTGAATTTTTCCCATTTTTTAATTTAGAAAATGAATCTGAAGTGAATATGTACGGCTTCATGAATGATAATATTATCTGGAATTTTTATTTGATGAATTGTAAGGTTTGTTGATGTTAACTTGTATGGAAGCCACATATGAAAGCGATTAACATAACCAACCTGGTGCAAATGATGCCCAGTGCCTTCTTGGGATATTTTGAGTATATTATTTCTTCAGCATTTTATAACATTGATTATTCTCAAGTAATATCTTGATATGATCGCTATCAATTTCAGTTAGTTTGCCTAAAGATGGAGTAAATGTACAGCCAGATATATCCAGTATGAAACTTTGAAAAAAAAATCTTTTTACATGTTTCATTATTGACAGCACAAGTTTGTATCTTTTGTTTAATTATTATCTTTTGCATTAAATTCGGATTTCTCTCTTTGTCAAAATGAAATGTGCAATATACATAAAATGTTTGTTATTTTTCCATCTTCAGTTTTTGTCTTAGTAAATAAAAGCTTATAAAACAAACGAGCACACAATGATAGCAGTTATCAGAATATAATGAAAAACAATATAAAGTTTGTCATGAATTTTCCTAACATTGTTCTATTAATGCAGTGGTTCCAAGATAGTGCATTTCACCGCATATGTTCGGTGGAAGAGGTGAAATGATTGAAAGACAAAAGATTTTGAAACAGTTAAAAAAATTCATATGCCAAAAATAAATATGATTTCAAAATTTAAAATATTATTATGGATGACTTGTAATTGCATGCAGAAGTTCCACTATAAATAGTTATAAATAATTATTGACCGATCATTGTGATATTTTTGTATTATATCAAGTATTAAGAATATAGTAACTAGGCTCTGCAAATTGGAGGAGAGAGTTATCAATGATAATGTACTGACTTCGAATCTCTGTTTATCTCCCTCTAACACTCTCGCTGTCTTTTTATTTTTAAATGTACTTTTTATCACCTTATGACATTGTGATTTTGCCTAGCTGGTCCATTGAATTCAATGCAAGCCTTGCCTTGTCCCACGTTGTGTTTGATTTAGATCAAAAAGCTGGCGAGTATCAATTGTCGACAGGAATCGTGGAATTGGTCTGGTCAGGACAAAGTGAAGCCCCAAGTCATAGGATAAATTGTAATAAAGAAAAAGTTTTATATAACGTTTCTTGTACAGAGCTGGTAGTACAATATTAATTCTTCAGGTAGAAATATATGTTCTTCATGCAGGAATATATTTGTCATGCAAAATTATTAGACCCTCCCCTCTTCGAATATTTTGTGACATTTTGTTCGTGGTGACTAAGTCTAGACAAGGCTTCTGGAACACAGCTTAAAGTCAGGGTTCTTTTTCAGCGGCAGGAAGTCACGTGTGTTTGGTGTAGCGGTCGTCCCTCGCTTGGCGTCTGGCGGCTTCTTTTTTGATAGTTTCGATTCTGTGTTTATATGGACCCCCATCCAAGACCGGCATGGCGTCTGATGTGGGTTAGAATTTCGGTGATTCCCCTAATCTCCACAGAGAGTTCTTTGTTTGACTCTGGAAAATTAATTGCATGCCCAATTTTGGAGAGGTCATCCCTCCAAGGAGTAATGGTAGCCGAATATCGATCCACCTTAACTCCTTCCTTCTCGTATTGGTGCCTCATACCAATACTGCCCAAGGGACGTAGACAATTACTTCGCCTCCCTTGGTATGCTACCTATGTCTTGCACTTCGGTTGTCACTTCGACCAATACAATCTCTAGACTGCATGGGCGTGACTTAGCTGCAGTCATTAATTTTAATTAACGTTTAAAATTTCCCTCAACGGTGTTCCTCGACCCCTACTGCCTTCCCAATCGGACACTCATCAGCCGCTCCCTCGACGACCTCGTGTGGCATTTCGGCTCTTATCTAACGTAATTTCACCGCTCTAGAGATTTACATCTTACCCTCTTTTTCTTTTTGACAAGTGGTAAAAAAAAACAACAATTCTCCAACTTTGCCTTTGTTTCCATAACACCTTAAATTTTATCTCCCGTCCGGCTTTTCCTTACCGGGTTATGGCCTGCAGACAATTCCGTAACCTGGATTTTAAATAGTTATTATCAACAATGTCTTCATTTCGGTGCTTATCTAAAGAAATTTCACCGTTCCAGCAATTCACACCTTCCCCTCTTCTTTTGACAAGTGATAAAAAAAACAAAAAACAAAACAATTTTTTAACTCTGCCTTTTTTTCCAGAATAACTTAAATTTTATATCTCGACCGACTTTTCCTTACCGGGTTATGGTCAGTCGACAATTCCTTAACCTGGATTTTAAAAACAATAATGTCTCCATTTCATAGTCAGTTGTCAACTTCGACCATATGATTTTTTGTAGAAAAAAAGCAGATGTCTCTCCTTCCCTTCTGCTTTTATCCAAGGATGAAAAAAGGCAAAAAAAACAAATCTGAATTTAATAAATCTTGCCTCGTCTCTTGGTAGAGCTATCAAGCTATCCTGTCAACCCTTAAAGTGTTACATCTCTCTCTTAATGTTATATACCGTACCTATGAACAATAATGGGTATGTCCCAATCCTCATAAATACGTTGGGTAATATATACTGTAATATATACGTGAGGGTAATATATTGTCTAAGGGTAAGGTTGCCCGCTTGCTCCGTGACCTTTTGTCGTTCGGAATGGATGTCGCCGCGATCCAAGAGACACACTTTGTTTTCAGCGTCGATGCGTGTGTACTGTCTAACGACTTTGTTGTCTATTCAGCATATAGGAACCAACATGCCAGAGGAGTTTCTTTGCTGGTTAGTCGTACCATGGATGCGAAGGTGGACCTTCTTCATGTCGATGCCGAGGGCCGGTTGATCGTGGCCGATATTGCCGTGAAAAGTGGTTCGTTTCGAGTCGTTTCGGTTTATGCGCCCAACGACCGGGAAGAGCTCTTCTCGATTTTTCGGCAGCTGGGGCCGTTCCTGGTGGATTCTACGCGCCTAGTCTTAATGGGGGACTGGAATACCATCTTTGACCCCAAGTCAGACAGGAGGCGGGGAGCTAGCGGGAGGGCGGGCGATCGTAGCTTGGTTGATCTGATCGACGAGTTTGGTCTCTTCGATAGATAATGGGTCGATCACCCCGGGGGGGGGGAGATGTGATCCAGGGTTTCCGCGTACGCCAATGACGTATCTACTTTTGTGTCGTTCCGCAACGACATTAAGGTGGTACTGAAGGCGCTTGAACGGTAGAAAAAGGTGACAGGGGCCAAGATTAACCGCGACAAGTCTTCCGGCTTGCGGTTAGGTGCCTGGAAGGGGATCGATTTTTCGGATCCCTTTGGTTGGACGGACGGATGGCGCCGAAGGTGGTTGTCCATGAAGGGCAAAGCGGAGGCGTATGTTACTTACGTCTTTCCTCTTGTCCTTTACCGCTTGTCTGTACTTCCTCTCTGTAAGGAATATAAGAAGGCGCTCGAGCGCTTGCTATCCTTTATTTTATGGAGGGGACGCAAGCATAAGGTCGACAGAGAAGTCTATGCACAGAGTCTGTGTCATGTGGGGCTGGGAATGCCGCACTTGGCGAGTCACAAGCTCGCCTTGAGGTTGGCTTTCCTATGCCGCGCATTGACAGGGGATTTGATTATGGCGGCGATTGTAAGGAACGCTTTCCCTTTCCTTACTATGTCCTCGCATCTCGCGGGAAGAGCGTCGTCGTAAACCCCGGGATCAATCGGATTTCCTTCGCGAGTGTCGATATGCCGTGATTTTTCTCGGCCTAGAAGAATCTTCTATCGGGAACTAGTGGAGAGGGGCCACGAAGGATCCACTACGTGAGCGACTCGACATCGGAGGAGGATTTTCGCTCCTTCTGGTTTTGGGCGTTAGCGGCGGATTACTTCAGTAGCCCTTAGTTTTCGCTTACCTGGCGACTGGTTCGGAATAGGCTATCTCTCAATGACAAGGCCTTCATATGGGGCTTGGCGGATTTTCCAGACTGTGAACGATGTGACCATGGCATAGAAGAAACGGCTTCGTACGCCTTCTACCATTGTCCTCGGGTCCTCCCTTATGGGACCATGTCGGCGAGTTGATGGCTTGTATCGCTTACCGAAAAGCTCGTGCTCATTGATCGCGCATACGCGTGTGACAATATGTCGCCCCCGTATTCTGGGGTGAAACGAATGGTGTTTCTATCGCTGCTGGCCACGGCTCGAATGGTGATTTGGACGACGCGTCAGGAGGAAGTCTTGCGAGGCAACCGTCTTTCTCATCGGGATCTTATCCGATTCTTTGAGCATCAGCTCAAGATGAAGATTAGAACTGATAGAAAACGCTTAGTTTCGACAGACTTTAGCGAAAGGTGGGTGACTGAGGCGAGCTTGGTTCGTGTGAACGGAGTAGCCTTGATTTTCTCTTTTAGGTCTACCTATTTCACATCGGGGTGGTTTCCTGTGGAGCTCTTCCCTGGTTAGGCTAGACAAGCTTTGTGTACCTAGTTAATGGTTATTAGTGTTGTTCCCGGCCTGCTCCCGGCTACATCTTTAGTTATGATCCAATTTAAGATTCCCACCCTCTCCAGTTTGTTGGCCCCCTTTCATCTCGACTGGGTCAGCTTTATTTATTGTCCATGTCCGTATATATTTTCTCCTTTCTATTTCCCTTAGCGAGAGAGCCTCTTGATTTTTTCGTAGGGTAGAATACAGCGCCCTCTCTTTTTTGAGGGTTGGACGGTTCCTACTAACTTCAGTTATCCTTTGTTTGTTTTGATATTTAATTTGTTTTTGGGTTTATCCCTCCCCCCTCTCATTGTGAATCATCCATAGATTTTTTTATGTATGAAATTTTTATGCTCACCAAATTTTTATATCACGGGGTGCGTTTTGTAGGGCTCCCTGAGAGTATTATGGTATATGGAGGATTGATTGGTGACGGATGAGTTCTTGTGGTGAATGCGCAACTTGTAATGAGTGAATGTGTCGTGAATCGGATTAGCTAGGTATAAGATAGTCAGTGAAGACCAGCCTCAGCCAATTCCCTCTTTTTCGGCCTTGTGCCATAATTGTATAATTCTATACAATAAATCTCAATATGATGTCTAAGTAGTCCACCACTGGCAGTGGTTTACCTACTTCACACCGCTGGCAAGTATTGTATTTTGTTGATGTTATAAAATTTACCTTTCATTTCCAACCTCCGTTTTGGTTATTTCTCATTCAGTAACCTTTTCTAGGTTACACCATTTAGTACATCTCTTCAAACCTTAAAGTGTCACATCTGTGTCGGTATAACTATCGAGCTATCCCTTCAACCTTTACAGTTTCACAACATAAAAGAGAAAATCCCGACTGCATTTTCGGAATTAAAATTTGCAATTTGAAAATTGGGAACCGCTGTGTTAATTTATGCATCATTTTAATTTATAAATTATGTTAATGTATACATAATTTTCTCACAGATATCACAATAATAAAATGTTTGTATAGTGTTGGCTAAAGTTATTACATTATTTACAGGCGTTCTAAGGGAATCGTTTTCGTTGTTACGATCGAAACGTTTCGGCTGTTGTGCTCTCTGGCCTTCTTCAGGTGTCTGTCGATCTGTTTAAGCTTTATGGAATTTTGAATTTAATCGGTAATCGACAGCAACATTTTAATCCTCTAGGCTTGGGACTTAAAATGTTGGTTAGTGAATTTGAGGACATAGTATTTCTGAGTTCATTTTCTGGACCGGCTAATACGGACATACTCAGATTAGTAGAAACAAAACAAGTAATAATTAAGAATTACTAAAAAGAATAATCAACCAAGACAAAATATCACTGGACGTATACAGTGGAATAGGAACAGTGTATACCTGTAGATTATATAAAGTGTTCTTTTCGAAATTCCCTGAATATTACCCAAGTCAGTAGTTACCTGAAGAACAACAAAGATGAGGACATTAGTTCACCTGTAAATAATGCAAGTAATGTTAATTAAATGTTAAATTCAGCGCTGTGATATGTTAGTGTCTGATAGCAGAAAAAGGGTGATTGTAGTAATAAACATTTGACAATACCACAAGGAAGTCAGAAGACAGTTAAAAAAGCGAAAAACTAATTAATTTCCTCATTGCACTGATTTTTATAGACATTAGGAAACACTGGAGAAAAAAGAAAGAAAAAAGGAAAATGTAGGAAAAGCTTTATAAGTTTGAAATACATTTAAATGAGCAAAACCTGAAATGACTTTATGTAATTTGAAATATGGGTCTGTGCCTGAAGAAAATTGGAAATATTTTCTTGCTACAAGAATACTTTGCCGTTCATATGATATATGAGAAAGCATACTATCCTGTACTTTATGCCACACAAAAAACACTGTTCTGTCATGTTCCACCCCAAGATTACTTATGTCGTAGATCTTGTGCAGTAGAGAAATTTGACAAGAAACAAAGCGATATTGGTGCTTATAGAAATAATGTTCAATGTCTTTTTTGAAATTACAACAGAAGGTTTTATTCATGATGTTCAAATGACGAAAGTTAAATGAAAGTGATGTCGTAGCTGTTTATCAGTTATTGGCGCGGAAAGTGGAACTGGGTTCAAACCAAGGCTTTTGCACAAATTCTGTTCGGAAATTCACGGACCATGAAGCCAGTGATGCTCAACCGCCGCGCCGCGTCACACTAGTGTGCCACGCGATCCTCTTAAGTGTGCCGCGAAATATTGCCACGGCATATATATATATATATATATATATATATATATATATATATATCCATCATATATATATATATATATATATATATATATATATATATATATATGATGGACTCTCCCGTCGAACTGAAAGCCCGACACCGACACATGAGATTTGATTATAGTGGTAAAGGCTTTGTGCAGGGCCATCCACACTTTTTGGAGGGACGAATATAGGGACCTGGTGCGGCCCTCCGCAGGTTTTGAATTCAGAGTTGTCCTTCTCCTAGACCAGTTGCCATCCAAGGCTATAGAACCCAGTCTGTCCTGCTATTTACCCATAGTTGGAGGGAGAACAAGAGGAGGATTCACACCTTCCCCAAGGGTATTAGCACGTAAGTGAATGTAATGGATTCGACTGGAATTCGAACTCGGCTCTCCAATTCCTCAATCCAAGCCGTTATCCATTACTCCACCGTATGTATGTATGTATGTATGTATGTATGTATGTATGTATGTATGTATGTATGTATGTATGTATGTATGTATGTATGTATGTATGTATGTATGTACAGCGTTAGTATTTGAATAAATGAATAAGTATTACATTTCCTTTTTCAAATAATTATTTTCAATATGTTGCTTCTAATATTGAAATTCAACTATGTGAAGAAGAAGAATTAGCCACCATTTCTAGTGATCGAGGGCTCAAAATTAAATATTCGACGTGACGCATTGATACATTTTGGATTTTAATACAAAAAGAATACCCCACATTAAGTAAAAAGGCTTTATCAGTTTTATTGCAATTTTCTACTTCTTATTTATGTGAATTAGGCTTCTCAACCCTAAATAACATCAAAAATAAGAAGCAAGAAAGGCTATGCGCAACTGAAGAAGACAAATGTCTGCTTATCGCACATTCGACCAAACACTAAAGAAATCGTTGAAAAACAACAGACACTGATTTCACACTAAATAAGCTGCACAAATAGTTGAATAGAAACATTGAAATAAAGTAAGTTAATATTTGTGTGTGTATTTTTTGTAAAAATCTATGGTTTTATTTTATAACATATAAATGTATACCCTTTAAAAAATTTGCTAAGTGTGCCGTTACATTTTTATTTGCTTCTAGGTGTGCCGTTGTTTAAAAAGGTTGAGAAACACCGCATTAAGCTATTGTCTCATGGAGCAATATCTTAGTGAGTCAACAGTCAAGTAGATTAAAACGTTGGTTCGAGAATATGTTTATTGCGAGTTCAACCCCTGGATATGGCAGTGCGTACTTGGTCTCGGTGGAAACGGGGCAAACAATAACTGAGCAGTACTAAAGAACAAGACGAGATATAAGTTGACATGAACAGCAGAACGAGAACAATCTATCCTGTAAATTAAATGAAAGGGTTCAATTCGAAACTCCCTGAAGGTTATCCTGATCTATAGCGCCTGATCAAGGCCGGAGGGCATTGCGGTGGAAACCTGGATAGCAGTAACGGAGATGAGGACAATAGTCCGCGTGAAAATTATGTAAATAATGATAACTCATAATTCCAGGAAATTCAGGCAAAATTTACCGTTAGGAAATGTATGAAACCATCTGTTTTTCCTTCATCTAGGGGTTAAATAACAAGACCGACTGGGTTCCCTAGTCAACCAGTCTCAGAGAAGGATAACTTTGAAATCACAACCTAATTGCAACAGCATCCCCAACAGCAACGCCTAGCGTGATGAGGCTGTTACCCTATGCCCCACGGCAGAGTTTACAGGACTTATATACATATACATAGTGACGTCGTAATCGACTTGGTAAGTCTACATTAAAGTTTAGTTGAATTGAAAGTAATCTGTGTAAGACTGGAGATTCCAATGTGAATTATCAAATTGAAGGCATGGAAAAGAATAGTAAATTAAAATTAAAAAAATGTTGAGGTGGTTTGGAATCATAATTGATTTCTTCAGAGAAATATGTTCGCTAAGTATTGCCTAGCAAGCCTGATGAAAACTGAATATGCAGATTTTTAAGAGGAACATTTCTTCAGGTATTTACAGGTCACGAAAACATTGGTGGTAATTAAATTTAAATATACGGCTAGGTCAACGAACTGCTATCAACTGAAGCTGCAAATCTGCATGGTATAAGCTGCCCTCGAAACTTACAATCCTTTTTCTTTTTTTTTTTTTATTAGTTTATCTTATTTTATTATTTTTGTTTTAACTTTTTATTTATTTATAAGTACTGACTGCTTATATTTGTCATTTAGTTTTACACAAATATTCACTGGTTTTATTTATATACATTTAAATGCAACGTTAATGGCGAACTTCTGTTCCTTTATTGTCCTGTGGGAAAATGAAATAAAATCAATAATCTCTATGTATAAAAGGCAGGATGTGTGTGTGTGTGTGTGTGTGTGTGTGTGTGTGTGTGTGTGTGTGTGTGTGTGTGTGTGTGTGCATAACGAATGCACGGCCACAATTTTCGACGGATTTGCACCAAAATTTACACGCACATGCTCTAAGTTAGTAGCAAGGCCAAGACCGACTTTGCATTTCCCAACTCCCATTGACAGTGGAAATAATCGATCTTTTCATGCTTCTACGGCAGTTTTCATGTAGTTTGCGGCCATTTTCTACTGGCCAGAGTGAGAGCCTATAGCTGGCTGCCACGAATAGGCAGGAAGATTCTATTGGCCAGCGTGAGAGCCAACAGCTGACTAACACGAATGTTAACTAGCATGCTAGCATGCAAAAAAAAAATCGATAGCTGCATTCGTTACAATTGGGAAAAATTTAAATCTGCATGGCACTTTACTCCAATTGGCTCATTCGCTTGCTTAAAGTCAACGTTGATTCTGATTCCGCAAAACTGGGTTGGGTGTGAAAAAGTATTTGTTGTTAACATTCTTTTTTTCATTCGGTTTTTCCAGTTACGAGTTCTTTTTTAAGCTGATCGTTTGGGGTTAATTTTGTTTAGTTCTTTTTTCGTAACAGATTTAATGTTTAGTATAGAGCTTAGAAAAAAATCGCAGTGTGAGATAGGCAAGAAGTAAGGCATGTAGCAACATCAGCACGGCAAAGGGCAACACTATTTAAAATGGTGATTTAATTTAAAGGCAAGGAAGGGCAAAAATATTTTAAGTCAAGTGATAGCGATTGCTGTATGAGTCGTACGATTTTTGAATGAAGCACGGGCAACGCCGGGCCATGCTGCTAGTTAAATTAATAATAATAATGAATAATAAAGAAGAAATAGAAACACATTTTCCCATCATGCTGGTGGTAAAGGAATAGGAAATATGATTACCACACTTGGCTTCGTCAAACGCCGTTAGTTGGGGCTGTTGAAGTCTATAAAAAGGCAAACATTTACTCACTCACTCTATTTGTCCCCGTGCTGTAACACCATGTGGTAATTACGCTCCACTGACGAATGAACTCTCTTTTCATTTTCCAACGCATGACGTTCGCACGTCTTCTAAAACTTTGACCTATGAAGTAAATGAACCTTTTCATTTGTCGTTCCAACTCAACACAGGGCTGACTTGAGGCCGACCATTTTAGCCATGCCGACACCCCACCGATGAAGTAAGACAAGTTATTTCTGTAGTTGTTTCAGTAATGTTTATTATACTTAATGACTAACTTCTGGACCAAAAATAAATATTGAGAACTTTGTTTTACCACAGATTATTTAAAAAAGGGGAGAATAAACGATCATTGGTAGAAACACAAGTGTGTATTGCCTTGCTGGGGATTCGAGAAATTTTATTAAAGAAAATATATGCCCTCCGGAAGGATTCGAACTTGTCCCGTCGATCAAGCAAAGCCAAATAGTGCTTGGTGAGGAGGAACATGATTGTATTTATGTAGCGTTGTTTCTACATGTTTGAATGTAATATACGAGTGATGTTTTTTTCTCAGCTATTTATATATATATGGGTCAGTGGTGCATTGTGGGTAGTCTATTTATGGCGGTTATTTTGCCGGAATTTGTTTATTTGGGTTAAATTATTTGTCTTTACTTGTCTTTATTTATTTTTATTTTTTATTTTTATTTTTTATCCTATATATTTATTTATTTTTTATTTTATTTTAATCGGTGTTTTATTAACGAAGTAAAAATTTGTTTATATCGCTTATTTAATAGTTTTGTTTTGGTTTGGGAAGACAATTAAAGTTATTTATTCAATTTTGGCGTTGATTGTTGTAGTTTATTCTAACTATTATTTTGGCGGGAGCAGTTTTTAATTTGTTTATTACTTCATGTATTTATTTGGATTGATTATCTTCATTTGTTTTTTCTAACTGTTAATTTATCGGGATCGGTTTGTTAGTTTGTTTATTATTTATTTATTTGGATTAATTTAGATTAATATATTTTACTTGTTTTTTATTATTTATTTATTATACTGTATATTTTTATTTACTCTTTTCGGTTTTCGATTTTTAAGTAACATAGTATTTTTTTATCGTTATATAACAGTTATAGCTATGTTTTTCGTCCGATTTTTGGTTTGATTTTTATAGTCTAACTAAAATTTTGGTCATAGTGGTTTGTTAATTTGTTTATTATTTACTTTATTTATTTGGGTTCATGATTTACTAAGACGAAATGTTATTGAATTGTAATTAAAAGAAATTAGCCCAAGCTTAAATATACGCCGTGGATTTAATATTTCATTCTGAATAAAAAAAAGCAGAAACATAAAGTTGTATGTGGCTGAATACTGGTAGTTGCAAGTCTGTCTGAAATTGGTCAGATTTTTTGAATCAAAATAATCATAATGGTGATATTTTTATTATGAAGTTTTTTGAGACTAAAAGG
>OZ038514.1:23272996-23297996 GCA_964036315.1 Acanthosepion esculentum
AGTAGAGCAGATATAATTATTTATTTGAATATTACAACATAAATATGTTATAAAATCACGACAAAAGTAGCCATTTTGTTTCAACACTTCTAGTGTCTTTTCAAGACATCGTCACTTGATAAGACACTAGAAGTGTTGAAACAAAATGGCTACTTTTGTCGTGATTTTATAACATATTTATGTTGTAATATTCAAATAAATAATTATATATATATATATATATATATATATATATATATATATATATATATATATATATATATATATATTAAATAAGGTCTTTTTCGGGAGCAATAATTCTTTCAAACATGTTTGTTTAAATAATATAGACATGTTCTGTTTATCCTTTTCTTTTATTAAATTTTTCAAATTTACAAATTAGTTGTTTTATGTTATCGGTAACTTTGTCAAAGTTTATACCACCATCCTGTTCAATTGAGAAAACTTAAAGAAAATGCTGCACATTTTCATTATTAAGTTTTTCGAGTACTCAACCGCCTGACGGAATGTACACAATTTATTAAAAAATAAATAAATAAAACTGGACGACTACTAGCGAAACGGGTATCCACTAAAAGTAGCGTCTGAAGTAATAAAAATGTCAGATTAAAAATAAATCTAAAAATTCTAAACATATTAGTACGACTTATGTATGTAAAATGTTTACATTACCGGAATTTTTTTGGTTATTCCCATTCTTCCACGCGTCTTATTAGGGTGTTCATAGATGTACTAATGCTTATAGCGGACCTTACAAAATAGAGACGACCAAAATATTTCCTCTTTTTCCAAGCACGCCATTATATGAATAAGTGAATTTAGATATACAGGGTTTCCCTAAAATCTGGACATATAGGCAGAAATGCATATTTTCAAGAAATGAAACAAACAATATTTTATTGAATTGGAATATTAACAAATAACATCTTCAATATGATTTCTTTCATTTGTGATGCAAATGTTGATGAACTTTGCAAGATTCATGTGAACTCGATGTCATAACTCAATTTTAGCACATTCACTCTTTTATGCATTCAATCAAGTGTGTTGCATCTGTGATTTTCATTGAGTACACTTTCTCCTTTAGCAGTATAGCCCAGAAAAAGAAGTTAGTTCTTTCTACTTTCGACAAAACCATGTTTAATCTATGGAGGTACAAAAAAAAATACTGTTAATGAGATTTTCTATGTGTCCAGACTTTAAGGACACCCTGTAGATTCTTATTGCTTCTGAGCTTAAACTATTCCTGGCTTAAGAGATACGATTCCAGCCAGTTTGCTAGAATCTTTTGATTTTTGGAGCTCCATTTTGACAAATGAATATGATTACTGCTTCTTTCATTTTTCTGATTGATTGCCATCATCTTGTACAATGAAAACATATTGCATAATGAATGGAAAAATATAAGCAGATCAGATGTGGCTAATTTTCATTGATCGACAATGATAAACAAGCAATTAATCTTCTGATAAAGGTAAATTTTACTTGGAATTTGAATAAAGAAAAGGAATAGTACGGAGTCATGGAAAACAGGGAGCGGTCATTGAACACAAGGAGTAGTAACGGAAGATAAGAAAGGCCTAATAGAAGACAGGAAAAAGGTCACTGAAGACAAGGAAGGGGTCATGGTAGACAGGGATGGAGTATCGGAGATAGGTAATGGGCCATGGAAGACAGAGATGGAGCATCGGAGATAGGTAATGGGTCATGGAAGACAGGGAAGATATCATGGAAGACACGGGTGGGTTTAGCGGAAGACACGTAAGGGGTGATGGAAGATAGGGAAGAGATCATGAAAGACACGTAAGAAAGTAATGGAAAACATAGTTGGGAGAGTTTAAGGAGTAATGGAAGACTGGGTAGGGGTCATAGAAGAAAAGGAAGGGAGTAATGGAAAATAAAGATGAGGTTATGGAGACAATCAAGGGAGTAATGAAAGACAGGGAATGGTAGAAAACATATGGAGTATCGGAGATAGATAATGGGTTATGAATGACAGGGAAGAGGTCATGGAAGACAGGGGGAGTAAGGGAAGGCAGGAAATGGGTAATGGAAAGTATGGAAGAAGTCATGAAAGACAAGGAAGGGTAAATAGGAGACGAAAGGGTGTAATGGAAGACATGGTAAGTATTAATAAAAGAGAGAGTAACGATTAATGGAATACATTGTAGAGGACGTGGAAAACAAGTAAGGGAGTAATTAAAATTAGGAAGGGGTCATGGAAGTCAGAGAAGAGTTCAAAGTAAAGAGGTCAAGTAATAGGAGATAGGGAAGTGTTCATGGAAAACAGGGAAGGTGATGGAAAGCAAGTAAAATAGGGAAAGGGACATTGAAGATAAGGAGTATTAGTAGAAGACAGAAAATTGTAGATTATAGGAAAAGAGGTCTGGGAGAAAGAAATGTGTATATAATTGAAAATGGAATCTTGTAAAAGAAGGTAAGAGTTGGATAAGGGGGAAATATTAGATAACAGAAAGGAAATTTGGAAACTCAGGGAGAGAAGACATGTAAAACAGGCAAGAAATCTTGGAAGACAAAAAAGTAGATAGATGATAGTTTATATTAGTAATAGATTTTAAGAAAGACATGGTAGACAGGAAAGAGGTTAGAAAAGTAATAGTAATGGTAATATTATCTGTTTTTTTATAAGGAAACATTCAGCGTTCATTGACCGGACAGCTTGTACTACTGTCGGTTGAAATTTATAAAATCTTGCTACTAAAACTATTTTTCAGGAAAATAAATTTCTCAAGTCCATTAGTTGTTATTGCCTTTTCCAGTATTGGTGGGAGTTTCCTTTCTAAACTTTTTTGAAGTAGTGTGGAATGTCAACATGTTATTATTTTCTCTTCGGGTTACATGTGATATCCATTTTAGCTGTTGGTACTGTTGAAAATCTTCAGGTGATGTGATTTCTGTTGTTTGGTACCGTTCTTTGTGATTCTGTAGCACCAGTCCACAAGGTTCGAAAAAGTTCGGTCTTCACCAAAACCTATATGCTTCACTCACTCAAGGCCATTTTAACCATTGAGCTTAGAAAGCGGTTGCATACAGAAATCAGTAGGGGTGGCAGAAGACAGAGAAATGGGACGTAAAAAGAGGGACGAGGTCATAAAAGTCACGTAAAAAGTTGTAGATAAAAGTGAAGTCATTTGCGGACATGGAAAATGTCCGCTAATCACTTAGGTTAAGGAAAACCGTAATGGTAAAATTAAATGAAAATTTCATATGTTTGTAACCGGATGATGCAAAAGCATTTATTTTACACAAGAATTTATTTCTTATTAAAACCCCTCCGTCGTCAATAGTGAATATTAATAACTTATATTGAACATTATAAAGTGAACATTTTATGTCCAAATTCAATTATTAACTGTGTTGGGCCCTGGAATGTAATGGGAAATAGGTCAGCTTCAAAACATCGTTGTCCAGATCATAAAAGCAAAGTTTAAAGGGAACAATAGTCATTTCATTAGCTTTCTAGACATGGAAAACAGGGAGCGGTCATTGAACACAAGGAGTAGGAAATAGCACATACAGGAAGGCAACAAAGTCAATTACAGTGTAACCCGGATATAAGAGAGTTGTCGGGACCGGAGAAGAAGTCACTTATATACGGGTTTCTCTTATATACGGGTTTGGTTTATTATATATACATTAATACAGTCTCTAATTTGGGACCAGAGAAAATCTCTCTTATATCCGGGTTTATCTTATATCCGGGTCTCTTATATCCGGGTTACAGTGTAGTTCCTTTTCCTCGCTCATATCTCGACCTTTTGCAAAAAGAAGCTCCGAAGAGAAGAAAAATATTATCATTCTCGCCAAAACTTAAACTGAAAATCAAAACCAAAACGGGTAGCAAGGAATGTCATTGCTATTTTGATTCCAAGTATTATCAACAGTATGAGTGGATGACGGATTGTCCCATTCTGAGAAAGAAATTCTGTTTTTCATATCTGTTATTTTTTCAACTTAAGAACACATGGACAACTAGCGGCTTTGAGACAGAGATTTGAACAATTTGATTACAGCTTTGACAAATATCCTAGAACCATCTGAATTCATAAATTGCTCTGAAAATCTTTGGCCAACAACGAATTGATCCCGCGATCGATGACTGGGAAGTATCATTCATTTGTGTAATAGATCAGTCGATAATAATGGTGATACATTGAAAAGCTTAATTCCTTGTATTGAAATATTGGCTTGTCAAGAATTACCATTTCGATGACACGATGAAACAGAAGAATCAAACAATATGGGTAATTTTCTGGCTGTATGTAACATAATACGGTCATTGTTTAAGATCGCATTTAGATTTCGTGAAGAAAAATGCCGACTACGCATTTTCTGAACTTTAAAGTGATATTCAAAACGAGATCATTAATTGTATTGATGCTACAATTGAAGGTGAAATTAAGGCAATGATCGACGAGACTACCGATCTTCGAATTAAATCTCAATTGTCATGTGTTTGGCTATTAGAAAGAAAAGACTCAAGAAAGGTTTTTCGGATATGTCGATGTCGGCAGAGATATAAAAGCTGAATCGCTGATAGAAGAAATTCGAAAATGTATTAATTTGTGGATGTTGTGCCAGGATGCTTCTTCTTGGTATTTATTTATCAAAAACATAAACATAAAATGACTGGAGCAAGGTTATATGCAAATATATTTTTATTTATTTAATTTAGAATGACTCCTTTGGTATTCGATGTAGCAAAATGTTCGTTAATGAGGCGGATATTGGTAGCAGTCTGGAGAAATGACCGTTTCGGCTCGGTAGTGGTAGTTTTGAGGTCAGATCGTGCTAGCAGTAGTAGTAATATTAGAAATGGGTCAGTGTCTATCTACTGTGTTTCTCTCAGCCCTCAGAAGTGCAGAAAATATCATTAGCAAATTAACTCTTAACTACTTTACGCTTCACGCATGGCTGGTTTCTTCGCGGTAGCGTTTTTTGTTCTGTCTTCTTTTGTTGTGCTCTTTCTTCTAGCTCAGGGGTGTCAGCTTATATTCTTTTGACCAGGTTCCCAGATTCTGGCGCGAACAATGGCTTCGGCTAAAATCTTTTTTTTTAAAAGTCTCTTTGTGTTTTAAAATCTCTTTGTGTTAATTTTTTTGATTGACCAAAATTATTATATTTTCTGGCGTTCCTTTCTTTTTCATTTTTTATAACAGAAGTTATGCGTGGAACCTCCCTGATTTTTTAATAGTTTTCAGGCGCACATTAGTAGTCTATGATCCCGCAAACTTCTGGCATTTTTCAGCTGGGTTCATTTTTTTTATTCTTCCTTTTTTATTTGAGTGTTGCCTTCTCGTTAGTCCAGAGAGAAGTATATAAAGAAGAGAAAAGAAGAAGAGGAGAGAGAGAGAGAGATAAGTGTTTTAAAGGAAAACGTAAATGGCTTATTTTAATTTTAATTTTTTTATTTTGGTTTATATATTTTATTTTTATCGGGACATATATATATATAAAGCTATATATAAGTTGATTATTTTTTGAAAAATGTCACCAACTTCTTCAAATTTGTTTTCTTTATATAATTCTGTATTTTTTGCCTTTTTTTTAGTTTTGTTTGTTGACCTTGTTGGCCGTCAAAACACAATTGCCAAAACATTTATAAAAAAAAAACAACGACTTGTGAGAAATTAGAAGAAGGAAAATAAAGTTTTATTTTTAAAACAAAAAGAAAAAAACTCTAAGCACGGCATGAAGTGATGTTACATCCTTTCAGATCATTCAAAAGGCAATAGAAGATGCTGAAGAAAGGTTATCATCGCAAGACAATAACATCTCTTTCCATGGCATCTGTGAATACTATTTCTCTATTAAAACAGGTCTCTACTGATTGCCCATTGTGGGTCAATGTGAGAATCTAGCAGGTATAAAAAGCAACATCTTCAGTGCCTATATTTCAGGATTGATCAAAAGATGACATTGCAGCCGATATATATATATATATACATATATATATATATATATATATATATATATATATATATATATATATATATAGAGAGAGAGAGAGAGAGAGAGAGAAGGAGAGAGAGAGAGAGAAGGTATATTTAGGCAGCAAGTATTCATCTAAACAAGTTTGATTATGTTGCGGGCCGGTTAATGTGTTTCCCAACTTGTTTCGCCGTTAGTAACGCCATTGATTGAAATTGGGTATATCACGCTGTCTCCTGAAATACCCACAACAAACATGACGGACCTGGAATGTGAGTCCATGTAAACAATTTAAAGAAACGACAAGAAGCAATATATATGTACAAATAAATGATAATGTATTAACAACAAAGATATACAAGCGACAAAGACAATAATGTGTATAACAAATGAATGTGAAAAACTTTTTGGTCCAAAGTATGTGTAGTGAGTGAATGTGCATACGTATGCGTGTGTATGTATTGTTCATGCATTTCCCCAAAGGAACACGTTTTCCGTGAAAGATTTACATGTTGATGAGCAGATAAGGTAAGAAGAGAACGAGAAAAATATCACAGATTATTTATAGTCCTGAGAGCGTCTCCTAGAAGCAGTTTCGAAAATTAGGAGGAGGTAAACTGACAATTAAAAAGAGCCAACAGGGTCAGTCTGATTAAAGATTTATTGTATTTTTCCCATTTTCAAATAAAGTGTGGAGTATTGCGATTGAAATTGTGAATAAATTTTCATGTTGTGTTGTTTCGTTCAAGTACTTTTGACTGTCTCAGTCATTTTCAAGAACCATGTGGTGCCTGTTTAGTAGGCAGAATTGCTTTGCCTATCCTGGTATTCTTTGTAAAGTTGAAAGTTTCAAAATAGTTTATGGTTACATCATGGAATTGAGGCCACACCAAAAATAATGTGGTTCTTTTTTTGTTTTTTGGTTCTTGAAAATGACTGAGAAATGACTGCCGTTTGATTCAATCCTTTACCAAATATTTTGCCTAAAAAATGCCAAATATTAATTGTGATACTGACTGTCAAATTTTATAAAATGATCCTGACATGTGTATTTAGAGAGATTGGAAGTGCCAAACAATGCCAAACATTGCAAGAAAATTGACATGCAGAAGATGCAATATGAAGAATTTTCTAGCAAAAATGATTATAACAATAAAATAGCAACAAAAAGATTACTGAGAAACAATTGTATACGGAATTATTTTATAAAACCTTTTTGTAAATGAATTTTTCAGTCATTTTCACCTCTCCTTTTCAATATCTCATACATACTTTTGAATTTTTTGGTGTGTGTGTGTGTGTGTGTGTGTGTGTGTGTGTGTGTGTGTGTGTGTGTGTGTGTATTTGTGTATGTGTGTTTGGGTTGTTTGCAAAATTTTTTCACAGTTATATAAAGTAAAGGAAAATCCCTGAAGATATTTTATTCCAGTAAAAATAAGAAAATTACAATATCTTCCATATACTTAAAATTCGTCCCAAACCTTATAAAAAATAATTCAATAAAGCAGAAAAAAAAATAATACTTTTATGAGAGTTTGTGCTTACATTAGTTTTCTGTGTAGATCTTTTCAGACCAAACAGAAAAAAATCTACACATAATATTTATTTTTTAAAAATTACTTTAAATTTTTTTGTAGAATTTTGAAATCCATCTTGTTCCTGTTCATAAGAGAATTTTAAAAAAATATTAATAAAAAAATGTAAAGTTTTTGATTGTGAAATTTAAAAAAAATAATTTTATTTTTATTTTAAAACTGTTAGATTATTTTTATGTAGAAATTCAAAATAAAAGTAATAATTGTGACAGCAATCAATGAAAAACATCAATTCAATAAGTCTATCAATTATGCATTTTTTGTAACACTTCCTTTACTTTAAGACTGAGAAAAATATCAACAAGATGAATCCTGTATTTGGTTGTTCTTTTTTATGATGTTTGTCATGAGTGTTCATCAATGGTTACTTGGTGTTTAAAATTGGTTTGATTTTTTGTTTTATGGTATATCGATATCAATTAGTTATTTAATGCTGACAATATGAATAGAATATATATTCTTTGTAAGAAATCAATTTGTAGAGCAAGTTTTATTGACATATTTTAATTTTTGTAAAGAGGATTTTTGTTGAGAGTCAAATCTATTGCTGGTAATATTTTTTTCTAAATGTATTGCTGGTATTTTTACTGCAAAAATCTATTTTTATACTTTCAGTTTCGGTGTTACTGTTAACTAATTGCTCAATGCTGGGACCATAACAGGTGCTACTCTCCAGTTTAAATTAGAATCTATGGAAAAATTAATGACAAAAAGATACATGAGGAATTAAATAGTTTCAATTCAACCAAAAATAACAAAAAATATTATTAAGTTTAATGGAATTATCAGTAGCCATGTATGTTCTTGGAATTGATAAATTCCAAGAACATACATGGCTACTGATAATATTATTATCAGATAGTAAAGTTGGGAAAGGGGTTAAGTCCATTTTGATTATCTGACCATCAAGAAGCTAATGTTAGCACAACAATAAAGAACAATGGTATGAAGTTGGTCAGACTCGTTGGAAACTAAAGAAAGACATGAGTGACAGGTGTCACCAGTGACTGTTTGCATTAAACAAAAACTTGTTTTAGCCACATGGAATGTCAGAACACTAAATCAAGGTGGTCAGTTATAAAATCTAAAGCAGGAAATGAATAGGTTAAAAGTTATTATTATAGGTGTATATAAAATGAGGTGTGCAAATAATGAAGACTTTGTCAGTTACAGGTACAGGGTCATATATACAGGTGGAGAGAAAAAATAAGAGATGGACTCATATTAGATCAAGACATGAAGAAATGTATTCTGGGATACTATCAACTATTTGATAGAATTCTTGTAGTTAAAATTAAAGGAAAGGTTTTTAATATGTCCATCGTAGTTGTATATGCATCGGCAGTACAAAGTATGGAAGGAGAAATTGAAAAGATTTTCTGTATACTACATAATGCCAAGGGTCAGTACAAATTGCAGGAAGTTACAATTATGTTGAGGGAAGGAGCAAGATGGTGGAACAATTGGTATGTTCAGATTAAGAACCCAGAATGAATGTAGAGAAAATGGTTCCAATCGTGCTTGCTGTAGTTTCAAAAACATTCAGGAAATTTATGAATTAAAAATGTCAAGAGGAACCCTAGAGTACATGCTTCAGATGTCTACCATGCATTGTTGAATGCAAAGTTGTTGATAACACGTGCAGATTCCTCCTAGGTGATCGCTTGAATCTTCCCAGTGGTGGGTGCCTTCAATGCATCAATGGTGTAAGGTTAATGGGAAACCTCCAGAGGAAGAAATCTAGGTGAGGGCATTTTGGTCAAGCGAATGAGATGCTCATTCCACTTCAGCTTTGCGGCTGATGAAACGCTTCCCAAGCTTTTCAGCGAGCCATACCATGGTAACATTAGTAGTGCAAGGAGAAGCACCATGCTGGAACCACTGTTCCTCCTCATCAAGGTCCTCGAGCTCTCCCCATCTGAGAGGTGCTGCTTTGTTTCAACAATTGTGAAACATTCAGTACTACGGAACTGAAAAGTTTTGTTAGAACAAATAAAAGAGTACTTAATTTTTATGTAATGTCAGCCATCCTATATGGCACTGAATGCTGGACAATCTCCTCACATATGAAGAAGTGAAGGCAACAGAAATGTGATCCTACAGAAGGATGCTGAGAATACCATGAATGGAACATGTGAATAATGAGAAAGTTTTAGGGAAAATGGAAACAAAGAAATGCCTATACCTAGAATCAGAAAGAGAGAGTTGAAATTTTTAGGGCAGATAATGAGAAAAGAGGGTGAGGATAATTTGACACTCACAGGACATATTGAAGTTAAGTAAGACAGAGGAAAGCAGCACATAACCTACTTAACAAGTTTGTGGAAATGGATGGCAGAACAGGGATTAGGAGAGATAACATTACTAAGAGCTACAATGGAGAGGAAATTGTGGAGAGCCATGATCACCAACATCCTGATGAGACATGGCACATAGAAGAAGAATTATTAAGGTAGTTTCAATTTTTGCTCAAAATTTTATTAGACTATTCCAAACTGATCAATATTGTTGGGTAGTTTATCACTTTCATGCTATAAGGTTCAGGTCTTTTCCCACTTGTTTCAAATTTATGAGTTTCTGGAAAACACCATTCAATATCTGACAAATTTTTCTCCTTGTTTTTATTGAGTAGGTTTGCTCTTCTTCCTTGGATTGTAGGATCAATTTGGATTTCAGAGTCTCAGATAATATTTTATTCTTTCAGACAGCTTCTGGTTTATGCATGTTTGTTTTCTATTGTCAGACCCCAGTTATTGGCACAGTTTTCAATGGATCACATTTTCCTATCCACTCATGCTTATTTTTGTACTTTTGTGATCATTGTTATTTTATTGTCTTATTTTTATTATTTCCTATTTCCCTTGTTTGTTGCTTGATTCAATCCTTTACCAAACCTTTTACATTGAACAGCAGGGCCTCTGATCGGGAAATTTGAGGATATGAAGAATGTGGAATCATCTCTTAATTTTCAGGTTCACCCTGACCTTCAGTGGCAGCATGAATTAAAGTCCCAGCTATGGGCAAATAGTGAACCCCCAAACAAAAGCAAAACATTATGAAAGTATAAAAGTACGTTTTTATATTAAAAATACCAACAATACCTATTTATAGTTTATATTTAGCTGAAGCCCTAACATTGTGTTCAAAATATTAAGATTTCAGTATTAAATGACCCATAGAGGTGTTGATATACTGCTAAACAAAATCAACTAACCAAACCAATCAATCAAATCTTTTACCTGTGACCTGAAGTAAAGGAATATATTACTTAGAAAGTTATTCAGCATATTATATTGAGAGAGTTTTTCTGGGTTTATGAACAATGCTCATAAGAATAATAATTTATTATTTTATTTCCTTTCATTTCTGGTGTGTACACATTTTGTTCCGTGTCCCACCCAGAGACCTAAGGTTAGAAATGGCATCATGACTGACACAAACAAACAAAAAAAAAAGAAAAATGAAAGAAAATATTTTACACATAGCCATTTTTAGCTTTTTGGCTCACACATAGATAAAGCCCTTCGTAAGGTGTGGGCTGTACTCGTGAGAACAATTTTTTGTATTTCTTTAAGACATGGGCTTCTAAGAATCCCTTCAATTAGTCAACTGGAATCTTTTTCAACCAATTCGAGGGCTCCAATTTAAACAGGGATTGTTGATGTTCTCATGTGCCACATTTTTGAGATTTCGATTTCAAAGTCCTTGTATTTTGATAGCTTTTTGAAGATCTCCAAAGAGACATTGCAGTCCGTAGGGACTGCCATATCAATAAGGAGACACTTTTTTGTTTGCACTCTCTAATAACAATGTCTGGGCAGTTAGCTTTGATTGTTCTGTCTGTGTGTATTGGGTAGTTCCATAAAATTGTAACAGGTCCTATCTCCGTAACCAGGTCTGGGTGGTGTTCATACCACTTTCTTTCAGTTTCCTTTCCTTGGAAGTTGCAGATTTTCCAGTGCAGATATTGGCCAACTCATGCCGGCTTTTATATTCAGTAGGTACCAATACCGTGCAACCTGATACAAGATGATCAATTGTTTTTATTATTATTATGTTTTATGCATTTGTAAAAATCATTGTTATCTGTTAAAAATTGTTAATGCAATTTTCACTTTTAAAAAATAACAAATTATTTTTCCAATTCAAAATATATTTTGGCTTTATATGCTGTAAAAAACAAATCAAGAATTTGAGAGAGAAACAACCAAATGAAAGTGTAATTAAAGAGATAGGGGTTATTGATAGCAGTTGGGAAGGAAGACTTTAACTAGAGAAAGAAGGAGAAAAGTACTTGATGTATAATAAATCATAAGTTAAGTGCACAGACAGAATTATGGAAGAGAATATGATTGAAAACTATTTTAGTGAACTTTTCAGTCTACGGTTATACAGATGCAACAAGCTTATCTCAACTAAAATACAAAACTAAAAAAAATAAATTTTTGTCAAATTATTTTTTGTTTTAATTTGATGTACAAGTTTTAGGTACAAGTTAAAATTTAAAAGAATTTTTTAATCTTGTCAATGAGAATGTTTTATATATTAATGGAATTTTTAATATTTTTATCTCAATATAGAGCAAAAAATCTATTTTTTGTATTGGGAGACTAAAGTTTAGTTTACTTTTTGAAATAAATGCACACTTACATGTACACACATGCATACATAAACACTCATACATGTACACACACATACACATGTACACAAATATATATTTTTTACTGTTAAAATTTTATTTTTCATAAAAGTCAGTCAGTAACCTTTTTAACCAAACCATCACCAACATAGGCAGAAATACATGTACATACAAAAATATATATATAATATATATATATATATATATATATATATATATATATATATATATATATATATATATATATATATATGTATATATATATATATATATATATATGTATGTGTATACACACACACACACACACACATATATATATATATACACCTACACATGAAGAAAAATTCATCGATAAATTCATAGTCTAATAATGAAAACTGCATTTGTTTTACAATAAATATTTATTTTTTTCAACATAACATCATTCTTTTTCAATGCACTTAATCCAATGCATCTCTATTAATCAGACAGATTAAATATTACACATTAAAAATTTCAGATTAAAATATTAATTTAATAATATTTATTAACAACAGATTTAATAACAATGTCAGTCTACAAACTTATTGATGCAATCCTGTATACATTGCCTATATATATATATATATATATATATATATATATATATATATATATATATATATATATACACACATATACATATGTACATAAATATATATATATATATACACGCACACAAACAAACACTGTAATTTAATGTCTTTCAATCTTTATTAATGCTTGTAATTATCAAGTAGAAAAATCTTGTAAAATACAAAGGTGAGCCTGAAGCTGTATCCCCATGGTCCCCTTCCACCCCTTAAGCACGTGTTCTTTACTCATTGTCACTTGCTGTTTGATAACAATAACATACCGTAGCAGATTTGGAAATGCTTGACATGTCTGCCTGGGTCATTGCCTGTAATTGTTTGCAAGAAACAATGTTAACAAAGAGAGAAACCAAATTTCATTGTCATTGATCTTTTTCAATAATCAACGAAGGAAAATTGAAAAAAAATAAAATTTTGTCTTGAAGTTACTCAAGAAAATTAGGAATACATCTTCAAAAGGCACTTTTATAATCTTAAGAAAATATTTTATTCTTTCTTTGTATGTATATATATATATATATATATATATATATGTGTGTGTGTGTGTGTGTGTGTGTGTGTGTGTATGTCACTAAATAGTTAGAATGTTAACTTTCTCAGAATGAAAACTGGGTTCAAATCTCACCATGTTCAATTTGTCAGGAAGGTGACTTCTGGACTGGAGAGGTAATCTTAGCATGTGACATATTTGGACATTTTCTAAAGACTATACCATCCTTGTAAATGAAATTGGGTAGGTGGAAACAACCAAAAGTCATCGATGGTTAACACCTAAGATATAGTTGTTAAGGGGATTCAAATCACAAGAGATAGGAGGCTACATATTGGGGAAGACTTGATCATGAAAATTCTTAGTCAGTCACTCCGGTAGTATATACAGCCTCCTTTGGGTTACCCACTTTGTGCCAGGGATTGACTACTGTGTCCAGTGCTTTAATATCAGTAGTGACATTGAGGCCCTATGGGAAAAAGTTTGACAACTTAGCATAGGGTCATTGCTAACAACCCCCAGGACCATCACATATGAAGTGAAGTTTGTGTTAATATCCATGAGTACTTCTATGGAATCCATGCAGAGCCTTCTGTCATTCTTCCTGCTCATTTGGGCTTGGTTGAAGTTCTCATTGGCGAACTTCACCCTTGTCAAAGCATGTTGGATCCTTCAGTCTGCTTGAATTTATTTGTCAAATGTTTTGATTTAATCAAACTGTTCTCCCAAGTCTTGTGGGACATGAATTGCTCTTTCCTTGTGTACCACAATATTTTAAGTTGCAGCTCAATGAACCTCATCAACATGGGACTTCTAGTTTATTTCTGACCTTAAACACAAAGGACTTGGTGATTTTCAAGAAGCTAGCTATCTCCAGTTCCCTGTAGTTGGAGGACAGTGCCATGGACATGGTGTAAAATTATTTACTGAATGAAAATTTCAATTAATTCAGCACCATTGTCAGGCTAATGATTTCAACTCACTGACCGTTAGAGAATCTGTAGAATATCATAAAAAAAAGATGACACTAATGAAAATCACAATCACAGATCATCAGAAAGAAGTTATAGACAATTTGTGCACAAAAAGTGAAAAATCCTTGCAGCAACAAGACTCAAAGTAAGGATTAAAAGCAAATAATTCAGGTTAATATATATTCAGTAAGAGAATGCACGTAAGAGAATGCATTATTTTAATTTGAAAAAAAATAATTTTCATGGTGTTTTGTATGGGTTTTCCAAACTTTTGCCAGACACTATGTGTATGCGCATATTTCTGTATGTGTATTTGTGGATAAATATACACTTTCTGGTCAGTCTAATAGGTATTCTAGCACTAGATTGCATTTAGAATCAGTTATTGGCATGGATGGTACTTAGAATTTATTTTCTATTATGATACCTAGACTCTGTCTATATTTCTGAGATGAAGTATTATGTACAGAATTTTCATTAGTCGGACTATTGTCCTCATCTTTGTCGGCATATTTGTCACAACGTTTCGGCCGTTGTACGCTCCGGCCTTCTTCAGGTGGTTGGAATTTCGAACTGAACCCTTTATTTCGATCACTGGGGTAGACTGTTCTAGTTCCACGAGCCATGTTTGATGGATGTCAGTTATCAGTTATCTCCTGCTAATTTTCCCTCTGAAAGTTCTCCACTGCCTTAACCAGGTATTGAACTCACACTCTTTGGGTCTGTCACTGGATCTAACCAACGCCTTTATCCACTGTGCCATGTGTCCTCAAGGACCTCAGTGATCGAAATAAAGGGTTCAGTTCGAAATTCCAACCACCTGAGGAAGGCCGGAGCGTACAACGGCCGAAACGTTGTGACAAATATGGCGACAAAGATGAGGACAATAGTCCGACTAATGTAAATACGATACCTAGACTGTATGAATTTAAGCACAGTACTAGATTGGCAGCAAAATCTCATCATTTTATGGTTGAAATGGCTAGATGTAACTGTAAGTTCTATGCTGGCAGTTTCCTCTATATATTATGTTTCCACAGATTATGGGAAATGGGTCTGACAGCAAAAGTTTTTTTAATCTTTAATAAATGTCCGTATTCATAAGGAAAAAAAATTAGCTTTGTTTTTGCTAATTAGGATGTTAGCTTCCTTGTTTAGTCTTTTAAACATTAACCTGGTATTTTGATAATTCTTTGCTTAATTCTTTTTACTTCTGGAATAAGAAGACTACATTGCATTTTGAAACACTTAATTCTTTTGCCTAAATTATCCAACTTGAAAATTTGAAGAAGTACAACATAAGGCATAAATAGAAGTTACTAAATGAAATCTCATATTTATTATGCTAGCAACTGAGGGGTATCAGAGAGGAAATTGTAGAGGGCTATAATTGATAACATCCTGATGTAATACTGTACATAGAGAGAGAAGCATCAACAGATGTGACAAGAAAATTCATTTTGTTAGATAAACTTTTTGGTTGAATTGATCTTGAGATCAAAATTGAAATTAGTTGAACATTTATACAGATGACCAGAAATATAAACATAGTTATTGAAGAAAAGCCATAAACTATACTTTGTATTGGTAGTCAAAAAGTCATTTATTACTAAGTCAAATATATGTTTTATTTTATTAACATATACTTAATAAATTAAAACATTACTTTCTCTCTGTTTTTTTTTTCCTAGCCAAGCTGAAGTTATTATTTATATATGACTTTATTTCCTTCACTCATTTAAAGTTTGTTTTGAGACAGCAAAGTTTTTCATTCAATTTCTCATGTACTTTTGAGGTTTTAAAATTTGAACATGATAGTTAACACTGGTGTCATTTTATAATGTGTCAACTATATTTAATTTCATAGGGGTATTGGTTATAATAAAGCCATGCAAAATAGATTCTATTAAAACCACTTACAGAGAACTCAACAAAGATGATCCAAAAAAGCATATTTAATCATCACAAATTTTTAAGAAGAGTGATTTTGCAAATATTTTCTTAGAAGTGAATTTTTAATAGGAAGTTTTTGAAAATCAAAAAGGTTTTACAAAAAGTTTCCAAACTTTTTTATTACAAAAATGAAGTTTTCTTCTGTGTTTTTGGTTTTCAAACAGGATTTAATTAGGAAGTTTTATCAAAGAAAGTTTAATTAGGAAGTTTTATCAAATAAAAAGTCATAACAAATGTTATTCACCCTATTTGTGCAGATATATTTTAGAAATATTTTAAATACTTCAAAATAAACTGAAATATGGGGGTTAATCAGAAAGTAGTAGCTATTTTTAAATTATACATGTAAGAGGGAGACACTGACAAGTGACATCACATGGTTGCATGGGATGATGTGTAGCTAGCCATACACAGGAAGCAACAAGGTCAAATGTATGGGCAATCAACTCAGCAATTGTACCATTGAGGAACAATGTGTCATAGTGTGCAAACATGCAGAAATCCATCACCAGATGTAAGCACAGAGTATGGAGCACACATTATGAATCATTGAAAGGTGTATGAATGAGTAGAACACTTTAAAGCAAGAAGAACAAGTGTAATGGATGAAATCCAAACTGGTTGACCATCAACACACACAGAGGGCAGATGCCTTCATCATGGCAAACTGATGAATCATGTCAGCACAAGTGGCAGCAATTGTGGGCATCAGCTTTGGATCTGCACAAGGCATAGTCCATGATGACTTGGGTGCCCAAATAAATAAACAGTGTAACCATGGCTTTGTGAACAACTGAAAAGCTTCTCTTTGGGAGGTGTGAAAAAGTTTGTTTCAATTGAAAAGCATACTTCAAATAAATATTTTAAAGAATAATAATTATTGAAAAATACTTTAGAATGCTTGAAATACCTTGGTATAGGTTGAATAAATACATTTAGAAACTTTGGAATAAATATATTGTGGTACTTGAAATATATACTTTGAAATTCCTTAGAGTAAATAATTTTAAGGAAATACTTTGAAATACTTAAAATGCTTAAAATAAATACATTGGATTTCTTTGGAATAAGTATTTCAAAATACTTTGGAGTAGATAGTTTGGGAAGAATACTTTGCAATACATGAAATTCCCACAGTGAATACTTTATATTTCTGGTAATTTATATTTCTGTGTATATTTTCAGCTAATCTCATTGTTGATGTCAAAATCAATTCAACCAAAAGGTTTATCTAACAAAATGAATTTTCTTGTCACATCTGTTGATGCTTCTCTCTCTATGTGCAGTAGTAAATCAGGACATTAACGATTATAGCCCTTCACAATTTCCACTCCTTTGTAGATCTTAGTAATATTTTTCTTTTCACTCTCTCCGAATCCCTGTTCTGTTAATCATTTATACAAGCTCGTTAGGTAGGTTATGCTCTGCCTTCCTCTGTCTCTCTTACCTTCAGTATGTCCTGTGAGTGTCAAATTTTATAAGCCCACTTTCCTAATTATGAACCATAGAAATTTCAACAATCTCTTTCTGATGCTAAGCATACGTGTCCTTTTTTTGTCCAATTTCTCTAAAACTTTGTTGTTGCTCACATGTTCAGTCCATAGTATTCGCAGAATTTTTATGTAGAAAAATTTTTTGTTGCATCAATACTCTTCTTCATCTATGATGAGATTGTCCAGCATTCACTGACAAATAGAAGAACCAATATCACATAACTGTTCAATACTATTTTCTTTATTTCTAATGAGATCTTCATGTTTCTTAATACTTTGCTTATCTTTTGAAAAACACCTTTTGCTGCCTCAATGCACCTTTGGATTTCAATGTCATATTTCCTGTACTCTGTTAAAACATAACTTAGACCACAATGCAACTCATTCTCCCTAATTCTCTTTTCTTTGCAGATACACTTCAACTCTGCACAAAATACCTCATTTCAATATTTATGAAATAAAATTCACATATACATTAAACAAACGACAAAGGAACTTGGCAATAAAATGGAGGAAAATTATAATGATGATTTTGTATCATTTTGGAGAAGCCAATTAAAAAGAAAAGAATCAATTACTATTTGTCTGGTGTTGGGAATAGATGGTTGGTTGATTTTGTTTAGTGGTACATCAACCTCTATGGGTTATTTAATCCCAAAATCTAAATATTTTTAACACAGTTTTATGGCTTCAACAACTGATAAAACATATTGTTGGTCATTTTGCTATAAAACGTATTGTTGGTAATTCTGCTCTAAAAATATATTGGTGGTAATTTTACTATAAATATGTATCATTGGTAATTTTTATATAAAAATGTATTGCTGGTATTTTTACTATAAAAACGTATTTTTACTTTCATAGTATTTTGTTTTTGTATATAGATATAATGAGGAATAACACACACACAAATTATTAGGACTTCTCAATCTCAATTGGCCAGTTGACATTAATTTCACTGCTTAAAATAACAGGGATATCAACACAAATGCATATACCCAATAAATGTAACACTTATTGTAATACTTATATGCATGTATGTGTGTGTGCGTAAACGTAGGAATATAAGCATATGCATACAAAGTCACACAATAATAAATAAAAATGTAATTATAAACTTAATGTCTCACAATTAATACCCCAATAGTACTTAAGATACCACCAAATTAGATAAGAAAACGAAAATAATAGCCAAGTGAAGACATATATAAATATGTACTTTATCATTTAAACATTAAAATTAATTATTCATGTAAAATATGAAATACAATTTTCCTATCTCAAGAACATACTAGAACCCTCAAACATTAAAAACGACAACCTGTCTAGAAGAAAAACTGAATCCAAATGGCAACAACTGAAAGAAAAGAGGAAAAAAAGAAAAAAAGTTAAGTAGTGAGTGTAGAGGGAAAAAACGACGAAAAGGACAAATACTCACTCCCTACACGTACGCACATCCGCACAGACCGCCGCATGAGTTCACGCGTGGACGCACACACGCACCCATACATTATGAAAAAAACTTGATACATAAGTGCATATAAAAAAGAAAAACCGAGAAGTATAAGCAGTCAATTTGCTGACGGGTCCGTCTACAAAACTCTGGAGTCGGGATGCTGAAGGTAATATCAATCAGCTAAGTGACTCTATCGGCTGTAATTAAGCTCTTGACTGGGCCTTCGGTTTGTTCAGGAGTTCCTAAATCTTTACATATTATCAGCGTTGGAATCTCTCCTGGCTGATCTGGGTTTTCATTTGCATGGGACTTTCTTTTCCTCGCTACAGCCCTGGCTCTTTTTATTGCAATCTGATCATCTGTTGGCGGAGATTTCTTTTTTGTAAGGCATACTGCTGACGTATGCGATAGGCAACAATAAACTACAGGAGAACTAAAAATTGATCGCTGCATTAAAGTATTACATTGATATTTAAGCTTACCTTTTAAAAGCTTCAATGAACAATTTTTAAAGGAAAAATAAGGATATAAAGGTAAATTATATAATTCCAAAATATAAAGCTCAATAAACTTATTTTGATAAAGTTATAAGAATAATTATATAACATTCGAAAAAAAATAGATGATCAAAAACATCAGAACGATTAAATAAATCCATAAAATTTAATAATTATTTTGCATTATTGAAAATTTTTTAGTGTAAGAATATAAAATAGGGTATTTTACTAAATTACACCGACTCTTTACTGGCTCTTGCATTGTAAACATGGCGAAAAAATCTGTGACGTCATTGGAACTTAGAAAACTAATAGTCAATTATGTAATGAAGATAAACCCTCGATTGGGGATATTTCAAAGGCCGTGGGAAAATCTAAGTCTTATTCATAGTATTTTAAGAAAACTTGAGGAAACTGAGTCATGTGAAGCCAAGAAACCACCTGGCAGGCCCAGGAAAACTACTGCAAGTGAAGACAGATGGATTGGTAATGATTCAAAAAAAGATCGATTTGCGACAGCAACCGCTATCTCTAAAAGAGCTAATGCTAATCTTGGCATTAAAATATCAACTCTATACAAAGAGATATTGAAGAAACATGTTGTACCTAATTTGAGAACTGCAATTAATCAACCAGCTGTATTTATGCAAGATAACGCATTGTGTCACAAAGCGAAGTCTGTTAAGACATTTCTTTCTGAGTAGGATGTTACTGTTATGGAGTGGCCTGCTCAAAGCCCAGATATGAATCATATTGAAAATGTTTGGAAGTTACTAAATGAAAGAGCTAAGGAAAAGAATCCAACAAACGTCGAAGAACTATGGACTAATTTGAAAGGAGAATGGGAGAAAATATCCGTTAATGAATGTAAGACATTAATTCGCTCACGTAGCAAAAGATGTTAAGCTGTTATTGCAAGTAAAGGTCGACACATCAAGTACTAATGAATTATGAAGGCTATTTTCATTTGGATATGATGTATCCATTATAACAGAATGATTTTGTTAATCGTTCTGATGTTTTTGATCATCTATTTTTTCGAATGTTATATAATTATTCTTATAACTTTATCAAAATAAGTTTATTGAGCTTTATATTTTGGAATTATATAATTTACCTTTATATCCTTATTTTTTCTTGATAAAATGTTCTATGAATATTAAAATAAAAAGTTATTTCACATTTAGACTTTTCTTAACATCGTTCTGATCTTTATGCTCGTTACTGTATATATATATATATATATATATATATATATATATATATATATATATATATATATATGTGTGTGTGTGTGTGTGTGTTTGTGTGTGTGTGTGTTTGTGTGTGCGTGTGTGTGTGGGTGTGTGTGGGTGTGTGTGTGTGTGCACAAAAATTTCACATAGAATACATCTGTAAAAGGACAGTATGAATAAAAGGAAAACTTATCTTGGCTCTTGTATATAAATACTTGTTACCAAATAAAATACTTGCATTTGTATTGATAAAGTCCTTCAGAGGATCAAACACGTCTGCGAAGATAAGTTTTCCTTTTGTCTTTATTCATATATATATATATATATATATATATGTGTGTGTGTGTGTGTGTGTGTGTGTGTGTGTGTGTGTATGACTAAAGAAAAATGCATTTCTTTCATCTTAATTTCAGTGTTTTTATTGCAAATATCAGACTATATTTTATGGTCTGTCGTAAGAAAGAAAAGTAATATTATTACTAATACTGTGGGTGTATGTAACTATTGATGGTGATATATCTGGTGGTTGGGAGAATATTTATAAAGTTGAATGACTGCAGCCAGTAGGCCTTTTAACCGAATTGGCAGCGCAACTGTTTCCTTAAGACATTTTTCCCTAAGTAAAAAAGGATGTAAATTTGAGTTTCATTAGAGGCTTTAGAAAAGTGAAGATAGAAGTTATTCTCAAAAACATAATATTTGATAGTAATATTACGTGTAAACGGCAGCCTTATAAGTATACAAGCTGAAAGAGCCTTACACGTAATGTTACAGTATTAATGTGTTAAGCTAGCTGCAAGTATTGGTACTCCTTGCTGTTTGGTTAAACATTAACCTATCAGATACCTAATCTTCACATATAAGAACTTGAGTGATAATTTTAACCTCCTCCTCTTCTTCTTCTTCTTCTTCTTCTTCTTCTTCTTCTTCTTCTTCTTCTTCTTCTTCTAATATGTGCGTGTTCCTTCAGAACGTGGGCGATTGTGACTCTCCACAATTTTCTGTCATTTATAGCTCTTACCAATGTTTTTTTTTTACTGTATTTTCACTACCTGATCTGACATCCATTTACACAGTGTTTCCTCTCTGTGCGTCTTGACTTCATTATATCCTGTGAGTTTCAAATTCTCCAAACCCCCTTTCCCTATTACGTGTTCTAAACACTTCAAAGCGGAAAAAGAGGTCCTAATTACCACCATCAAACACGACATTTCTGGCTAATCAAGATTTGTTAAAAATAAAAGGGAAAAGGAAAATGAATTTTTTAATTTATTTCTGTTTATTCCTACTATTTTCCTAACCATTTCATTGGAAGGGGTTTGATTAACAGTACCCCAGTTTATTTATACCTCCCTGGTCCCAATGCCTGTTCGTGTCATCGATAATTGTTGAAATCTATCATGTCTTTGTTTTACAGCCATAATAATGAATAAGAATGGAGTAGAAATATTTTTCATCTTTTTTTCAGGCAACGATGTAAATTGTTTTTTTTTTAATTTAGAAAATTATTATTTATTGTTAATCAAATATTGATCATTTGTTTGAAAATGTTTCTTATGCGATGAAACGAAATAAGTTTAAACTGACACCCGAAATTATGCTCGTAGGCAGGTCAATTGGTGCAGGGGGTGAGGCAGTCAACGAAGTGGCTTCTTCAAAACTCTGCATTAATGTATATTGTATATGCAACAATATGTAAGTATGAGTGTCTGAGCCAATGTACTCGTTGGCCGCAAGCAGGTAAGCCTTTACTATTTAAAGCGAGAGAAAGAAAAAAAGAAAGAAAGAGAGGGGGGTCAAAAAGAAAGAAATCCTGTAAGGAAGGTTGAATAGCAGGAATATGTTTTTAAAAAGCTTATCAAAAGTAGTCAACTACATTTTACCATAATTCCTGTTCGGAAAGTTGTGTTTTTTTTAAAACTAAGTTATATTTATTAAATTTCAACTGATAGTTACACTAAATGATCGATCAACGAATGCTGAATATTTTCCTATGGAAACGGCTAATTTCACCATTTACCATTACCGATGCGATTACCATCACACTTCAGGATGTGGGCGATCATGGATCTCTACAACTTCCTGTCTTAAGTTGTTTTAAGTAACTTTTAATCCCTACTGTTGCTATTTGCTCTTGTTTTTACACCCATTCATACCAACTCGTCACTATTTCCGCACTTCTCTTGTGACCAGTGAATGGTAAATTCTTTAGGCTTTCTTTTCTTATGTCCTCAACATTTCAAGTATATCTTCCTAGTTATAAGTTTCCTTGTCGTATTTATTTTCCTTAAAACTTCTTTATTTCTCACATGTTCTATCCATGGTATTCTCAGCATTCGTCAGTAGATGCATGTTTTCGTTGCTTCAAGCCACTTCTTCATCTGTGAGGATATTCTTCAGCATTCACTTCCATATAGATACCATGATATAGATACCTCCATCAACTTTGAAAAGACCTGTAATTTACTGACTACAATATTAGCCGAAAACCTTAGTCCATAGCCCCTTTTTTGTCTTCTAAGTTGCATTAGTTGAATATTTCCGTGAAGGATGCCCAGCTATCAGGTCCATCCAATGTAGCTCTAATTAATCACAAAATATTGCAGTTGAGAAATCAGTTTTCATATATTTCTTCGCCCAACTTTTACATTTCTTTTTGAGATGGTTACTTACAGATGACCGTTTGAGTAACGACAAAGTTTTAATGACAATAGAAACAAAAAGGTCGCTTATATTTTGAATTAGAAAGAGACAGATGCATTTTATTAGGACACATAATGCGGAAAGAAGAATCTGACACTTACAGGACATATTGAAGGAAAACAACGAATAACCTACCTATCGAGTTTGTGCAAATGTTTGGTAGAAATGGTAGTCGGGGAGATAACGAGAAGACAAAATTTTCTAAGAGCTACAAAGGATAAGATGTTGCGAAGAGCCATTATTGTCCACGTCCTGGAGGGACATGACACATAGAAGAAGAATGCTTCCAATTTCTTTTTGATTGTTCAATGAAATCAGTTCAACTTTTTCGTAGTTTCCAACGTTGTGTTCCCATCATTCAATAACTTCACTTAAGATAAAATAAGTTGCTGAATGATGGGTACGCAAAGTTTCTCATTTGAGATTATATCTTATCGACCTATGACAAACTTTATATATTTGAAATTAAAAAGAAATATCAATAACTATATTATTATATGCATTTATTTACAATTTTGGTGTTCCCAAGGGGTCATTTCGCGGACCAACCGTCTTTCTGATTTACATAAATAATCTGCCTAAGAATATACTCAAATCATTTGTAAATATTTATTTCGATGATACGACGATATATGGGTGCACCTCTAAAACTCTTGATGATTGGAGATTGGTAGCTGACCTCGCTTCCGATCGTGCACTAACTTCCCAGTGGGGAAAAGCTGTTTGGTTACATTCAGTGCCTCGAAAACCAAATTAATTACATTTCATCATTGTCGATCGGACCCCAAACTACTGCCAGTTACGATAAACAGTAGTCACTTCGAGGAGGCATCCTGGCCTTGAGAGAATATTGGGCCTCAAACTCACACCTAACCTCAAGTGAAATTCGTACATACGAGCCATCGCTAAAGATGCAGGTAAAATGATTGGCTCCCTGTACCGCTCTAGTAAGTACCTGACTCCTCATGCTATCCTCTACTTATATAAGAAGCAGATCAGGCCGAAAATGGATTTTGTCGGGAGCTGCCGAGTCCTTATTTTCCAGTCTTGATAGAGTTCAAAAGCGTCCTTGTGGTTAATATTAATTTTATTGTGAAAAGATCGACTTGCATAATAAAATCTGACACAGTGGATCAATTTATTACTCAATAACAGTAGGAAACAGATCATCCACTTTATGTCTAGTAGAAACTTATATTAATATTTAATATATCCTGAAAATTTTGCCTACATCAGTTGATTAATATAAATTTTATTGGTATCAACCAATTTTCATTGACTTGCATAATAAAATCTGATCTATTCCTACTAGGTGTAAAAGTAAATTTACCAGTTTATTTGTTCTTTTTATCCCACTGCTTTTATCTTTATAACTTAATGTATTTGGAATAGTAAATTTGGT
>OZ038514.1:23302996-23362996 GCA_964036315.1 Acanthosepion esculentum
TGTGATTCCGATGTACATCTTATTCGAAAATTGTAATAATACAATAAAATTAAACACGGAGATCTCATCAGTTGAATTGAACAAAACTTGAAATGATGAATTCTTACTGCTTAAATACTAAGTCCCACAATTATTTTAATATATGACGTCATTTGTTTACGTTAGGATACGCTTTGGGCAGATATGAGCATTCGAGAGAAATCATGGGAAATTTGTAGTTTAAAAGCAGTAATTCAACTTTACCAATCAGACGCTTCATCAGTAGCTAAATAGTATAGCACGTCAGGCTATATGACGGTTCCGGGTAGGATACAGGCTCGATTCTTGTCAGAGGACACATTTTTTTAATGAAATTTCTCTGACTTTCAGGCTGGTAAATGTTGTTAATACTGTTTATTATAAACAGACCATTTACTTAAATATGTAAAAATAATGTATAAACAATAAATATATTAAAATAATTGTCGGACTTAGTCCATTTCATATATATATATATATATATATATATATATATATATATATATATATATATATATATAAAAGAAAGAACAGTAAGATATAAAATCCGGTGTTCTTATAGATATTTTTTATTTTTACACAATAGTGCTCAATGTAAATATATATATAAATCGTTGGTGGGACCAACGGACGTCTTGCCAAAACCTAAACTCTTATCCAGATACAGTCTCGAATAAAAACGACAATACGGAAAAAATAAAGAGAAAAAAGGCGTGAAAGCAAAATTACGTACTCAGTAATGCAAAGTGCTCGACGCCTAGATTGCCTAAACAGAGAAAAAAAACGCTTACCAATGTTCAATCTAATGAAAGGAAACCCCTAGTCGAACCCCGACTTTCACGCACACCCGATTTAGTCATCTGAAGATTGCGTGTGCGTGAAACTCGAGTCACGAGTAGAGGTTTCCTTTCATAAGATTGAATGTTGGTAAGCGTTTTTGCTCTGTTTGAAATTTGAGTCACGACTATACACACAGACACATACATACACACAGACACATACACGCACGCATGCACGCACGCATGCACGCACGCATGCACGCACGCACGTATATATATATTAGCGTTCTTAAATTAAAAAATTTTGAAAAACCAATAATATTTTTGCTCTTGTATGTAAATACTTGTAACAAAATAAGATTTTTGCAATGAGGACGAAACGCGTCGCTTAAGAGAAGTTTTCCTTTTGTTTTTATCATAATGTCCTTTTACAGATATACTGTATCTGAAATTTTTCACACACACACACACACACACACACACACACACACACACACACACACACATATATATATGACGTCACACATTATGAAATGGACCATGTCCGACTATTATTTTAAGACATTTTTATGTTTATACATTCTTTTTATAGATACAAATATTTAAGTAAATGCTCTGTTTTATAATAAACATTATATAAACATTATATAAAATAATGTTTATTATAAAACATAGCATTTACTTAAATATTTGTATCTATAAAAAGAATGTATAAACATAAAAATGTCTTAAAATAATTGTCGGTCTTTGTCCATTTCATAATGTTTGACGTCATTTATTTACATTTGGATACGCCATGAGCAGTTATGAATGTACGTGAGAGATTCATGGAAGATTAAAGTTTAAAGACAGTAAAATCGACCTAGCTAACCGAACGCTCCTTTGTGGCCGAAACGGTTAAGGCACGCCAGGCTATATGACGGTTCCGTATAAGATACAGGTTCGATTCCTGTCGGAGGACGAAAATTTTCTATGAAAATTTCTCGGACATTCAGGCCGGTAAATGTTGTTTAATACTGCTTATTATAAAACAGAGCATTTACTTAAATATTTGTATCTATACAAAGAATGACAACATTTGGAAACCTTTACTTAACTGCTGATCTGTTTGTTTTTTAAATTTACAATTTTTCAAAAATTTTCATTATCGTATTGTTGAAAGCAATAGATCTCAAACCGTTATACAATTTTTACACGCTTTCAGTTAAAACTTACGTTCCTTTGTACGAAAATAAGAAATGTTACTTAAATTTTTAACCCATTAACGCCCACCGTAAAATCCGTTATTAATTAAAAAAAAATAAAATAAAAATACGGTGTTAATTACAGGTTTAAAAAAATCCGGTATTAATTATGGGTTTATAAAAATCCGGTATTAATTGTAGGTTTCTATCTATAACCGATTAATACCCACCGTCACAAAAATGGGCCGGTGGGCATTAATGGGTTAAAATCTTCTCTGTGATCTCAAACAAAACATGCGTTAATAAAGATTTGTTGCCTAAATGCATCTTATTTAAATAATCGTATTCATAGACATTTAGACATGAAAAGTCTTTGATCAGTGAAGAGAATGCAAAAAACCCCAAATTACAGACATGCAACATTTACATTTCAGTCTCACAAGTTATGTACAACTTCCATAAACCTCGATGTTTGGTAATGGTTAACTGAGCTTAATAAATGACAGCTACCAAGGTTTATATGGTGATTTTCTAAACGTAGATTAGATGTGGCACAAGGCCGAAAGTATGGGGCACCCAGTGAGGATCGAACTCATTATTTAGTCGTAATTGATCTAGTTAGACAAGTTTGTAAACCATTACACCACGTCGAAGTTCACTAATGATTTTCTAAGCTTAGATTGGATGTGGCTCAAGGTCGAACACCCAGTGAGGCTCGAACTCACTTCTTAGTCGTAATTGATCTAACAAGGCAAGCTTATTGACCATTACACCAAGTCAAAGCGCCCACCAAGGTTTCTATGGCAACTGCAGTTGAATGGGATTTGTAAATTTGAAGTTCACCAACTTGCAATTTCTTTAATAACTTTCTCTTTTAAAATGATTACCAGTAGGTCTTTTCAAAGTTGAATGGGATTTGTAAATTTGAAGTTCACCAACTTGCAATTTCTTTAATAACTTTCTCTTTTAAAATGATTACCAGTAGGTCTTTTCAAAGTTGAATGGGATTTGTAAATTTGAAGTTCACCAACTTGCAATTTATTTAATAACTTTCTCTTTTAAAATGATTACCAGTAGGTCTTTTCAAAGTTGAATGGGATTTGTAAATTTGAAGTTCACCAACTTGCAATTTCTTTAATAACTTTCTCTTTTAAAATGATTACCAGTAGGTCTTTTCAAAGTTGAATGGGATTTGTAAATTTGAAGTTCACCAACTTGCAATTTCTTTAATAACTTTCTCTTTTAAAATGATTACCAGTAGGTCTTTTCAAAGTTGAATGGGATTTGTAAATTTGAAGTTCACCAACTTGCAATTTCTTTAATAACTTTCTCTTTTAAAATGATTACCAGTAGGTCTTTTCAAAGTTGAATGGGATTTGTAAATTTGAAGTTCACCAACTTGCAATTTATTTAATAACTTTCTCTTTTAAAATGATTACCAGTAGGTCTTTTCAAAGTTGAATGGGATTTGTAAATTTGAAGTTCACCAACTTGCAATTTCTTTAATAACTTTCTCTTTTAAAATGATTACCAGTAGGTCTTTTCAAAGTTGAATGGGATTTGTAAATTTGAAGTTCACCAACTTGCAATTTCTTTAATAACTTTCTCTTTTAAAATGATTACCAGTAGGTCTTTTCAAAGTTGAATGGGATTTGTAAATTTGAAGTTCACCAACTTGCAATTTCTTTAATAACTTTCTCTTTTAAAATGATTACCAGTAGGTCTTTTCAAAGTTGAATGGGATTTGTAAATTTGAAGTTCACCAACTTGCAATTTATTTAATAACTTTCTCTTTTAAAATGATTACCAGTAGGTCTTTTCAAAGTTGAATGGGATTTGTAAATTTGAAGTTCACCAACTTGCAATTTCTTTAATAACTTTCTCTTTTAAATTGATTACCAATAGGTCTTTTCAAAGTTGAATGGGATTTGTAAATTTGAAGTTCACCAACTTGCAATTTCTTTAATAACTTTCTCTTTTAAAATGATTACCAGTAGGTCTTTTCAAAGTTGAATGGGATTTGTAAATTTGAAGTTCACCAACTTGCAATTTCTTTAATAACTTTCTCTTTTAAAATGATTACCAGTAGGTCTTTTCAAAGTTGAATGGGATTTGTAAATTTGAAGTTCACCAACTTGCAATTTATTTAATAACTTTCTCTTTTAAAATGATTACCAGTAGGTCTTTTCAAAGTTGAATGGGATTTGTAAATTTGAAGTTCACCAACTTGAAATTTCTTTAATAACTTTCTCTTTTAAATTGATTACCAATAGGTCTTTTCAAAGTTGAATGGGATTTGTAAATTTGAAGTTCACCAACTTGCAATTTCTTTAATAACTTTCTCTTTTAAATTGATTACCAATAGGTCTTTTCAAAGTCATCTTCCACACATGATTTAATAAACATAACCACCAGGGAGGAGATTTTTAAGCATTTTTAGTGTTAATCTTTGCCTCCTAGAAAGTATTAAATCGACCATATATTACTACATTATTCATACTCAGCTCCACTTTACCGTAACTATATTGATCGTGATTATAACAATATTTTTAATCTTTAAGAATGAATATACAATATGCTTGGTAAATACGGTTTCTAAGACTTTTTCAAAATCAACTGCGTATTCATAGATGTACGGGTGTATGCATGTCTGCAGTTTCAAATGAGAATCATAGCAACAAATGATAGTCGAAGGGGAGGTTGATTGATTTATGCAAAGAAACAAAATGTGAAGTTAACTGAATTCATGATGATTATGATAGAAGAAGACATAGTAAACAAGTCGACTTATGAAATTAAATTCAGTTAAACGCATTATACAAGGTCTGTCCGGAAAATATCCGACCATTTAATTATTAGCGGAAATAGAACTTTCTTTGTTTTGTTCTTATTAATGTTTACCCAATACAAGAACCATTCAAGGTAGAGGGTTACTGCGTGGACTTATATTAGCGTCGGGAAATGACAAGCGTTAGAAGTGTAGAGCTGAAGGAGACTTTAGAAGGAACCAGAAACCCAATCCTAAACAGGAAACAAGGGATAAACCTCTACTCCTGTTCGAAAAACTCGGGACATGAGTGAACCTACCTAGGACAACGGCATCTTATACCCAACTTCAAAGTATCCTCGTTGGCAACTCAAACATTTATCCCAGTGCCCCGTCCTCTTTTCAAGATAGAGTGTAAATTTTTCTTTCGGGATGGCCATCAGCTGCCTTTATTCGTTTACGAGAAAAGCCAGAATTGTCATTACGCCAAATGTGTACTGTAGAGAGATCGACATTTGTTGCCTACCCTTGCATGACTCAGGTTGGAATCAAGCACAAGTGAACGAGGAGAAAAAAAGAAGTCATGAACCTATGAAAACCATTCTTAGTGTAAAACTGGTTGGTGGGTATAAATCTTATGCTTTAGGGGTGTTTCACTCGAAGCGAAACAGACTGCTTCTTTAAAGTCGTTAGAATAAAGAAGCGTGATAACCATTTTAAAGGAAATTCTGAAAGATTCTGCTGGGTACCGTTTTGGAAGACGTCGTTTCGATTTCCAACAAGATACCTGGGTGAGGCAAAAACATAAACCAGGGTGATACTAAACATAAACTTGGGTGATGCGAAAACATAAACCTGGGTGATACAAAAAATATACTTGGGTGATGTAAAAGAAATGAACCATGCACGAAACTTAAAAATGGACAGAATCGGTCATTCTGAATGTGACAATCACACAGAATATGGGCTCACTAAATGGCACCTTACTGTCGACTGAAGTAACCTCACAGGAGAATTTCCACATGCGGGGTGGTGGTTATGATTCTTGTTGGTTGGTTGACAGAATTCATCAAAGCTGCGCAAATTGTTCTCGAGATATTCAAAATAGCTATCCGCTTTCTGGACTGAACTTGTACGTCATAACATTTAGGCACAGAAAAGAGAGATGATATATTATCCAGTAGATGAGTTAATGAAGAGGCACGGTGGCGTAGTGGATCGCGGCTCGGATTGAAGAATTCCTGTCGAACTACATTCACTTACATGCTAATACCCTTGGGAAAGGTATTAATCCTCTTCTCCCTCTTGTATAAATAGCAGAACAGACTGGGTTCTATTCAGAGTGTCGTTTGGGGGCCTTGTGACACGTAGTGCACCAGGTCTCTGTATTCGGCCCTTCAAAAAGTGAGGTTTTTCATCATTATAATCAAATTAAATGTGTTAGTGTCTGGGCTGTCGGTTCCTGTGAACACAGCTGTCTGACGACAGAATACGACGGGAGAGTCCACCAACTGATTTAATAATAAATAACACGCAAAAGATATAAATCTTGTACAACCCAGTAACACAGGATTTCAAATATAAGTTCTAAACATTTGCCTACATTGAACTTGGGCTTTTAATATCTGAAACTTTTCTTAGCTTTCAGATGTTGACTAAAACTATTATTATGAAAGCAATGAATAGCAAGCGTGGATGAATACGAGTCATTTTTCTTCATGGAAACCTTTACAAAGACATAAAGATAAAGAAATGAATTAATAGGCGTGTGCAAAAGTTTTCAAACTTTTTTTCAATAAATTAAACCTGGACGTGATGGTGGTGCAATTGATAGAGATTAGGAATGAGTTATCAGAGAATCAAATTCTATGGGTTAAATAGTATAACTTGTATCTGGAAAAATTATGTTATTTCCAGAAAGTTGTTAATGCAATATTCACTTCCAAAAAAGGTATTATTCTTACAATCCTAAATATGTTTCGACTTTAAATAAACCATAAAGGGTTGATAAACAGTAAATATTTTCTAGTTTCTAAAAATAAGGAATTAGGAACTTTGGCGCACATCTAATAAATTGTTACAATAGCAAAATATACCAAATCTTTACGTTGTTGCGGGGCTCAGCTCTTTTATTGCGAGGTATGGACATTTTTAGTAAATATTTAATGGTTTCTGGAACATATGTCCAACAAACAATATTTGGCGAACTTGTGCGTATCCGAATAAAAATAAATGCAAAACGGAAATTCATCAAACATTAATGCATGTATTAACAAAAAGAAATTGCATTAATGTGTACACAGTTGAGAAGAAAGGAAAAGACATTAAAAACTTAGCTATTAAAAATGTTTGTGAGTATGTGATAATAGCATGTGTAATACACACGTGTTTATGTAAGTGTGTGCGGGGACACCTTTATCTACGTGCTATTACATCTTGAACAAGAGGAAGAAAGAACGGAATTTTTGTTTTTTATAGATATAAACAGCGCCACCTAATGGGTGCTTGACGAAGCCAAGAGAAGTAACCCACAACCTAAATCTTAATTTTTATTAATTGGGGAATTTCGGAGAATATATCCTTTGTGAGAAGACCTATTGCAGTTTACGGAAGACAAAAAATTCAAAGATTAATAGCGAAAGTTTTTTATCGTCTGACAAATAGATGTACGTGTTTAATAAATAAATGAGACATTTGAAGAAATACAATTGTGAATGAACTTGGAGTTAGAAAATATGTAGGAACAAAATTTTCTTTGAATTTGTTACTAAGCAATTGATTCAGTCTAGTGAAATTATATTTTCTTGAAACTACTAGTTCTGTCCTATTGAGGAGAGAACTAGTAGTTTGGGTATAATTAGCACAGTTGCTAATTATACCAAAACTACTAGTTCTGTCCTCAATAATTACTCTCGAAAAAGCATTGATGGATTTTTGCATAAGTGCAAAGAACTTTTCAATGAAAGGTGTTTATGTTTAATATCATTTAAAACGAGAAAGCAAAATATATTTTTGCAAACATTATTAAATCTGGGTTAAAATTTCTTTCATTTTAAAAGTTAAACAACTTATAAGATGAAAGAAGTTTTATCACAGGCACTCAAAGCCGTCACTCTACAGCCCTTAGTAAATAACACACATCGAAAATAAAATCAAAAGATATTTATTTTTCTATAACGGTCGTAGAGTGGCGGTCTGAGTGGTTGTGATGAAAAGACGAAAGAATTACTTACCAAAATTATTAAAGCTTGATAATGATTCATCTAATAACAATTCAAATTATCGCTAGGTCTGTACAAGTAAAAATTGTTTTGATGACTATTGAATGTCTATGACTATCGAAGCATTATAAAAGTCCTCGATCAGGCCATGGGAAAGCGAGGAAAATCTAAAAAGAGACAAAAAGAGAAATTAAAAATTAGTTATTTACATAATTGTAAGGAGTGACACAAAAGACGACGGGAAACTAAAATGCCGTAAAATTTTTCTCAACAGAAACAATAATTAATTCTAGAATTGGTTAATTTTGACATTAATTTTTCTCTGAAAGAAAAAATTAAGCGAAAAGAAGGAAATAAAAGTTACTTATGATTTCTTTTTCTTTTAAAATTTCTGAAAAACGTAAAACTCTTTCTTTTTGCATAACTTTATGGTCGAATCATTTTTGCACTGACTTGGCCGTGGGAAAAACAACACCGTGATTTTTTTATGACAATTATATTAAAACTTTGTATTTCATGTTTTTATTTGAACTTTTGGATTAAAGCATTGCTATTATTAGATTCTTTCAAGGTTCTTTGTTTTCTTTATAACATTTCGATTACTGTACGTCTTCCTCAGTTGTCGGTCATATGAAAATTTCAAGAATTGTTGGACGGAACATTTCTTCCGATGGTGAGTGGGATATTTTATTGTATCTGACATCTTTTTTTTAGTAGAGAAAACATTATAATCATCACCTTTCTTCAGAGATGTATTCTTGCACTGCTTATTCAAGGGATCAAACGAATAACATTCAAAAAAATAAAATTTAGGCTTTTATCCATTAGGCTACACCCGCATGTAGATAGTGTACTTTTAAAACGTTAAGCCTGAGGTTTTATTATTATTTTCGGCTTCCATTTGGTGATCATGTACATACTTGATTTGCTAACTGGATCTTTCAACCAGAGCATATCTTATATTTTAGTAATGTTCCTTATCTTTTATTTTTATCTTTGTTACGTTAGGCTTTGCGCGTTTCTTTTACTTCTATACATGATTCACCAAACATGATTTCATAGTTTCTCTACATGCAATGGTCTTGCTTTTCTTTAAGTTTTATTTTTATAAGCTAATAATTATTAAAGACGTATGCCAAAATTGGGATAGAGTTATCAAATTTTCATTTTGCAATTATTGCTCTTTGGTGCTTTTTCTTTGTCGTTGCTTTCATCAGAAACATCTTCCATTCTGAAAAAGGTCTTTATTCTCATTCCATCTGGGCAAAAATATCACAAGCTGTATTCAAATTTAGCTTGCTTGTTGTATGTCAGTCGTCAACAAATTAATGTATTATACCAGAAGGATAAGTAGCAGCAATATTGTAAAATGCCATCTAATGTAAGCGATTATGGTTCTCCACAGATGTCCTTCCTTTAATATTTATGAATTGCCCTCACTTCTTTAGAATGACAGTGGGGTGATTTCCAGCTTCAGGTTTGGCCCAGTGAATTAAAAATTGGTTCGGGCATTTGTGAGTAACTGTGAGTTCAATCTCTACGTCAGATAGTACAGACTTAGTAGAAACAAGGCGAACAGTAATTGCGTAGCACTTAAAGAGAAAAAGTCGTTATATTAGACATGAGCAACAGAACGAGAACAATTTATCTCCCCACAAAAAAATTCTCTGAAGATTACCCGGCTTGACACACACCTGAAGAAAGCTGGAAAGCATAACAGCCGAAACGTTATGATCATAACATGAAAATATTGAGGACATTAGTCCAAATGTACATTTTTTTAATGGTAGTCTGTCAGGATTGATTCTGTGACGTTGGTTGTTCTCAAATGTCTCTATTGCTTCACGCGTCAGGGCACGCCATCCAATTCGATCCTGTGCACACACTTCAATCTACTTGGGGGCTATTTCAGTGTGGGCAATGTTGGCCTTCATGCAGACTTTGAAGTGTTTCAATGGCCTACCATACTTTCTCTTTCTTTTAAAGAACTCAGCAAAGAGAAATTGCTGTGGGATTCTATTATTATCCTTCTGGAAGACATGCTCTACCTATCTGAGTTGGACTTTCGGGATCATGGTTTTAATGTTAGTGGTTTCTGTGTGTGCATGGCGTTTCTACAGAGGAATAGTACCTCTATCGGGGGATTACCATGTCCATATGACACTCAGCTCTCTTCGGTGGCTCCCCGAATCAGTTAGCATGCGACAGCAGCCACACTCTGGCAGAACCTGGTGAGTTTAACCGACGAGTCTTGAACTCTCGGTTAGTTAGGGCTTGTCTACTCTAGAATGCGAAGATTGGACCGGTGGACTGGACGAAAGAGATCATTTGATTCAATGGCCATGAAATCGACGACAACAGGTATTGTAGATCGCCACGATAAGACACGAAATGTGTCATAGTCATCTACTATAGTCGAAGAAGTTTTTAGTAGTGGCGATTCTTTGTACCACTGGAAATCGACTTCCTAGACCGAGAGAGCGGGATCGCCCACGTGCAACGAGCCACCCGCCATAAATAAACTCCTGCATAGGTCTCTATGTGCAACCTTTCTGTATTCCGATGTCTTCAAAGCTCTATTGAGGGTTGTAGTTCTAACCCTGCACGTAGGTGTTTTGAGGATAAAAGCCGCTCTTTTATCTCTCTCTCTCTCTCTGACCCTGGGACAATAGAGGATTTCGGTGTTTTCCCAAGTGACTGCAGTCATGTTTAGGATAGCACTACTCACCCCCATATGAAGGAGGAGACTAGAAACGCTGTCTCCAACATTGCTTGTCCCATTAATCCCCAGCCAGCTTACCGCAGTTGGCGATGTCACCCCTCCTGCGGTCGAAACACAAGGAAAAACAAAAAGATGATCTTCGGAGCGTGGAACCTCTGAACACTTACGGACAGAGAAGCCCAAACCAAACCTGAGAGAAGAACAGCTCTCATCACTAAAGAATTGTCGCACTCCAGCATCGATATTGCTGCACTCAGACTGGCTTGGTTTGTTTAACGGAATATCAACACCCCATGGGTCATTTAATGCCTAAATTTAATTTTCTAGGAAGCTTTTTTATTATTAAAATGTATTGCTATAATTTTTTGCTATAAAAATGCATTTCTATACTTTCATAGTGTTTTGACCCCAGTTTGGGGGTTCGCTATTTGCCCATAGCTGGGACCCTAACAGGTGTTACCACCCCGGGTCAAGGTAGACCTGGCCACAACAACAATGAAGAGGTGGTTCCACACTCCTCAAAACTTCCCGATCAGAAGCCTTATCATATGCAGGACGTAACTAGACTGGCGAATAAAGTATTTGTGTCTGAGCCTAAAAAGAGGCTACACTTCTCGAAAGGTAAAGCCTAAAATGAAGAAATAATTCATAGGATAAGACTAGCAATCAAGTCATTGCTAGACTTTCCTACCGCCTTCAACGAACGACTGATGACGCTCCGCTTCCCACTGAAGGCATTCCGGGGTATCATACTCATCAGTACATACGCTGCAACACTGAATAGCAGTGACGAAGAGAAGAAAACTTTCTACGAGGACCTGAACAAACTTGTGAAGGCTGTTCCCAATGAGGATACCCTCATACTGCTGAGAGATTTCAACGGGAAAGTTGGCACAAACGAACACGACATGGTACAAGAAACATGAACAACGATGACCTGTTGCCTCTGCGTAGAAAATGATATGAAAATCACCAACACCCTCTTTAGGCAAGCTAACAAGTGCAAATCAATTTGAATGCATCCGAGTTCCAAGCAGTGGCACTTGATTGACTATGTTATTTGCCGCAGCCGTGATGCTAGATGTACTTCAGGACTACCAGGGTCAAGCGAGGATCGTTTTGTCAGGTCAGTCGTCCAGCTCTACATTGACCCGACTCATCAGAAGTAACCCAAATTCCTCCGGTCATCATTCAACATTGTCAAACCCAAACATCCAAATCACCGAGACTACTTTGTTAGCAGTCGGGATGAAAAGCTAACCATCTATAGATTGCTCACTGGGAATCCGACTCAAAAATGAGACCAATTTATTATTTTTTTATTAAATTTTGTCATGATGAATATTAAAAACTGAAGCCAGGATGACTATTTTTGTAGAAACACTAAGTCTTTTTCTAGTAGCTTTAGATCACCTAAAATTTAAATAAAATTGTCCCATTCATTTGGATAATAATTTGAAATTACAACCAAATAAAATTAAACTATTTTTCTTTTTGTCTATATTCTTATCAATTGAATAATCTTTTTCCCCGTTTGACGAAACCTTTTTGAATTCTTTGTTTATTTATCACCTGTCATTTGCTAATTTTTCTTAAGGGGAAAAAATGAAATATTATAGTTAGAATTTTGTTTTCCCACCTTGAACCATACTTGAAATATTTTTTTATATGTAAATTTTTTTATTTTAAATATTAAACCATTAATAACCAAACTGAATGCAAGTGATCTTTACACCTAAGGCAATAAAAACCAGTTTTACCCACAAACACACTGACTCATCAGCATTATCTCCACTTTCCATCCTCTGATGACAACTTAATTGCAGTTTCAAATACAACAGTGGCCTTAAAGCCTTAATTAAAATAGATACATTTTATTTCAAAACACAAACCTGTACATTTCTTTTCAGACAAAAATGCATTTCAGCGTTTATTTTTTGCATCATAGATTCAGAGTAGGCAATACATGAATAATGAAAATCATTTTCAGTATGCAGTATCTGCCTATGTTTCCGAGATGAGATATTATGTACACTATTGTTCGGACCATATTTCGTTTCGGCCATTCTTCAGGTAGTTGGAATGTCGAACTGAACGTTATTTCGATCGCTGGGGTAAACTGTTCTAGTTCCATGTGCCTTGTCTAATGGATGTCAGTTATCAGTCATCTCCCGTTATTCCCCCTCTCCAAGTTCTCCACTGCCTTAACCACTCTTTGGGTCCTGTCACTGAATCTAACGAACGCCTTTATCCACTGTGCCATGTGTCCTAGAGGACATCTGTGTATGAATTTCTGGGACTTATAAACCTAATGTCTTCAACAACCATTTTTACCAGTGCTCATATTGCAATTTTTTCTGTTATCATTACATGTTTTTGCCAGAGCTCATTTTGCAATTTTTGTTGTTACTATTGCTTTTATCTGTCACTCCTTATTACTGGTTCCGATATTGTATTCATTTATATGCTTGGTTGGCTTAGGAGTTTTTTGTGGCCTAGCATATGTGCTGATTCCTTAAGTTTACGAATTTTCTAATGATGTTCTTTGTTTATGATTTCAATCTGATCCCACAGAGGGCGGTGATCTCCCTTTTCTCTACATACGTGGTCAGCCACGCCTGATTTTTCCACTTTCCCTCGTGTTACAGCTTTTTGGTGTTCTTGAAGCCTTACCTTAAGAGGGCCCCATTATATTTTTTTCCGCATCTGCACGGGATGGCGTAGACACAGTCTTTAGTCATGTTCTCCTCTATTTTTACTCGGAAGAGGTATCTGCGAAGTGTCGCCCAGTTTTTGAAGGTTGTCCTGATGTTATATGGACCGCAGATCTTTTGTATTTTCTCCGATAACCCCTTCACATAAGGCAGACAGAATTTTTGGATGTACCTATATAAAACGAAAAAAAATCTATTTCTTCACTAGACTTTTAGTGATGTGGTTAAATATATTGTATATATACATTTTTATGCAACTGCTTTCTAGCTATGAAGACGATATCGGGAAAATTTTGGATGCTTACAATGTGTTTACTTTTTATAGCTATAAAAGGTAAACACGTTGTATACTTTAGGTACACGAGTTACCGCGTTTTAATTTAAAGAATTAGAATGAATTTACATTGTTTGTACTATGTATTTATGTAAATAGTGTACATAATACCTCATCTTAGAAATATAGACAGATACTGTAAGAACATTTTTTTGTTTCTTATAATAATTTAAGATACTATAAAAATTTCTTATATTATTGAGTTACCTCTATAATGGTATTTCATTATTCAATAGCTAAGATAATGATAAATAATTTTATTAATTATTAATATTACATTAAGTTATTATATTTTTAATTTAATAACTGAGATAATAACTAATAAAATTATTATTATATTAATAATTAAATTATCTCACTCAGTTGTTAATTGTTTAAATTGATAAATGAGATAATTTTATTATCTGAATTTAATTTTTAATTTAGATAATTTTTTAATTTAGAGTGAGATAAACCGAAGACCTTTATATGTCAAGGGGCTTTCCCTAAGGGGGAGACAGACCATGAAACGCGTGACTTTTAACCATAATATCACTTACTAAAAAATATAACATTTTGACGCACAAAAATATCTTTAATTATGGTAAAAAGTTTTGGTAGCATGACTTGTATTAAGCTTTTAATTTTCGCTTAGTAAATATAATTTTCACTTAAAAACTGAACAACCTACCTCGTACTCTGTTAGGAAGAATTTTAACACATTTTTTAAAATCAAAGAAAAATGAAAAACTAAAAGAAAAATGCTAACAATTCTTGTAAAAATTCATTATTCATCGAAAAAAATTTTCTTCAGATGATAATGTCCTTATTGTATATTATTTATAAAAGCAAATAAAAGTCTATCCCTCGGGGTTAGCTCCTCCTTAATTCCCAAATTGTCACTAAGAGTCATTCTCCGTATACTGGTCGACTTCTCGCCTCGTTCCCTTTTTCATTTCTTCATTTCAGCGACTACAGTGTAAGCTCTCTTAGAAGATCCTCGTCTTCACATTTGTGGGAGACGCCATGAACATTATACACACATACACGTACATACGAACATTCACCAAAGAACAGACACCAATGTTTGCACACACACACAAATGTTATTTCTCATTGTAAAATTGTTTTGTTTAATACATATATTTGTTGATATATATATATATATATATATATATATATATATATATATATATATATATATATATATATATATATCGGTTTTGTTTGTCTTCTTTATCTTCAGTTGGACTTAAATTTGAGTCCACCATGTTCTTGTAGTTGAACCTTTCTAGGAGGAATAAACAGCACGTGTCCCTAACCAACAACACTCAAACAGCCACACGGTCCTCAACAAATTGGTTACCTTCCGACGTGATTGGATTTTCAACTCCTGCTAACAGACACAAGACGGTATATATGTACAAACACAACTTTTTACCCAGACTTTCCAAAGGAGAGCCAGCCAGGAAAAACATTGAAAAACTTCTTTTCCTATCCTAACACGCACGCGGTACACTATTAACCATCAAAATTTGTGATTAGACCTGATGAAAGTACAAAATCACAATTTTAATTCACTACAACATGTCTGTACAAAACCCAATTTCTCCGGCGCGGCAAATAGAATTTTTTTTATGAAACACGTGGAAATCACAGAAGCTCGAATCGGCACTAAACTACAATTACTACTACTATGACACAAGTCTTACAACACTCCCACTTGTCTATTTGCTTGACCCTTTCTTTCTCTCGGCGACGTTTGACCCAATTTCACCCGGCAGGCATGCTTATGGTCTTGCCAAACGGAAAACGCAACGCCATTTTCAACTAATTAACACTCTCTTCTACTGGACTGAAATCGATAAAGTGTGACACCACATCTCAAAAAGCGACTCATTGTCCTTTATCTTCATTCTGAAACGATGCAAACAGAACACTCTAAGAATTTGCAAGTAGAATATTCAATCGACAATAATAGCAAATTCTCTCAAATATGCATTCGACACTCGGTAGAAATTCTACATCAGCTCAACTTTGCCACAACGCTGCTTCTATTAAATTTTGTGCGCCAACTTTATCCACGCATAGCAAACAAACAAGCTGTTTCTCAAACAAAACTACGGTTGGAGAACTATACGACGAGACGACAAAGCCAATTTAACGTACAGCATTCGAAAAAGACAAATTTTAATAGTAAACGCTGAACACTAACGACGTTTCTTCCAGGACGTGCTCCGACTCTAACCCGCTAGAGAAAAATATACAGCACCCTGATGACAGCACAAGTACATTTCGTCGAATCACGCATCTCAATCACACTTCCGACACATTTTCTTTTCAGTTCACAAGGACAATATTCAAAACTTACATGAACTTTTTACATATTAAAAGTTTTCGTCTTCTACAACTTTCATTCTGAGGGGATTTTTGTCGGAGTTAGCTCCTCCTTAATTCCGAAATTGTCACTAGAGGTCATTCTCCCTAAAATATAAATACTGGGCGATTTCTCGCCTCGTTCTCTTTTTCATTTCTTCATTTCAGCGACTACAATGTAAGCTCTCTTAGAAGGTCCGCGTCTTCCTATTTGTGGGAGACGCCATGAACATTATACACACATACACGTACGTACGAACATTCACCAAAGAACAGACACCAATGTTTGCACACACACAAATGTTATTGTTTTGTTTAATACATATATTTGTTTATATATATATATATATATATATATATATATATATATATATATATATATATATATATATATATCGGTCTTGTTTGTCTTCTTTATCTTCAGTTGGACTTAACTTGAGTCCAGCAATTTTTTTGTAGTTGGACTTTTAATATTCTACCAGGAGTTACACACGTGTTTCTAATACAACAACACGCAATTTTACACCGGTCGTCTACATATCTAATTAGATAATTAGATAGTTTTATTGCAGTTTTTATTTTACGATTTGGAGCAATATTTTTAAAAAGTTGGCAGTTGGCAATGATGATTTACTTTCTCCAAGGAGTCTTGTTTATAAGTTATATAAAACAATTTGCGAACTGTTTGAAATTTTAGAAAATTTCATAAAATTAAGTTATAGGAGGGGTAACAGATGTAAAAAAATATTTTTACCAAGATTTTATAAAAATAAAAATTTTAAAAATAAATTCATTCATTTTTGAATAAGTACTGAAAGTTTCATTAAAATAAGATTTTTGCAAGAATTTCCAAATTAATGTTTTTTCCCCGGAATCTGCTACACTGAAATCGCCATTACCACAAGTTGTACAAAGTTGATAAAAAAACCCCAAAAAACCCGATATTTTTACCCAAATTTAGAACGTGTTAGAAAGAACTTTTTTTAAAATAATTAAAAAATACTTTGTTCTTTCCTCTTAACATAAACATGTTGACGATAAAACATTGTTTTTATTAAGTTTGGGGCCTTTTATCATTATGCTATACTGACTTTTAGCGAATTATTGGAGGTATAAAACTTTTATAATAGCTAAAATTGTAATTCTGGGTGTTTGTTATTAATCTCGTAAAATTGATGCGACCGGGCGTAGGAAATTCAGGATAGACTCTAAAAGTGTAACAGGATGTTCAAATATTTTTGCTTCAGCGCAAAGGCAAGTGTATATTTACAAAACGTCTTTATTCGTAACGTTCTGAAAAGAATACAAAAACCACTATCTTCAAAATGATCACTTATCACTTATGATAATCCGACAATAATAAAACAAAACTTTACCTGGAATAATTCACTAACTTATGTTCTGGAAAGCATAAAAGATAAGATAACATCTATATTCGGGAATAATTAATACTCTTCTGTAATCTGTAAAGAATAAAATACTTCAAAACTTATTTTCCTGCTAATATATTAAGAGGGTAATCATTGATGTTTTGAAAATAATAAAATATAAGAAAAGGACGTCTATTTGGATAATACATTAAGAAATCTGTAACATTGTGAAAATCATCGAAACCGCATATCGTTGCGATAATTCATTAACAGTGATGTTCAATAAATGATAAAATATTAGAAATACGCCTCTCCTCAGCGTAATTCACTAAGTGACCGTATTTAATGACATAAAAGACACACAGTTTAGACGTAATCCCACTTAAACAAATCATATTTATGAAAACAGATTTAATGTTTAAAACAATTTATCAGTACATTACAAAATACTTTAGCTATGGCAGAAAACATTATTGTAGATAAAAAGCAAGCTATCAGCAGAGCTGAACATAAAGCAAGAGATCACATTGTAAATACCCCCACTTCTTCATTAGTCATTCCTTTTGAGCCGTTTTATATGATGGAAGGCCGTAATGTTATATTTTACAGGTTAGTGTTTTGTCATTACCAATATTTCTTTTCAGTTTCAATTGAAACCAACCAGCTTATATTGTTTTAATAAGTTCATTCCAAACAAGGCAATAGCACCACTAAACTGGAAGAGACAACTAAGAGAAGGAGAATGAAATGGACCTTAGAAAGATCCGGGAACACAAAAATAAACAGGAAACAAGGGATAAACCTCTACTCCTGTTCTAAAAACTTGGAAGGAGTGTGAAACGGGCGATAGGCGAATCTATCTACTCCTATTGATAAAAAGAATAAATAGTGAATAATATTTCAGAGCTTAGACGGAGACGTTAAAATTATAGCGTTGAAGTAGATTGGGTTGGTTTGTTTTCTTTTACGGCATATCAACCTCAATGGGTTATTTAATGCCGACAATTTTTTTTTATTACTGATATTTTTTTTCAAAACTGTATTGCTGGTAATATTTTTTCCTTCAAAAATCTATTTCTGGTAATATTTTTTTCAAAAAATGTATTGTTGGTAATAATGTATTGTTGGCAATAATGTTTTACAAAGTATTTCTGGTATTAACAACTCTTTTTACACTTTCATAATGTTTTGACCCCAGTTTGGGGGTTAACTATTTGCTCATACCTGGGACCCTAACAGGTGCTACCACCCCGGCTCAGGGCGGACCTGGGAACTAAGAGGTGGTTCCACGTTCCTCAAAAACTCCTGATCAGAGGCCTTGCTGTTGGACGGGTTAAAGTAGACTTTAGAAGGAACCGAAAAACCAATCCTAGATAGGAAACAACAGTTAAAACACAAAGGCGTAAATAATATAAACAACATCACCTGCATGGCTAATATACACTCATAGGTAGCGATGCCGATGGAGATGAAAACTTATATCAGTGGTTAAAGAATAAACTAAGAGTTACAATCAGAGACGGAGGTATTCATAATGACTGCACAAAACCAAAGCCTCTCCATAAGACAAGCATAATAAAAAACGTGGCAGACCAAATATGAAGATTATGTGAAATACATATTGATACTTCTAATTCCTTAATGTTTAAATGTCCAATCTTGGCATAGAAGGAATATAAAGATTGATATGATAAAATTGAGCAGTATTGGAAGATAAATCAATATTATAGAACGCCCTATACTAACAAATGGGATGAACGTCATTCTGAACCATACAGAGAAGGTCATAAAGACATTATTCTTTGGGATTTTACCATTCATATTAATAGTCATATAAAAGCTTATAGACCAAACTTTGTAATTAATACAAAACCTGTTCTCATCGATATGGCAGGATCATCAGATAAGAATATAGCTATTAAATAACATGAAAGAATCAATAAATATAAGTAAATATAAGAATCTTGAAATTAAAATATGTCAGAACTAATAAACTACTACTACTACAACTACGATTAATAATAATAATAATAATATTAATATTAATAATAATAATAATAATAATAATAATAATAATAATAACCATTCGTATCCGAGTATGTCTGTCTGCTAGGCCGGCTAGCTAATTCCTATTTCAGCCGTCTGCACAGGCACATTTCAACACCCACAGAGCCCGCCTGTGGTTTATACTGCAATTATGCTGAGTGAACCTTAGTTACAGTTTCTGAGAGAGAGCGTGTTATCTGGCGTGATCAACAATTTGAACAAGGCCAGGACGTTCAAAACACTCGGTCACGATGACTTTCAACTTTGTGCTAGCTCAACCACTGACGGCTCTCAAATAGGGCCGTTTACTCAATTTTGCTCACAAGACTTGGGTACTTTTTACAAAAGCGCTGTACGCTGGCAAGAAGTCACCTACCTCACAAATCAGCCATGGTTAGATTCGAACCCGGCTCGCATTATCGGAAAGCGAACGTTTTAACCACGGCGCTTTATTAGCTTAAAACTAGTTTTATACGTAAAATAATTTGAGTCCTGTGTACAATCAAAAATCGTACAGACATGAACATTAATAAGATCCCTGTTAACTCCTGTTTACAAGAGATTTAAAAAAATGTCGAACTTATTTACTATCTTGGCTTACTGCAGTTCTTGGGTAAGGACCCTGTAAGGGAATGTGCTAAACAGAAAACAAAAAATGAGTATAAGGATGATGATGATGATGATGATGGAGTAACTATAATGATAATATTTGAGTTAATAATATTATTGTGGAATCGAGTTCGGAAATGCTAGCCTTAGATAAAATTATGGCCTAGAGTAATGAGCGTTGCGGTTAAAATTAGCCTACATGAGAGGACTCAACTTTGAATGCATGAAGCACAGCCACCTTTTAGCTATTCTTTTAAAAAATGAGTAATATATGCTTTCAAATACGGTAAATCTTTACGCTCTAAAAAGAAAACATTAAAAAAAGTCTATCTGCAGGATAACCTATTTACTGAAATGTTCAGTTACGGTTACTACATTCGCAATGAGATCGACAAAAACAATTTAAACGAAATAAAAGTAACGAAACTGTCATGTCGTTCAAAATATTTATCCATTAGGTAACTGCTTATTATGAGAATATCTATCTTTACAGTTCTATCGTTCAAATATAAATAATAAACATTTATGCCGCAGTTAACAATAACATTTCTGTCGCAGTTGACAATAACAACTTTTTAATTAAATTTGAAATAAAATCTGTTTGACTAATTCTGATTCAGCATTCTCCACAAGAGTTGACATACAGCAGATATGTTAATATCAAATCTTTGATTTGCATATCAAAAGATGTTAAATGCAACCGTTCAATACGATGCAGTATAATTATCTAGCGATGATGAGATAAAAATTTTTCTTTTCTTTTTTAAAATGAATAAAAAAGATAGGAAAATAATTGGATTTTGAAAAATAATCACAGATAGATGTTTACTGTAGAAAATGAAGACTAAAACTTCTGTAGGTCAGCACAATTATTCATACATACGAATCTACTCAGATGTTTGTAATGAGTACACAGACACCCTCCAAAAATATTATGTAAAACAATGTTGTCATAAAATATCATAAAGGAAGATCATATTACCATTAAATGGGAACAAAAACACAAAATGTTACAAAGATGGAACATTTAGTAAGTATAATCAAATTGCGAAATGTTTTGAAGGATAAGCTAACCGATTGTCGCAAAGAGAGTTGACAGCGACCTCAAAAAACCGCTGTAAAAATAACGTTGTCATATGATACCGCAAAGGAAGATAATATTACTATTAAATGGGAAAAAAATTAAAAACACAAAATGTTACAAAGATGGAACATTTAGTGACCATAAACAAATTGATAATCTCCTCACAGAGACTTGAAGCAACACAAATTTGGTTCTACAGAAAGATGCTGAGAATACCTTGGAATGAACATGTGAACATAGACGAAGTTTTAGACAAAATGGAAATAAAAAGGACACTTATACTTAACACCAGGAAAAGTCAGTTGAAATTTTTATGGCACATGAGGAAAGAAGGCTTAGAAAATGTGATACTCGCAGGAGGCAAGAGAGAAAAAAACACTCATAACCTAGATAATGAGCTTGAGTAAATTGATGGCGGTTTGGGAGAGATAACAAAAAGACAAAATTTATTAAGAGTTACAAAGGACAGGAAATTGTGGAGAGCCATAATTGCCAACATCCTGAAGGGACATGGCATATTGAAGAAGAAAACGATCTTGAGTAAATGGAAGGTAGAACAAGCTTTAGGAGAGATAACAAAAAGACAAAATTTATTAAGAGCTACAAAGGACAGGAAATTGTGGAGAGCCATAATTGCCAACATCCTGAAGGGACATGGCATATTGAAGAAGAAAAACGATCTTGAGTAAATGGAAGGTAGAACAGGCTTTAGGAGAGATAACAAAAAGACAAAATTTATTAAGAGCTACAAAGGACAGGAAATTGTGGAGAGCCATAATTGCCAACATCCTGAAGGGACATGGCCTATTGAAGAAGAAAAACGATCTTGAGTAAATGGAAGGTAGAACAGGCTTTAGGAGAGATAACAAAAAGACAACATTTATTAAGAGTTACAAAGGACAGGAAATTGTGGAGAGCCATGATCGCCTATGACCTGAAGAGACATGGCACATAGAAGAAGACGAATATTCTATCTGATCGACCGAAGTCGAGATCATCGTGAATTGCATGATTCTTTCGTGCATAGCATGTGCTACGTCAGAGCTATATACGGTTTTGTGTTTGAATTCAGAGTTTTCCTCCTAAACTGGTTGTCCACCACAGGTAGGGAGCCCAGTCTATCCTGCTATTTAACCCATCGCTGGGTCGTGGGAGAAGAGGGGGTTCATCATTTTCTTAAGATTATTTGTGCAAAAGAGAATGTACCGAACTCGGATGGCCGATTTCACCTGGGCCGCTAACCATTGCACCACATAAACATCCGAAAGGCATGTAATGTATTAACATATCATTAACATATGTAATGTATTAACATATCATTAACATATGTACTGCATTAACATGTCATTAACATATGTACTGCATTAACATGTCATTAACATATGTACTGCATTAACATGTCACCTGACTACTCTTGTAATCTGTATTAATATGTCTGATCGATGTATTCCAGCGACCTGACCCGTGCGTAAATTGAAACATTTTATTTTATTTTCCATCGTTGTATATATGCACCATTTATAGAGGAGGTCTGCTTTGTTGAATTCTCCTTAATCTCTTCCATAGTCTGAAATGGAAGAGAGAGAGAGAGAGAGAGAGAGAGAGAGAGAGAGAGAGAGAGAGAGAGGCCTTGCGATCGACTGAGTAAAAACACGAACAAGTTTCTGTTCAAGTATGTACCTTTTAATAGATTGTCAAGTTACATCAAGGGCGAACAGCCGGTTATTAATATATACAGAATAGCAGGATACTTTGCAGGTAGACCTCATATATATATACATGTGTCAGATCTCTTCACCCACACAGTTTTGATTTCTGTAATGACTTGATTTATCTTAGCTGTCTTTGAAAACAAAAACCGGTTTTCTTGTTGAGTCACAATTTCAAGTAGGATTTCTAAAAATATTTGTACATCTAGGAAGTACAGAAGAATGGTACAATGCATGATTGGTGGAAAACAAAAGCGTAGACATTACCAAATAATTTCATCACCAAATTAACATGTTTTGATGAGCCTTTTAACCTTCCATTTGATATTTATAAAAGGAGTCTTTCAAGCACATTTACCGAATAATGCTAGTCTATGTGAGTGCAGGTCAATAATGATATTTGAATTACATGTAAACTCAGAAATCTCTCAATATCTAGTCACGCATGCGTGTTCATGTTGCTCTCTCTTTATCAATCACCATACAGAATGTTCACTCAGCGTATTTTTACATTGCATATAATAAAAGAACCAAAGTTATGATAAATCTGAGGCATTCAAAGTTACTATCAAAAACAAAACGTGTGTGTAGTTTTTGTATATGTTACGATGACGTAGCATACGATAGTAGCACGTATATAATTCTTCGCTAACCATAATGTGAAAGTCCGTTGCAAAAAGCGTATAAAAACCATTTTCCAAACTAAAAAGTGTCTTATGTTCACTAATTATACTTGTCCCCCGAGTTCGTTAATTTGCACGAACGTTACGCCCTGCCAATACCTTAGAAATAATAGATTATTCCGTTTTGATAGTGTGAGAAGATAAAAGACATCAAAGACGCTACTTAGTTTCAGTGTTAAAATGAAAGCAAGAAGAGAAGATAGAATTGTTTAACGTCTGTTTCAGTGAAATGGGAAAAATTGTCACTTTCAAATCTTTTCTTACTTCTTAAAATAACGAAAAGCATTCATATGTATGATTGTCATTGCAAGCTCAAATATTTTACGATACGATAGGGGAATTTCTACGGATATTTAGAACTCGCCATGAGATTATTCAATCATTAACTGAAGAATTAAGAATTAAGAAGTAAAGCGCATGCGTGGGTTTTAGTGCTTTTAAAATATCGCTAATTTGCATGCGTGGTCAAAAACCTGAATAAAAGGTGACCCGCACAGACGAGTTGGGAGAAGATCTACGAATTTTGACCTATGCTGAACTGGTCTCGTTGCGACTATCAACTTCTTCTTTTATGTGCCGTGTCCCTTCAGGACGTAGGCGATCATGGCTCTCCATATCGTCCTGTCTCTTGTAACTCTCAATAAGTTTTGTCTTTTTGTTATTTCTCCCAAACCCTGTTCTGCCACCCACTTAAGTATGTCGCGCGTTGCTCTCCCTGGTCCCTGTTACCCTCTGTCCGACCTCCTTTCTCATTACGTGTCCCGGGAATTTCAACTGCTTCTTTCAGATGTTATGTATAAGTTTCCTCTTTGTTTGCATCCTCTCCAAAACCTCATCGTTGCTCACATGTTCGGTCCATGGTATCCTCAGCATCCTTCTGTAGAACCACATCTCTGTTGCCTCGAGTCTATTCTTCATCTTTGAGGAGACCGTCCAACATTCGCTGCCGTAAAGGAGGACAGATATCACGTAACAGTTCAGTATTCTTTTCTTTGTTACCAACGAAACCCTCTTGTCTCGTAATATTCTGCTTAGTTTTTTGAATGCGTCATTAGCTTCGGATCTCAGCGTCGCACTTACCATCCTCTGTCAGAACACTTCCCAGATATTTAAATTTCTACACCTGCTTGATTTTAGTGTCCCCGACCTGTAAATCGCATTTCGGGCTCATCTTTTTGCCGATGACTATGCATTCTGTCTTCTTGTAGTTTATGCTTATTCCTTTCTTCTCACACTCCTTTGCTACCTTCTGTAGGAGGTTTTGTAGTTTCCTTTCCGTGTCTGCTATCAGAACTGTCTCATCTACGTATCTTATGTTGTTAAGATTGTGGCCGCCAATGATGAATCCTTGTAGAATTTCCAGTTCGCTCAGAATTGCCTCGCTGTATAGATTGAATAAGTTCGGAATGAAGACACATCCTTGCCTTACGCCCCTTTCTATTTTCGTATATCTGCTAAACTCATTTTTTAAATTATTTTTATGCAGGCAGTTTGCTGCCAGTATAGATTTTTGATTATTCTTATGTCTTTCCCGAATATATCAAGGTTGCCGAGCTGCTCCAACAGATATTTGTGGCATACTTTGTCGAACGCCTTTACGTAGTCTATAAAACATAGGTGCGCGTTCTTCTGCATTTGTATTGATCTTTCTGGTAACATTCTGAGCATAAATATTGCCTTCCTTGTTCCGGTGTCTTTAACGAACCCGCACTGTTCTTGTCCTATCTCTGGCCTGATTCTGCTGCGCGTTCTATTCATCAGTATACGGATGATGAGTTTTGTTATGTGGCTCATTAGGCTGATTGTTCGGTGGACTTCACATTCGTTTGCGCTTGGTTTCTTAGACAGTGCTATGAAAATAGATCTGCTTAGATCTCCCGGCATAGTCCTACTGTTGTAGATTTCATTTATTATTTTTGTAATCTTGTCTATGCCCAAAATCATCTAAGGCTGTCAGCATCTCTGTTACAATTCTGTTGGTCCTGTCGAGGAAAACTGTGAAATTTTCACTAGTCATCTTAAATGTAACCATCAGTCACAATCAATTATCTCCTTAGAGTTGGACGTGATTCATCATTGACAATTGAATGAAATATGGTAGAATGAATTAATGATTCAATACAAATTCTCTACTTACTAAACTTTGCATAAGAAAAACAATCACAAAAGTGTATGTTGAAATGGTATTAATTTAGGAAGGACATAGATTAATTAGTTTAATTCACTGTCGATCATATAATTAACTCGGAATAATTAATTTATTTAGATAATGTCTTCAAGTAAATTTTAAAACCAAGGAAATGTAATTTGAAATTATTCACTATTGAAATTTGCAGTGAGGTTGCAGTAAAAAGATTCTTAGTATATTTTGGAAGATTCGCTTTTCGAGTTGAGAGAGGTGCTTCTGCCAGGTAGAATATGGAGCGGTCCCAATTAGCTTTGTTATATCGATAGATTGTTCTAGGAAACGGCACACCTGAGGAGGTTTTTGGTTTTGCATCAGTCTTGACAGATATCAGAAATGGTCTGTGTTGGCCAAGGGAGGCAATACTTCTGTGGGTCGCGGCATTAGGTGAGGATCATGTTTAAGAGTTTAGCCCGATGCACATCTGTATCGAGAACACGAGTCAGCTTATCTACAATCTGGGTCAGCCTTTAAACCCTTAGAGAAATCATAACAGTATTTCGCCTCTTCGTTATTTCTGTTTGAGTGGACTAGCCAACGACACAGATACTTCCTGCCACTTTTGTTTGGATAAGGAGCAGTGGAGATAAACGGTCGGTAACTGAATGCTATCAATAATATTTTATCTGAAAAGTCAAGTTGTGAAGAGTGAAACATCCGAGAAGACAAGTTGTATGGTTCAAGTAAACAAACGTTTTGTTATAGTAGAAATGGAATTTAAATTTAGATTCCTGAAATGTTATATAATATAAATCCTCCTGATTGATGCATATTTTGAGGTTTGAAGATTACTATGTAACAAATTAAGTTAAAATCTGGCAACTTTTTGCATCAAAATATTTAATTTACGTACTGTTTGATTTAGATAATATTAGGTTGGTGCAAAAATAATGTCGTTTTCTCACATGAAGTTGAACGTCAAAAAACGACATTATTTTTGCACCAACCTAATAGTTCTCATCTCTTGAATGCGAAAATAATGTGAATTTCTCATTTGGATAAAAGTTAAACTAATGACTGAATAAAATAAATATAAGCAACTCTGAATCGAAGCACTATTTAAGTGTATCTCATAATAAAACTGACTTTTGCTCTTGATGAAACGTGATGCTATTGACAATTATGTACAAAGTCTTGTCGGATTTTCCTGATGTTTTTCCATTTGAGTTGCGCTCATCATACGAGTTATGAACAAACATAATTAGACTTTGTGCACAATTGTCAACAGCATAGTAATCTTCAAACCTCAAAATATGCATCAAAGTTGGCTCCCTGTGCCGAGCCAGGAAATTTTTCTCCCCGGAATCGATCCACCAAATCTATAAATCGACCATTCGCCCTTGCATGGAGTATTGCTGCCATATATGGTCTGGAGCCCCTGCTGTTTGCCTCAGGGTTCTTGATAAGATCCAGAGACGGATATGCAATGTAATTGGCCCTGATCTGTCATCTCGTCTGAAGTCGCTCTCTCACAGACTCGACGTTGCCTCGCACTGTCTTTTTTACAAATACTTTCACGGTAATTGCTCCGATGAGCTGCTTTCGCTGGTTCCTAGGCCACATGAATTTAAACGTCCTACGAGGCTGGCATCCCGTTCCCACCCCTTCACCGTTGAAACTGTTAGATGTAGACGTCTCTTCTACTCCAATAGCTTCATGTCTCGCACATCTCGCCTGTGGAACTCCCTTCCTTATTCCTGTTTCCCTGATAAATATAATCTCCAACTATTTAAGTGTAACGTCAATCGACATCTCCAGTTGCCTTGATCTATCCACCTCCCTTCTCCACATCCTTTCACCTTTCATTCATATCTGCTCTCGCTCCAAATCTTCTGTAACCCCCTTGCCTTGATCGATCCACTATCTTTCTCCACATCCTCTCCTTTACCACTCCTATCTGCTCTTCCTCCAAACCTTCTGTAACCCCTTGCGTGCTAGTGGCTTCCAGTCTTGCTTGGGGTGATAAGCTTAAAAAAAAAATCATATCTGCTGGCTTTTCACTGAAAACCAAAACTTCAATACCTTCTTCTTATTCTTCTTCATGACGAGGGCAATCTTTCCTTTGTAGCTCTTAGTAAATTTTGTCCTTTTGTCATACATCCCACTTCATACATTCACACAAGCTCGTCAGCTAGGTGGCCTGTTGCCCCTCGTCCCTTTTAGCTTTGATATGTCCTGCAAGTGTCAAATTCTCCAAGACTTCCTTCTTAATTATATGTTGGAGAAATTTCATCTGTTTACCTTTTATTGTAAAATTTGATAATTGACTCATTGATGAAGAAACATGCTCAGAGTTACACACGGGTTGATTGTAGATGTTCTTCATCATTTGAAATGCAAGATTCTTGGTTTTAACCTAGAAACGAATGAGTGAGGCCTGGATACATTCTATATTAGACATTAGGATTCATTGGTGGAAAAAGAAGATGAGACAGGCAATTTTTCTGAAAAGTGAAATAGCCATAAAAATGAAGGCTATTAAATCACAGAGGAATTCCGCTTGTTTGAAACGCGATAAAATTTTCATGAATTCTTCTAGTGGCAAATCAATTGAAAATACTGATTGCATTTTGATTTGATGTTGCTGATACACTGTTTATCAAAACAAGAACAAAACAGGAAACATATTTATTAAAAAGAAAATACTAGTTTGTGTTCATAAATTTCCGGAAGATAGAATCACATGATAGTATTCCAAAGTGAACGCAAAGTGCAGCCTGAGCAGCCAGACTCAAAAGAAACAGAAGTGTTTTAAATGAAAGATTAAAAATTGGCTTTGAATTTCTTAAATGAAGGATTGTCAATTATTGTTATCTGATAAGTATTTCTTTTATATTATTTCTTTCGTTTATATCTAGTAATTACTAGTTAAGTCTTAAGCTATATAAATTTCTAAGATGAAGCATTGTCAGTTATGTTTGTGGAGAATTTCCTTCATTTCACTTGCTCTTGCGCCAAGTAGTAATAGCCCTAGGTTGTCTGATTTTCTCAACTGAAACATTTTTATTATTATTAGCATAAAAATCAAAAGATTAAAAAACACTAGTAAAAATCAAAACATAATAATTATCAATATATATTTTTTAATATATTTCCTGTCCCATCTGTAGTGAGAAGGGATTTAAGTCAATTTAAGTTAGTAAATTTATAAGTCGTTTTAATAATCTATATAAATATTTATCTGCATTAGTTCCCGAGCAAAATGAACCGTTTAATTAATCAGGTCCTTTATTCCTATGTTGCAGTCTTATTTGTTCAAGCCTCTCATGTGAGGTACTCAGAGATCTTTGTCAATTAAGTGATCGTCTTGCTTCAACTTGATCTTGAAATATGCTTTTTTTAAAAACATTGAAGGGAAAGTTTTATATTTACAATGAATTCTCTTACTAACGCTTCCTTTGGAGCAAACGCAGAAAGCAAAATGGTTGAAGAGAGATCGTTGACTATTGTAAAAAGAAGTCATGACATTTTGTTTTATTGGAGCTTGATACTTTTAAGAAATCATGAATTGTTGAAAGATAAAAGGATTGACTGAAGTAGAATTTATTTTATATTTCACTTGGGTCCAATCAGCTTATTTTATGACTTTGATAAATCACAACATCCTGAAACAATTCAGAAATGTGTCAAAAACGAAACGTAAATAACTATTACTCATTTTTGGATCGCCTGAGTAAGAGATTTGTATTACTGAGCAGTACCGTTTAATTAATCAGTTCATTTATTCCTATGTTGCAGTCTTATTTGTTCAAGCCTCTCATGTGAGGTACTCAGAGATCTTTGTCAATTATGTGATCGTCTTGCTTCAATCTTGCTTCAACTTGATCTTGAAATATACTTTGCCGTGGCCGTTTTTCTTTTTTTCTATTCCACTGTTATATTAATCGCGTAAAATTTTAATATGAAAACATATTGAGCAAAAAGCGTTTTATATAATACCAGGAATAATCAATGAATCATAGATACCACTAAACGATTAAAAAATATAAAGGGAACGGATTAATTAAACGGTTCATTCACCAATATTTAGTTGTGAATTCTTTATTTCTGCTTTATTGAATCTCGATACATTGTTTCGAGACTTTTGTTTCATTGCATCTCACTGTTAAAACTTTCTAACAATTGCCATCATCTTTGGCGACAGGGGAACGCTAGTTATAATAATTGCCAATGTTTCATTTTAAAAATTTAAACAACTTAAGATGACATCAGATGTAAAAGCAAAAAAAATAAGATGACAGTAATAAGATTAAAATTAATAACTGACAATGTTTTATCTAAAACATTCAGACAGTTTATGGCTATTATGATATTATAACTCTATGGGGAATTTTGTTTTTTCAACGTTTGTCGGTTGATGACTTTTTAAAAAAAGTTGTCGGTTGATTAAAGAAGTAAAATTTACTCAGAGAAGATGATAATCCAGTACAAAAGGTACAATATTTCTGATTATTGGTAGTATGGATTTTACAAGTATATAGTGTACGGAGAAAAGTTTTAAATAATTTGGAAAATTAATAAATGCTAACGTAACCGAAAAGTCGAAAAATAGTGTAGATTGTTGCTAAGCGCTGTCAATAAAAAATGTCGGCCAGCAGTTCTAAGTGTGCTCTTGGCTCAGTTGTGTAAGCAAATGAAGAGCCATTTAAGTCCTTGACATATCATTGAGATTAAATAACAGCGGAAGGAGACAAGATAGGGGATTTCTTCAACATAAATCCGAGATGGGGATAGCCAACTATAGCTATAGACAAGAGGGCAGCACAGATGTTTGACGCAAGAAGCGCAGTTAGAATCCATTTGAAATACCAGTCCGGGACTGATGTCCTATCTGCTTCTGACAAACATTTCTTGTCAAGTCCTAGCACAAGAGTATTTCAACATGAGGTGGATTGATTGTAGACCCAACTGGCCATCAAGCTTTTTTTTTTAATGATCACGAAATAGATTCAACCAACAATTGTAACCCAATTAATGTAATAAATGAAAATATTTTACATTTGTTAAATTCTCGACCATTTTTTATCGGTATCAACCCAATCAAGGCAGTAAAGACACTAGCACGCAACAGTTTTATAGTTGATTTGAAGTAGTATTTCAAGTTCAAAGCAAGACAAACTATTTAATAGTCAAAATACAATAAAATCCAAGTTCAAAGCAAGACAAACTGATAATCAAAACACTGTAAAATCCAAGGTGAGGGATGCAGAAGGAAATGTTGAAATTAAGAATCGTACGTCCAATATCAAGAAATCCCAGCACACGTCTCTCCGCTATCAACCCACTGTCTGAATTAAACCGCCACGCGTTCGACTAAAAAACAACAAAAAAAAACAAAACAAAAAAAAAACAACAAAAAAACAACAAAAAACAAAACAAAACAAAACTGCGCGCTGAAAAACTTGCTCTTCGTTTATATCAGTTACATGCTCGCGCATGCAAATCACTAACAGTTTTTTGTTTTAGTCTTTGTCTTGCACGTGCGCCATGACGGAATTACAAATGGTGACCAAAACCGCTCCTTGGTCTCAATTCACTACAGGTTTACAGGGTGCGGAGGAATTAGGAACAGAAACATTAGTAATGAGGAGAAAGAGAAAAGAGGAATTAGAAGGACGGTATATAGCGATTGACATTGCATTTAAAATTTTGCAGATTAAAATTGGTTGGGAAGTATGGAGCCGGGAGGGAGTTCTACAGGCGAGAAGTGCGAAATAAGAAAATGTTAGCATAGAAGTTACGACCAAATGTGGTTAGCTCAACTGCAAATTGATGATATCTCGACGCCAGTCTAGTATTGCGCTTAAATTCATACAATTTAGGTAGCATAACGAAGACCTCACCCGAACAATTACCATGAAAGTATTTATACAAAAAGCACAGAGAAGCAACTTTACGGTGGTGGGTAAGTGACTGAAACGAAGCCGCCAGACCAGGACCAATAATATTGCTGATTCTTCTTTGGATCTTATCAAGGATCTCCAGGTAAATAGTAGGGGTACTGGACCATATATGGCAGCAATATTCTAAGCATGGACAAATGGTAGACTTATAGACATGCAAGATAGATTGCGGAGAGAAAAATTGTCTTGATATCTCCAATATCGTTAGTAACTACTCTATGATTGGATCAGCTCAGTTAGACGAGGTTTCAAACAAATACGCACACATTTCTTTTGAAGATGTTTTTTTTTAATACAGCGTGAGTGTGGGTGTTGGCAGAGTGAGACCTGTATGACCCGTAGGACCGTGACATATTAATACAAGTTAGAAAAGAGCAAATGTAATAAAATGAAATAAATACTGCCTAGAAATAAATAATAGCGGAAAAACCTGAAGAAAATTAAGCATTAGGATGTATAAAAATGTCAAGGCGCGTCTGTAACATTTAAAAACAGAACATAAAGTAATTTGTTTTAAAAACAAAAATATAATTATATATGCATTTTTAATTCAGGATTTGCTAATTTCCGAATTCAGTATTCTCACCGAAACATGTCGAAAAGCAAAGGTTTGATAGCAAAAATACTATTTTTTTAAAAAATCACCTTCCACTTGTTTTTGAAATTTTACAAACAAATTTCCATAACAATATTAGCTTCTAAGTTACTGAAACATGTTGAAAAGTAGTTTCATTGGAAAAATGCTACTTTTATAAGTACATTTCACTTGATTTTGAAAGTTTACAAGCATCAGTTTTATACATATCTATATCTAAATATATTTTACTTAATTTTCTTGGTCTTCGTTTGTCTTCATAAGTTTTGAGATTTAAATAATTACCTGTTCATTAAACAATGTGGCAACATATTTTAAAAACCATTGAAGTGAAAGTTTTATATTTACAATCAATTCTCTTACTGACGCTTCCTTTGGAGCAAATGCAGAAAACAAAATGGTTGAAGAGAGATCGTTGGCTATTGTAAAAAGAAGTCGTGACATTTTGTTTTATTGGGGCTTGATACTTTTAAGAAATCATGAATTGTTGAAAGATAAAAGGATTGACTGAAGTAGAATTTATTTCATGCTTCACTTGGGTCCAATCAGTTTATCTTATGACTTTGATAAATCACAACTTCCTGGTGTAGAGTGTCGTAAAAATAATTCAGAATAAAATGTGTCAAAAACGAAACGTAAATAACTATTACTCATTTTTGGATCACTTGAGTAAGAGATTTGTAATACTGGGCAGTACAATATCTTTTTTGTTTATTATTTAAATATCAAGAAGATTTGGTTTTGAATTCTGGAACCCCACCTCATGCAGTCCGACATGCAACATTTTTACTCTATTAATGACACATACATTCTTGTGTATGTAAAATGTGAAATAACCACTGTTTAGAAATATCGATTATATTTCAAATAGATCAAAAGAAAATTATGTCATAATAGGTGCTAGCTAAAAATCCGGGTAATTTGAAAAGACGGATCAATCTGCCACAAGTTGTACAGCTTTTCCGTGTTTCGTCGCATGAAACCACTACACTAGAAAATAAAAAAAAACATTTTCGATTAATTTGTATATTTTTCATGGAATCATTCTGCGCCATCAATTCCTGGAGCTATTCGGTACCACCTTGTAAGTTGGTATTTATAATCAATGTTTTGAATACAAAATATTAAAACCATTTACTCATTGGAAATGATTAAAATGTTTTTATGTTGGTATTTTATCTGTTAGTCGATGAGAGAAAGATTTTTCTCTCAGTTCGTTCTGAAACCTATAGTCATAAATTCAATCTCCAGGTGACGGTAGTCCGTTAGTATGTCGATTCACTCAGTGATGCCCGGTAAAATACTAAGATAAAATTAAGTAGTTTGTAGAGAGAGCGAGGAAGAAATCTAAAAGTTAATGAATTTGAAAGAAAGGAAAGCTTCATGAAAAAGAGAGTATTACAAGCAAAAATGGAAGGAAAGTAACGAACAAGATATGGGATCAGTAGACTCCCATTGGTCAAATAATGTTCATCCTTCGAAGTAGATGATCATAGCTTTAGTTAAATTTCATATTATGGTCTGAAGCTATGAATGGCGCTTGACTTTGATTAAAGCAAAAGAGAGTTGAGCACGTCGCCAGTCTCGACCAGTCGTACTTGTCTGTCTAGATCGAGAGGTAAGATATTGTCAAGCGACCAGGATTATCTGAAGGACCAGCGTAATCAACATGTCGTCCAGTACTCCTCGTGTCCCACAAAACGTTGTTAGTTGTCTTTTTCTATCCATTTAATCAACTGATATTTTACTCCAACTTCTGTTTTTACTTGTTCGGGTCGACATGCTCTAACACCGTGGGTTTAAAACTCGTCAGCTAGCCTCACCTGATTTAAGCCAGTCAACGGAATATGTTCTCAGAACGTGATCGCTGTTTCTTGAAACAACTGCTATTAGTTAGATATCTTGTCGAACATATACTCATATGGTACCATGATCATGTTCAAACCAGAACAAAATATTATCGAGCAAACAATAAACTCTAAAACCAAACAACATCCTTAAGGAAATGAAATTTTATACCAAAATATTAAACTATAAAAAAATGAAAAAAGGACAAATAACTTTTCAGAATTCATAAAAATTGTCATCAGAATTATCAATGCAAATTCTAATAACCAACTTGTACCAGAAACTGAAAACAAAATAACGTGTATTAGAAACATCTCTAATAACTGATTAAAAAAATCTTTCATCAACTAACCTTTTACTTTCAAATACTCTCTAGAAGAGGATAAAAATTTCGGGGATTATTTTAGACGCCACGAAGACATCTTTAAGATCGATTGTCAAAACTGGACAGAAGCAAAGAAGCTACGTCTGTTGCTCAGAAAACTAGGAACAGAGGAATACAAAAAATTTGTGGATTACATTTTGCCAAAAAAGACGAACGAATTAACGTTTGACGAAGCAGTTACATGTCTTACAGAGCTTTTCACTCCAAAAACGTCACTCTTTCACAAGAGGTGGAAATGTCTTAACCTGGTAAAGGGCGAAAATGAGGATTATTCCACGTTTGCCGCAATCGTGAATAAACATTGCGACGACTTCAAGTTGGCAGAATTAACACCGGACAATTTCAAGTGTCTCATCTTTGTTCAAGGGTTAGTCTCAGCAAAAGATAGTGAAATGCGCAAAAGAATGCTTTCAAAACTACAAAATGAACCTGGACTAACACTACAACAATTATCAGAAGATTGCCAAAAATGCCTGAGTATAAAGAAAGACTCGAAGAACATTGAGGAGTCAGGAGTATCACATATACGTAAGTTAAACAAAAGTTTACGTTCTTCACCCTCCCCGGAAAGAAAACAAAAATTCTATAATAAGGGAAAAAGTACAACATATAGGGCAAATTATGACGAAAATCGAAGCAAATATAACTCCCCCCATCTGCATGTTATCGATGTGGAGGACTACACTGGAATAAGGATTGCCGTTTTAAATATAAAAACTTTCTTGTGTGTGGAAAAATGGGACACAAGGCATCCCAATGTAGGAACAGAAAAGCTACTAGTAGGATAAGAGCAACTAGGATGCATGACGAAGACAATACCAACATAAGGAAATATGTGGAACTTGAAATCTTAAATATAAAGATAAAATTGCAACTAGATTCGGGTTCCGATCTAACGATAATTAACCTACAGACATGGAAAAAGCTTAACAGACCAACCATGCTAAGTCGGTGATAGGAAAGCGTATAAAATTCGAAGGAGAAATAATCGTAAATATTAAATTTCACGGGGAAACAAAAAACTCAAGATATACGTAATGAAAGATACAGAAAATCTAGTGGATACAGACTGGATGAAAAAGTTCGACGTATGGGATTCACCTATCAGCTCGTTTTGTAAGGATGCAGCTAGAATTGAATTGAAAGAAAATGTCCAACCAATATGTAAAAAGAAGCGAAACGCGCCATTTGCTACCACAGATGAAAACAGTAAAGAGTTATACAAGGCAGTAAAGGAACTACCTGTGACCTTGCGAGAGATAAGAAAAGAAGCGAAAAAGGATGAATTTATTCAGAGGACGAAGAAAAAAATAAATAAAAACCGGTATACACCGACAGTACTCAAGAGATCCTTCAAACAAGAATGGGTCTATTTCAGTAACAATATGGTTTATGAGTAGCCAAATACAAAAATTAACAGACTAGGAAACGTGATGTACACAAAAGGCGAAAGATTTACCCACAGAAAACATATTAACCAAATACAAAAAAGACGGGTTGAAGAGCCAAGCTCGTCACCCGCAGAAAATGACGAGTCGATTGAGGCGATCTTTGAAGTTTTTGAGATTCAAAGACCACAAGAAGATACAGAAATTGGAAGGACTAGGAGGAAGAGAAAATTTACAGTGCCTCTAATTGTCGACCATAAGAAAAAGGAAAAAATATTAACTCCCCCCCAAAATGGATTTAAGGAGAGTGTATTGAGGGGTCTCCCCTTTTTACACAAATGGACTCACCCAAGGTATACATATACTACTACCAGTGAATACCCGGGAGTCAGTCAAGGAGTTGAGACGGAACGACAGAAGAGTAGTAGAGTTCAGTAGTAGTAGAGTAAGTCATACACAGAGACGACGGCAAGCGTCACAGTTAGCGAGCACGTAGACTCAGTAAGGAGTCATACCGCGATACTTAAATACCAAGACTGTATATATATATTAGTGCTACTAACCCGCATTCCTGGATCTACTAACCCGTATTACCAGTTTGTATTATTACGTTAATACATTTATTTTCCTTACACATTCCTGGCGTTTGTTATTCATTGATATCGGATTTCATCCCGGAATCCACAACACAAATATAACATCAAGCACCATCCACCAAAACATGATTCAAAGCCTTTATCTAAATAAGCCTATAATGATTGAAGTGTCGTTAAGCAAAAATCAAGCCAAGACAAATCTGTTAATTAGGGGTTAGAGCTAGGTTCCACCAGGTTCCAATTGTGGATCAAAGCGGACAAGTTAGCCCGACGGGCGTGACCATTCTGCACTTAGAGGTGGTGCTCCTACCTAACACCCCACAAAAATAAAAACCACAAATACAAGAAGTTAAACAATTTACATTTTCATTATATCCGATAAAAAAAACCTGTTCGGAAATCCTTGTGCTGTTTATATACCACGCGTTTTCGTAGAAGATCGAATAGCACGAAAAAAAAAATAGAAGAAAAAGAAGACTGAAACGTTAGGAAAACAATACAATTGAGGAATTGTTAAGTAGAAAAAATACATTCAGAATTAAAGAGTTTTCAGACCGCAAGATTACATGATTAATAATCAAATGGAAAGATAATGCTGGAGACGATTTTATCTTCGTGATCTCTGTGGGAGGCCGAAATAAGACTGGTTTCTCGTCGCAGTATTATCTGATCAATATGTGATGGACAAAGAAGTAATGTTATTCATTTGGAGAGAACAGAGAAGCGAAGATACGTAAAGTGACAAAGATGCATTCATTCGGGGATGAGCTCGTCATCTCATTTAATTTCTTACTCTTTGTATTGTTTTAGGTTTTAAACATAACAGACCTTTCTTTCTCTTTATCTCTCAATAAACATAATAAATACACGAGAGATATTTCTCTATATAGTGGGCTTGGCTACTGTTTCCAGGTTACAGAGTCCTGGAGGTAAACAACGACTTGAATAAAATATTTACGCTATTTACATTGTTCGGACTGTTGTAATCAGCTTTATTGTTATATTCACGACGTTTCGGCCGTTGTACGCTCCGGCTTTCTTCAGGTGATATAGACAGAAATATACACAGTTGAATAAAATAGCTGACGCAATGGAAAAATTATTTTAAATAATTTCACCCAATCAAATTAATATATTTACTAAGACGCAAGGGTTTATTGAGTGTGAAAGAATATAAAAAAGCAAAACTATTAAAGCGAGAGAACAATAAAAGAACGGGAATTAAGAAGACGAAAGATAACGACTGACATTTTTGAAGATCTAAGTTGACTGGAAAAAATGAAGACAGGAGAGAGTTCCACAAGCAAGAAGAGGCTGTTAGCATAGAACTTACGGTTACGTCTAGCCATTTCAACTGTAAAAAGATGAGACCTAACTGCAAATCTAGTACGGCGCTTAAATTTGTAAAGTCGAAGTACCAAAGAGCAAAGATCATTAGAACAATTACCATGAAAATATTTATAGAAAAATCACAAGGACGCTACGTTATGGTGGTAGGAAAATGAAACCAAGATGCCAGGTTAGGACCGATAACATTGCAGATATTTTTTATATTTTGTCATGAATCTCTAAATTGATAGCAAAAGCACTAGCTCAGATGTGACAGCAATATTCAATGCCTTATAAATACGTAAGATAGATTCTGACGGGAAAAAGTGTCCAACACGACACAGTTAAACAACTTTTTTAGCATGAGTCTAATTGTTTAAAGTAGTGATGCAGTCTCGTCTCAATATTCTGACATGTACACAACAGGCCTCATTGAACAATCATATTTGAACTATTGTTACTTACTTTATTTAATTGCTAATTGAAACCAGTTTTAGCACAAAATAGGTAAAGTTATTTTATTTAAATGATTAGATGTTCGTCTTTAGTTTTCTTTGCATTCATTGTTTGCCGTTGTAATTATCAGGTCTGTGTTTGATCAATTCCATTTCATCAATTGTTTTATTCAAGTAGTCGTTGTCCTTCAGGACCATGGGCCGCGTAAACGGTAGTCAAGCTATATCATGTTTGACTTGCTGTCCCTGCAGTGGGTATAAAACGAATTGCATCCACAACGTGTTCTTTATTGCCCACAGCACTTTTCCTCTGGTGTACTCTAAAGATCATTGTCACTGAGTTCGATCCCGACAAAAAAAAAAAAAAAAAAAATCGTGTTAAAATAAAAATTGTATTTTCAAACAAATATTTGTGTATGTGTGGATATTTTACGAAATTTTGCTTAGTTCGACGCAACAGCTAAATGGTTAAGAATTTATTTTATTTGGTTCATGCCACGTTGACTGATAAACTCCTACAATAAAAAAATATTAAATTGTCATATTAGTAAAAAAAACGCACTCACTTAACTTTTCAAAAATTAAACCTTAGCGTTGCGACTGCACGTTCCACAAGTTTGTATCCGTTATCAATTTAAAATTAAAAAAAACCCAAAAAACAAAAAAAACAAAAAACAAAACCAAATAACATATTTCGATTTGCATGATATTTTTTTCTTTTCGGATACTACCTGAATTTTATCAAAAACAAAATATTTTTCATGTCTGATGATGACTGGAAGAACCGTTGAAAGTACTTGCGCATTTATGGAAGACCTAATACAGTTTATAATTTAAAAAAATAAGGATCATAACATTGATCGAGTGATTAGTGGGTTAATGCATCTTTAAAATTTAGTTAGCGAAGGGATTTCGCCATTTTATTTCATTAACTTTACTCATTTACTTTTTGTATGAATAATTCATTGCAATATATATATATATATATATATATATATATATATATATATATACTATAGGCAAAAGTTTGGGGCCACCCTGCATTTCGATAAAAAAAAAACACCTTAAAATGAGTTATATTATGTATCTATCTTTTTTTTTTGTTACTTTTTTTTTCTAAAAAAAAACGATAAAACATTTTAAATGTTTTAAAAGAATGCCTTCTTTGAAGTTTCGGTTATATATGAAAGATAATGGTCTAAACGCTAAACCTAATCCGAATTAAAGTAAAATATTTTCCGTAAATAAAGTTTTAGGCATTTTAAAAGCATTTAGTACTTTTTTCATTACTCATCAACTCATCGAGTCGCCATTGTATACGAAAATGTAAACAACAAATTTAAAATTCTCTTTAAAATCCAATATGTCCTAGAGATCTGTTTCGAAGTCTATTAGTAATTATTATAATTTAATGATCAATTAACTAGATCTTCTAAAAGTAATGCTTAATTCATTTTCTAAAAGTAATGTTTAAGTAATTAATTAATAGATTTTCTAAAAGTAATGTTTACATTTTACTTAAAACTGAATAAAAATAACGTTTTATTGACGAATGCTATGAGGTCAAAGAAATACTGTAATTTTACACCTGTCCAAAAAAAAAAAAAAAAAAGAACATGCGAAGGAAAAAGTAAAAATAAAACCTAAAGAAGTAAGGAAGGCCAGCAACGCAATAATCAAGAATTTGTTATTAATGTTTAAAACTAATTTTTCTTTACCCTTATATAACCAATAGTTTAAGAATATAATTTTTATTCCATACGCTTTTATTAAATTTATTATAACGAATCATTTTATTTTTTATATTAACTGAACAGGAGATATAAAAAATAAAAATAGATTAAATACTCCTTTGATATTGAAAAGTAGTTAGTCAAACAGAGTATCTAAATTATTTTCTTTTTGTAGTTTTTTTCAAAATTAATCTAACAGCTGCTAAAAGTAAAAAAATAAAATAAAATCCTTTAAAAAAGGTTCACACCCGAAATGACATTAAACTTTGCCTTTTTAAAACTTCAACTTTTCCGTATGTTCACACTCAATATTGTATAAATGCTTTTCTGAAATAATTTCTTCATGGATTTCTTTTTATATAACTGTAAAAATCTTTGTCGAAGACCCCCACCCTCAAATTAAAAAAGTATACACGCTATATTGAAAAGTGGGGTGAAACATACCCCCCATATTTCCCCAATGTTTTTTTTTAATAAAATACCAATTCAATACTGAATAAGTCGTAAAAATTTCGTTTGAAACGTATAACTCCCTGATTTTTGGCAAATATTTTAAAACAGGAGGAGCCGATTTTTTGTTTTCATTGCGGGAAAAAAAGAATCCATTTTGGTGATACATACTCACTTGCCACTTAAGAAAATAGAAGTTGTTAGTGTTGTTGTGGGTACCCTTCAAAATGTGAAAGACAAAATCCCAAAATGTCTGTGTTAAATTTTTTTTTTTTTTTTAAGCGTATCACCCCAAGCAAGGCTGGTGGCCACTATCACGCATGGGGTTACAGAAGGGTTGGAGGAAGAGCAGATAGGAGTGGTAAAGGAAGGGATGTGGAGAAAGAGAAGGACGGAGGGTCGATCAAGGCAGGGGGGTTACAGAAGATATAGAGCGAGAGCAGTTAGGAATGAAAGATGAAAGGAAGTGGAGAAGGGAAGTGGATAGATCAAGGCAACTGGAGATGACGATTGACGCTACACTTAAACCGTTGGAGATTGTATTTGTCAGGGAAACAGTAATAGGGAAGGGAGTTCCATAGGCGAGATGTGCGAGACATGAAGCTATTGGAGTAGAAAAGACGTCTACATCTAACAGTTTCAACAGTGAAGGGGTGGGAACGGGATGCCAGCCTCGTAGGACGCTTAAATTCACGAGGCTTAGGGACAAGCGAAAGCAACTCCTCGGAGCAATTACCGTGGAAGTACTTGTAGAAAAGGCAGAGCGATGCAACATCGCGTCTGTGTTAAAATGGGATCGTGGTTCGATCTGATATGCTTCAGAAAACAGCAGTGCTTGGGAGGGCCTGAATTCTGAGAAAGGATTTGTTAATACAGAGAAATGAGAAAATGACAGGACCCATGGTAATTTATGACCCGCTCTTGACCGTTAAATTGCAGTATTAGATTTGCTTGAGAAATAGAAGATAACAACAACAATAATAATAACATACAGAATATCAACTATAAACAATTTGGCTGTCCCTGTGGTGCAATATAGTTTCAACATCATTAATTGGACCATAGTTGACATTTAGTGAATGGATGTCAAAACGAGAAAGCTTCTTACTAGCAACCGCATGCATCATGCTAAGGCTGATATGTTGATCGTCTGTATGTACTCAAATCCGAAGGAAACAGATGATTAGTTCATTTAGAAATGCCTTACAAAACCACTACAATCGGTCTTTAATGATACCTGGAAACTACAGAAGACTGGATGACAAAGAACATGAAAAAAATAAGAAACTTTATTCAGTAAAAAGGAATCCAACAAATTCAAAATGGAATTTCAAGTGGGTAAAGAGGTGCAAATAAACCTTAATGCACCTACTGCAGCGACAACAAATTTAAAAAGAAAAAAACAAAGCAAATGAAATGTACTAAATTCAGAAACGATACCTCTTCATGGTCAATACTCTACCCGTACCAAACAAGCTGATGTTGACAAACCCTGTACCCATCAGTGGTTACGTAGTGCAGGGTTAAAAGCTGAAACCGAAGGTTTTATTCTTGCTGCACAGGACCAATGCTTGCTAACTAAAAATTACCAAGCACACATACTGAAATACAGATTTTGTGATAAATATCCAGAAACAATTGACCATCTTGTATGAGGTTTCACCCACTGAATATAAAACTCGGCATGATATGTGGTCCAATATCTGCACTGAAATATATACAACTTTTACAGGAAGAAAACAGCAAGACACTAGTATTAACATCACCCAAACCTGGTTACAAAGGTAGGACCTGAAACAATTTTATGGAACTTTACAGTAGACCCAAACAGAGCAATCAAAGCTAATCGCCCAGACATCGTGATCAAAAACCACAAGAACAATGTGTTTTCTTATTGACATGACAGTTCCTGCAGATTGTAATATATCTTTGATGATATTTGAGTATCTTGAAGTTGAAATCTCAATGAGGAGTTCTGTAATTCCAGTTGTAGTTGGAACCCTCGATAGACTCATTGAATGGATTCCTGTACCTTAAAGAAATACAAAAAATTATGTTCACAGGTACAGTACACGAAGAGCTTTATCTATGTAAAATGTGTGTGGTTTGGGTTTTTTTCTTTTTATACACAAATGATCAGTAGAAAATATCATGAAACCATTTCTGACCTTAGGTATCTGGTTGGGACTCGGAAGGAATAATAATAATAATAATAATAATAATAATAATAATAATAATACGTCATCCAAGTACTCAGCAGTGTAACTTTCATACAATTGTCAGAAAGAGACCAGCTACCCAAAATCCATATGACGAATTCCAACAAGCACATTGTGAAAATATACAACGCTGCTCTGGAAACACTGTTAACAGATAAACCACCGGGAAACATCACTGAAGTTAACAACGTCATATACGCAACAGCTTTAGCAGCGACTCGGAAGCTTGGGATCAAGACAATAAATAAAGTTAACAGACATAGAGAGCCAGCTTGGAAAGCAAAACTGTTACGAGAAATAAAACAAATCAGATGTGAGCTTTCTATATTAAATGAGCTTACCAGAAACCCTAATATTTCCACACGCAAGTGCAAAAAGATCAAGAGGAAATAAAAAATTAAATCCCTACTTGACATTCCATCAAACACGGAAATGCTGAAGCAGAAACTTCAGCTAAAAGCACAGAGAACAAGACGATACGTAAAACGTTGTAGGTTATATCGCCAAAATAAAATATTCCAAACGGACCTCAAGAAATTTTACAGGGAAATTGGAAAAACACCTATACATGTCGAAAGGCCACCATCGATTGATAATGTACAGACATTTTTGGAAAATATTTGGAGCAGCACGAAGGAATATAACCCAAATGCAGAATGGGTCCGACGTGAAGAAGAACGAATGCTGGATACACCTCTGCAAGAATGGGAAAATATATCCACAGATGATGTTAGGCGAGCTCTAACGAAATCCCAAAAATGGAAATCCTCAGGAAATGACAAGGTGGCCAATTTCTGGCTTTATCATCTCTCATCTATCCATAAAATCCTTGCAAAAACATTATCAGCGCTTCTAAATAATCCCAATAAAATCCCGGAATGGATTACTGAAGGTATTACATACCTCATACCAAAAACAAATGAAATAGACGACCCGAAAAATTATCGACCGATAACATGTCTCTCCACAACGTACAATGTCTGTCCTGACGAACCGTGCTTACTCCTTTTTCGAAACAAACAGCATTCTTCAGCTGGAAGGGAAGCGATGCAGGAGAGGTTCATATGGCTGCAAAGATCAACTACTGATAAATAAAATGATTCTGGAAAATTGCAGAAGACGTAGAAATCTTAGCGCAGCGTGGATTGATTATCGTAAAGCCTTTGATAGTGTTCCACATTCTTGGATCCTTAAGACTTTGGAAATGTACAAAGTCTCCCCTGTGGTATTAAATTTCCTTAAGTACAGCATGGGAATGTGGAACACCAAACTATACCTTAGTCACACCAGAGGCACTGCCATATCCAACCGACTAAATATCCGACGTGGAATCTTTCAAGGAGCCTCCCTGTCATCCCTTCTGTTTTGTTTGTACTTAATCCCCCTTACGCATGAACTGAACAACAGTAGCTATGGTTACAACATAAATAAGAAAATATTCAATCACCTTCTCTACATGGATGATCTCAAACTCTTTGCCAAAGACGACAATGAGTTGAAGGGCCTCCTCAATATTGTAAAATACTTCAGTGACGACATAGGTATGAACTTCGGATTAGATACATGTGCAAAAGTTACATTCAAGAAAGGTAGAATTACAGAAGCACCCTTAATAGATTTAGATTTTGTCACAAAGATTAGGGAACTGGAGCATGATGAAGCTTATAAGTACCTAGAAATTAGCGAAGGAGATGGCATACAACACCCCCAAATGAAGGAGAAGGTAAGAAAGGAGTACTACAGGCGTATACGTCTGGTACTAAATACCGAGCTAAACTCAAAAAACAGAATATCAGCCATAAACACCTTGGCTGTCCCTGTGGTGCAATACAGCTTTAACGTCCTTAACTGGACCATAGCTGAAATTAAGCGAATAGACGCCAAAACGAGAAAGCTCCTCACTTGCTACCGCATGCATCATCCCAAAGCTGATGTTGATCGCCTGTATGTACCCAGATCCGAAGTGGGTAGAGGATTAGTTCAATTATAACTGTCCTACAACAATTGGCCTCCAAAGATACTTGGAAACTACAGAAGACTGGATGATGGTATGTGTCAAGGAACATGAAAGTAGTAAGCGCCTTTACTCCGTAATAAAGGAAACCAACAAATTCAAAATGGAGTTTCAAATGGGCGCAGAAATACAAGTACAGCACGGTAAACCGGCTGAAGCTGCAAAATACTTAAAAAAGAAAGCAAAGACAGATGCAACCGACCAGATACAGAAACAGTGGCAAGATAAACCGCTTCATGGCCAATACTCTGCCCGTACCAAACAAGCTGACGTAGACAAAAACCGTACCCATCAGTGGCTACGTAATGCAGGATTGAAAGCTGAAACTGAAGGTTTAATTCTTGTTGCACAGAACCAATGCTTGTTAACTAGGAATTATCAAGCACATATACTAAAATACTGTGTTAGCCCAAGATGCAGATTCTGTGATAAATATCCAGAAACCATTGATCATCTTGTATCAGGTTGCACGATATTGGCACCCACTGAATATAAAAACCGGCACGACAGAGTGGGCCAATATCTGAACTGGAAAATTTGCAACTTCTACGGGAAGGAAACTGAAAGAAATTGGTACGAACACCACCGAGACCCGGTTACAGAGATAGGACCTGTTACAATTCTATGGGACTACACAATACACTCTGACAGAACAATCAAAGCCAACCGCCCAGACATTATTATTAAAGACCACAAAAATGCCTCCTTATTGATATGGCAGTCCCTGCAGACTGCAATGTATTTTTGAAGATATTCGAAAAGCTATCAAAATACAAGGACCTTGAAATAGAAATCTCAAAAATGTGGCACATGGGAACATCAACAATCCCTGTTGTAGTTGGTGCCTTAGGATTGGTTGAAAAAGATTCCAGTAGACTAATTGAAGGGATCTCTGGAGGTCCATGCCTCAAAGAGATACAAAAAATATTCTGACAAGTACAGCCCACACTTTACGAAGGGCTTTAATATTTTTTTTTGCAGTGGAAAGTGTCTTGATGCCATTTCTAACCTTAGGTCCCTGGGCGGGACCCGGAAAGAAATGTGTAAACGCCAGATATCAAAGAAAATAAAAATAATAATAATAATAATAAAGAGAGAGGTGGAAACAAACTTAAATCAAACTTAAATCATTATACGCCCAACGGCCAACGTACGCACGATTCACAAACATTTACTGTTCGATAACTAGCTAGCTAGATAGATAGATAGATAGATAGATAGATAGGAAGAAGAAAGAGAAATAAAGGGGGATGCAATAGTAGTAGTAATGGTAGTGGTGGTAGTGGTGATGATTGTGGTGATAGTGACTTTTCGGTTAATTTTTATTTTATTTTATTATATTTTTTAATGTTTTTTTTTAAATTTATTTATTAGTAATATATACAATTTTTATTTTATAAACCATACAATACAAACACTCATAATAAACTTTTCTTTAGATATTATTAATAACTATATAGCAATTGTATTTATGGGTGAAATATATTCGTGTAATAACAGGATTAGGGAGATTTGAATACAGTTTCATATTATTTAACATAAGAGAGAAAAAAATCAAAGAAAATTCCGATGAAAATTGATGTCGGAGTCTGGTGAAGCACGTCGTGTCTCTTTGCGATCTAAACACTTATAAACAGAGATTTTACTTTTTTACTGTTGTTGTTAATAATAGCAATAATAAAAAGAAATAATAAAAAATAGTAAGATCTATGGATATGCTCTGACGCCCAGGAACCATCCCCCACGTATGGGTAAATACAAACTAACTAGAATGCTGACACAACGAAAAATATTGCTAAATCTCATTGGTCGTCACGCGGGTCAAGAAAGACCGTGAGCCCCAGTGAGGAACTAGACTGGGATCGAAATGTCTCCAACTAGACCAAACTCTATCCAACGAGAACTAGAGGAAAATCCCACCGAGGACAGTCCTCATAGAGACTCTCTGTATTCATTAAAAGAAAATCCCACAAAAAGAGCCATAAATAAATGGTCTGGTTGAAGTAATGACAATCCGACAACGAAAACAGCGATCAAAGCCGCCGATAATATCTGGCAAGAAAACCACCACTCAAGCAGACTAAACATCGATGCCAACAAATTAGCCAATCTCAGGCGTGATACCATCAAGAAAAAAGAATACCTAGAATACAACTCGAAAGCATCCGAGAAAATATCAAAAGTAGATTAAACGTTAACATAGAGGGGCTAAATGCCAATAACACAGAGGAGATACATGCAGAGGAACAAACGAAAACCAGCTGTAATAATCCCTCTGAGGTACTCAAGGAAATAAAGGAAGCTAATGACGAATATGAGAGAGAAAGAGAGATGACAAAAAACATCCGATATAAATGGGAGAATGTAAAGGAAATGTCTTTCGAGGAAAGGCCAACAATTCCAAAAGTAAGAAAGAACCGTCAAGTGAAGGAAACCGTCAGCCTTGCTAACCAATCAATTAGAGAAATAAGGGACATAATGGAAAGACCGATGAACCTGACAGAAATTAATAATCTTATATACGCAGCCTCGGCAACGATCACAGAAACAATAGGTGAAAAAGTAAAAACACAACATAAACGAAAAAGAAAAATGCTAGTCTGGAAAGAAATAATAGAAACCGAATTCTTCTGGCAAAACAAGATGTCCAAAGAAGATGCCAAGAAACTATATCGAGATCTTAGAAAAATAAAATAGAGATAAATGACCCACCTAATATACAAGAAGTCAAGGAGTTCTGCTGTAAGATGTGGGAAAACTGCAAAATGCATAATGAAAGAGTTAAATGGATCAAGCAACAACAGGAACAACACACACATATAGATTGCCAAAAATGGATGGATAACTAATTATCAATAAAACAATATTGGAAGAGGTGAAAACAAAGAAAAGAAACTTATGACAGCATGGATCGACTACAGAAAGGCGTTCGACACTCTTCTACACTCATATATAAAGAAGAGCCTAAAAATATACAGTGTATGCCCCACAAAGGTCAAATTCATAACGGAGAAGATGTAAAACTTAAAGACTACATTAAATCTAAACCATACAAACGAGTCATTAGCATCGAAACCAATCAACATCAAAAGCGAGATTCGTTGTCATCATTACTCTTCTGCCTTGCATTAACGCCACTCAGCTGCCTACAGAACGACAGTAACTAAGGATACAATTAACAGAATGGTAAACTGAATCACCTATTCTATATTGATGGTCATAACATATTTGCCAAGGATGACAACCAGAAGAAAAACCTATTCACCATTGTCAAAACCTTCAGCGAAGACATTAAGTTCGAAATCGACAAATGTACCAAGACACCTTCAAAGGCAGTAAACTAACGAAAACTACTGATTTAGATCTTGATATCAACAACAAGATTAAGGAACTAGACCAAGATGGTACATACAGATAATTAGGAATTAATACAGTAAACGGAATTCAAAAAGAAAAAGATCCGAAAATAATATTATAGGAGAGTGCGTTTGATACTAGAAAACTGAGGCCAGTAAAATGAAGGCTATTTTATTGGCCCCCATTTAGTTCGCTTTCTAGTATCAAACGCACTGTCTTATAATAGTCATATTATCTCGGGATATCCGGAACAGGTAAAAAATGAATATACCCACAGACATAACAAGGTAGCGACATATGTGAACTGGAAGATATGCAAGAAGCCCAAAATCGAAACCACTGAGAGATGGTATGAGCACCAACCAGACACTGTTACCCAAAATATCGATGTAACTATTCTATACAAGGACCTGGAGATCGAGCTTAACAGGGTGTGGGGAATGAAGACTGAGACCGTACGAATAGTAATCGGAGTTCTGGGCCTCGTGAGAAAAGGATTGGACAATTTAACTAAGAATGTCCCAGGTAATATCAACATAGAAGTTGCCCAGAAGATCGCTCGACTAGGAACATCCTATATACTAAGAAGAGTGCTATCAATTAAATGACAATTCTCCTATAGGGCCTAAAGACTATAGTTTGGACTCGGCTCTACATGATACGAAGCAGGAAATATAACATACACAAATAATAATAATAATAATAATAATAATAATAATAATAATAATAATAATAATAGCTACTGACTGTGGTCCAGATGTAATGGTGGATACTATAGCCACCGTGATGACGTAAACAAAACAAAATTTTAACTAAAATTTCGAACGTTTCGAAAGGATTAAAAATTTTCAAAAAATAATTAAAAAATACTTTGGTCTTTCATCTTAATAATAGCATAAACATTTTGACGATAAAAATTTATTTTTATTACGTTTGTGGCCTTTTTCATTACACTATGCTGTTTTTCGCGAAAAAGTGGAGGTACCTAGATAAATGTGTATGGTTAATGTAAAAAAAGATCACGTGAAAAATTTATATTAACTATCTATTTATAAACACTTGTACATGTTAAACAAATTCATTAGTCTGTTTTAACTGCTCAATTTGATTAATGTAGGATTTGTCATGGCTGTCGTCTGCAAATGTCTGTATGTTACAGTATTTTTAGTGTGCAATGGCTTTCATAATATTTCAAGTAGCCGTGTCAGACAGAATTGAATATTTGAACTGTCAAACAACGGACTTAATTAGTCTCTTTGAAAGCAGAAAGACCAGACTAGACTAGACTAGACTAGACTAGACTAGACTAGACTACATAGATAGATAGATAGACAGATAGATATTTTCAGGATTACTTCCTTCGCATCAATTTTGATTTTCGCTTTGACATTGACGTATCGAGTTAATTCGAGAGGTAAACCATATCAATCGGTCACTTTGACGCGATATCATTCTAATCTCAACTCACAACGCTATTAGTAGAAAAGTCATATATTTTTCCTTCGTTAGGAATATCTAAAAAGGTTGTGTTCAGATTGATGCTTGTGTAAGATGAGTAACATTTGTTACTGAAATGTTCACTTCTTTCTTTTTTTTCTTACCCTTTTTAATATCGTTTCTTTCTTTTTTCACCCCTTCTCATTCTCCTTTTTTCCTCGTCCACTTCTCTACCTTTTTTACATTTCTTTTTTCATTTTATCATTCCCTTTCATCCTTTCTTTTATACATTAGAAGGGGAGGAGTGAGAAAAGGAATGCTGAAACATTCCTTTCTCCTTCTCTTCTTTTTTAACATTTTCCCCTCTTTCTTTTTCTCGTCCCCTCTCCCATTTTCTTTGCATTTTTTTTCTTTTTATTTCTCATTTTACATTTTATTTTAAACTGAAAAATCCGTCTCACTGGATATTTTGTTGTATATTTTTTATGAATTTCATTTTCCAGCATGCCCACCCATCCACTTTCACTCGTGCACAGTGAATAAAGAATTGACGATGGCTGATCTAGTCTTTCATATTGTAAGTATGAAGGAAGTAAAATTAGTGAAGGAAGTGAATTAATGTGGCATCTTTGTGTAAGTCGTAAAACCCAGTGAGATAGTAAGTGTGAGTGTTAATTGAGAATAGATAGGGAAAGTGCCAGTCCTTAAATTAAAAAATATTATTAAAAACCGCAAAGTAGGATTTTTGTCAAAGTATTTTTCCAAACAAATCAGCTTATTCAAATTTCAGTTCATCAACTGTTTTGTGAAATGGAACGAAACATAGAATTTGTAAATCTCGACAAAAAATGTTAGCGATTATTTCAATATTACTCTGTGATTTTAACTCGTATCAGCGGGTTGCAAAAAATTATAGTTTTAATAAATTTCCTAAAATTGTCCCTCGCCCCATTCTATACTTAGCAGTATTGAGCTTGACCTACCTACCTACCTACCTACCTACCAAGTTCAAACAGACACTTCATCAGTTTTAAGTCCAGCTGGGTCTGTGTGAAGAAAACTCGACCTCTCCCCCTCACAGCTTATGTCTGACGAGGTAGTACAAATGTACTTTGCAACAATGTGAGCGTCTCTTTTTTAATTTTATAAGAAAGGAATTTTAAAACACATATTAAGGAATAGACATCGAATGTTTAGACATTTAAAAAATAGTTTTGATTTATTTCGGGGACCTATTGGGGGTGGAGGTGGGATTGAGATACGACACAACTACCTCACTCTTGAGAAAACGGAAAGTTTTGTTTTTCATAAGGTAAGAAGGAGACATACTGGTGTAAAAATGGATAGCGACTCGGATTATGGAATCGGAGAGCTGAGTTCGAATTCCAGTCGTTTTCTTTTTGGATTCATTTATGTGAGAATGGTATTAATCAGCTATGGGTAAATAGTAAGGCAGACTTGGAGAAAACAAACCACCTGCTACCTTGTAGGTCCTACCTCTTTAACTTTTGAGAGGAGGAACGGTGTAACCTCAGCAAGTTCAAAAGGAATCGACAAGCCATTGCAACATTCTGTCTTGAATGCCCTCATTTATGAGGTGGAAGGGAGTGGTGACTACAGCGGCGCAACATGCGCTAACTGAATAGGGAGAAGGCGTCATATTGGGTGTAACTGAGATGACAACAGAAAATGAAGATTTTTCATAGCCAGAGAAGGAACAGATTTGATAACATATTTGGGTAGAGGGAGTATACGAGGTGACAGATAAGCACCATATACAACAGAAAATTAAGAATTATCTCATAACTAGAGGAGGAATTCATATTGAGGCAAAAGACAGCTAAGATAAAAAACAAAAAAATCATTTTAGAGAACAGCTTACGAGAATATTGTTAAATAAACTGAGACTACAAGGGAGAAAGATTTTGTTTGTGGTTAATTTCACAATTGAAACAGAAATATTAACAAAATATCAAAGAAAAAGAAAATTGCTGAGGAGAATCGAACTTTTCAAAAAAGTGGAATTTTGTGAGTTAAATAGGAGGTACCACCACGAACTTGCTAAAAAAAAAAAAGAAACAGAAAAAAAAAGAAAAAGGCATTTTAAATAATTTAAATGCCTTCTTTGAAATTAAATTTCGGCTTAATTTGAAACTAGTCTAGAAGCCGCTCTGTTGAGGGCTTTTGGGTCTTCGGCCTTTTACTTTCAGAGTCCTATGTAAATAGAAGTTATAAGAATTTAGAAATAATAAAATTATTTTATGTTTATTCGACACATTAATTCGACATTATCTTTCTTCGTATACGTAACAGATTTCCGTTGTTTGTTTATATTTATTTTGCGCGCAATTTATATTTTCTTTTAAAATCACCATTCTTTCTGATCACTGTTACTCATTAGGAAACCCGAACTATGTAATATTTCGAATACGTCACAGTACACGTGCTAGAAAAAGAAGAAGAAGAAAACATATGAACAACGTACCATGCCCCGCTTAAATTTTAATTACGGTTTAATTAGACGATATCAATTGCAATTTCGACAAAAAGCGAAATTAAAGTAATAATAATACTTTTGTATCTAAATAATACATTGCTTTTAGTTTTTGATTATTTTCGTATATGTTTGATGTCATAAAATATCTAATTAACGCCAAAGTATGCTTTTCAAAATTATTCTGAATTTAACAGTTATTTATTTATCATATTATATATCATATTAATCTTCTGATGAGTAAAACCGGGCAAATTTAATTCAGAATTATCCATACCAAAAATAACCTAACAGCACCTAAAATGAAAAAAATATAAAATTCTTTTAAAAGGTTCACACTCGAAAATGGCATTAAACTTTACATTTTTCGATTTGTGCATGTTTTGTTTGATAAAAAGTTCTTACGAACAGCAACGGGATGAATTTCAAAATGGCACTGAAAAATTACAAGTACTTTTTCTGTTCAATATGAAAGATGAAGTGTTTCGTTAAATTATGCAAACATCAACTGTCAGAGAAAATTTACTTTTTAACTTTTACTGAATTATTATTATTATCACACATGACTTGATGTTGAATATTTTTTTTACTTAAAACTTCTTCGGAAATTTTTCTTTATATTACTGTAAAAATAAAATAAAATAAAAAACCTGATGAACTCCCCACCCAATTTTTAAAAAAGTACACACCGGATATCGAATAGTAACGGGAAACAGACCCCACCAAAATATTTTCGCGAAGTATTTTTTAATAAAATAATTTATTCAGTATACAAATTCGGATAATTCCCTGATTTATGGCAAATATTGTAATACAGTGGGTAACCATATTTTGCTTTCATTTCTGAAAAAATGTGTCTATTTAAGATTTCCAACCGTCTCACAAAATGTCGATAATCCCGCAATTCAAGAATTGATGATAGTTTTTAAAAGTTATGTATAAATTTTGTTTTCTAAAAGATGTATTTAATAAACACAAACAGTTAGAATACATATAAAATCTAGTCTACCCCCTCTCTCACTTTCAAATTTCCTATCGATTCATAGAGCCCTGTTTTTTTTAGAAGCCGTTCCAAAAAGTGACCACAGGTCCCTTAATTGGGAACCTACTCACAGTTCCCCCTTTTCTCTTTCAGCTCCTAATGGCCCTTTTGCTTCATTGAGTCATACTGGTCAATTATTTTTATGATAGAACCATCCTTTAACAAACCCAAGTATCAGGATCATCCATTTTAGTCATATATATTGTTGCAGGCCGGTTAATACGCTTCCCAACTTGTTTCGAGCGTTAGTAACGTTGATTTTTTAAATTGAAAATAACACGCTGTCTCCTGAAATGCCCGTCCACAACAAACATGGCGGACTCGGGATGTGAGTTCACGTAAAAAAATGTGAAGAAACGACAAGAACCAATATATATGTACAAACATATATACAACGAAGGCATACAAGGTACAATGACAATGATGTGTATACCAAATAAATGTGAAAAACATTTTGGTCCAAAGTATGTGTAGTGAGTGAATGTGCGTACGCATGTGTGTGTGTATTGTTTATGCGTTTCCCAAAAGGAACGCGTTCTCCACGAGAGGTTATATGTTGACGAATAAGCGGCTAAGGTAAGTAAAGAATGAGAAAAATATCGCAGAGTAATTATAGTCCGGAGAGCGTCCCTTAGTAGCGGTTTTGAAAATTAGTAGGGGCTAACCTGACAATATATTACTAAGAATTGACGTTGTAACCTTCTCTCTTCGTGTTGTTTACTCACAGGGGATAGTTGGCTGCTTTCAAGGTTTTAGACAATGCTCTTATATTCTGTATCATTTCACTCTGTTAATATTCGCACAACGAGCTTCTTAAAAAAAAAATCATTTTTTTTACCCTTTTCTTATTACATTTTAAATTTTTCTCAAATTACTTTTTTTCTATCATTCTTAAAACCAAATTATATCTTGTTTTTATCTTGTCACTGTTTTCAATCTCCACTTTTTTGTTTTCTATTTTGTTCTTGATTCAAATTCTTTGCAATTTACAATGTGGTGTTCCCATCGCTGTATGATCATACTGTATTTTATTTCTCTTTTACTAGTTATATCTTTCTTTCAACACATCAAAAATTAATAACGATTATCAAAAATTAATTAAAATTAAATAACTATATATATGATAAAAATATAGTTTATAGTTAGACTATATTTATAGGGAAAAGTGCTCAATATCAGCGATAAAGCGTGTGTAAATATAAAAGTGGACACTAGGTCAACACCGAGCGGCGACAGTCATTTTCATGTTTGAACGCAACCTTAAACATGCACGGCTTGAAGATTGTATCCAAGTATGAAACAGACTGATGAGCTCAGTGTCCATATATATATATATATATATATATATATATATATATATATATATATATATATATATATATATATATATATATATAAGTGCTCAATATAAGGGATAGAGCGTGTGTGAATATAAAAGTGCACATTGAGGTCAACAACAAGCAGCGACAGTCTGTTTCATTTTCAGGTCATGATCTAAAGATTGCGTTTACATCTCTATCTCGGTTATAATGTATTTCATGAATATTTTTATATTCATCTCTTCATCTTCTTAATGGATAGCGGCTTGGATTGAGGAATCGGAGAGCCGAGTTCGAATTCCAGTCGAATTCATTACATTTACTTACGTGCTAATACCCTTGGGAAAGGTGTGAATCCTTTTCTTCTCCCTCCAGCTATGGGTAAATAACAGGACAGACTGGGTTCTATAGCCTTTGAATGCAACTAGTCTAGAAGAAGAACAACTCTGAATTCAAAACCTGCGGTGAGTCGTTTGGGGACCCTGTGGCACGGCCCTTCAAAAAGTGTGGATGGTTCTGCACAAAACATTCACCACTATAATCAAATCTCATGTGCTGGTGTCGAGCTGTCACTTTTCTAGGAACTGATCTGCTTGACCCTCATACGCCGAAAATCGACGGGAGAGTCGAGTATATATATATAATGTGAAAAACAACTCTCAAGTTTCATAATAAAATCTGATACCAACAAATAGCTTATTCTAAATATTTATACTAAAACAATATGAACTGAAATCAACATATAGATAATGGTTGATTCGATGTACTTGTTAAAAGTAAGGTTGGGTCGCCTAACGTATTTACTTCGACTTAGTATGACACAATGCAGTTTTTAGTGAGCCTCGAATTCACTACTAGTTGTCATTAAGACAAGGTCACTTGATTTGTCCTTTTTTTTTCCTACTCATTGAAATTCATGTCATGTCATTAGTTATAAATCAAAATACAAACGGAAGTAATCAAACAAAACTCGAGTGTGGTAAAAATCTGTCCATGTTGACATCGTTCTCATTTCACTTTTATTGTTGTTTTCCGAAAAGACTACTTGATGTCATGACCTATAGCCAGAGAAATATGTTATGTCATATCAATAGGTTGAGTCATAAAGCATATATTTTATGCTCTTTTCAACATGGTAAATTGTGAGATAGCACACACACACACACACACACACACACACACACACACACACACACACACACACACACACACACACACACACACTCACAAAAAAATGAACACACACACACACACACACACACACACACACACACACACACACACACACACACACCTGACAGAGCAAAAGAGATTGCAATAACTTTGTCGTCCGTGGTATGATGATAAACTACATCCGGCAGCTAGGGCTCTGATCGGAAGGTTTTGAGGAGCGTGGAATCATCTTTCAATTGGCGTTGTTCCCAGGTCCACCATGACCCGGGGGTGGTAGCACCTGTTAGGGACCCAGCTATGTAAATAATTAATTCACAAAAGGGGTCAAAACACTATGAAAGTATAAAAATAGATTTTTATTTAAAATATAAGCAACAAAAAAAAAATTACCAGATTTGTTAACTTTCGACAATAAACTCTCATACAAAAATACGCCAATGAGACCTGATCTACAAAATTTACATATTCTATTCATACGAACTTATTCTAAAAATATTGTCGGCATTAAATAATCCATTGAGGTTGATATGCCGTAAAACAAAATAAATCAAACCAAACAATAACTTTGAGAAAAAAGCACACCTGCTGGTAATGTTAAACAAACGAGCCAGAGAAGTTTTGTAAATATTTTCATTATATTAATAATACGGTTTCATTATTTGCATTCGGATTAATTTTCCTCATCTTTGTTGTTATTTTCCGGCATTTTTCAGGTGTTTGTCGATCTGGATAAATGTCAGTGTATTTCGAACTGAACCCTATATTTAATCTACGGAGGTTTGGTTGTTCTCGGGAGATTTCTTTTAGTTAGTACTGCTCAGATATTGCTCGCCCAGTTTCCCGGATAGGGATTGAACTCACAATTATTAATACACCAAATTCATGAACTAACGCTTTAATTCACTAGATTATGTCAGATTTTATAATGCAAATTCCACGGAACAACAGTGAGTTCAATCCCTGGGTTGGGCAGTACAGTCTTAGACTCAGTGGAGACAAGGCGGGTAATACTAAAAAAAATAAAACTAGGCATGAACAACGAAAAGAGATAATACGGGACACGTGCAAAAGGTCATTGTGTTGTAAGCTGAAGTCTGACCAGAGCCACACACATGCGTACCTATAGTCCTGTAGCAAGTTTCCCAACTCTCTCTCTTGTCATCTATCCTGGGGTTACATTTTTTCGGGTCTATACTGTAGACGATGTGTGGTCTACCACTGCTGCTATTACAATGTGTTAATTTTGGTTAGCCTCTGTACGGCAATATTCATTTAGAACCTGTTCTACGGGTCTAGGACTGTTCTTTTTACTATTCTTACCAAGATCGAAATACCACCGAGATGTGACATCTAACATGTGCAATAACTTTTCAAAATCACCACCAAAACTCTCATTGGCCTACAACCCAACCCACTTGCAAAAGGATCTCATTCAACATAAGGAACTTTTTCGTGTCTCCGTGGTATGAAAATTGCTTGCACTGGACTCTTTTCCCACAATTCGTTATTCCCTAAAAATCATGCACATAGTGCACTCGTACGAGTGTTGCTACATCACAAGATAAGTGATGAATTTGAATATTTTATCAGACAATCTACTACTCCATAATAGGCACATACTCTACCTAGACCAACATCTTTCAGTGTTGCAATCTTATTTGTCATTATATATATATATATATATATATATATATATATATATATATATATATGTGTGTGTGTGTGTGTGTCATTAGCTGACAGTGCTGTTTCCCTGTATCACAGCGCCTCAGTGCGACTAGACACCCGAATGCCTCAAGCCAAGACCGAAACCCGACCCATTTGGTGTCAGTCAGAGTTTCTACCACTAAGCTATCATCACTCGGCAGCTAATTCTTCTAGCGTATTGTTTTTACGAATGTAAACATACACCAGTCAGTCAGAGTGCTACAATTCATTTTACTTACAGAAGTATCGGAGTTAGCTCCTCCTCAGTTCCTTAATCCTTCAACAGGGCTCTCTCTCCCCTGAGTATAAATACTGGCTGACCCTTCTCTCTCTCTCTCTCTTTTTCGACTCAGGCCTTGGGTCGCTACCTCGCGCGGAGGCGAGGTAAAATCTCTCTTTTTTTACTTAGGCCAATATATGACCTCTCACAGATACTGCGTTTCCCAAATTCTGGGAACGCGCTAAGAACAATACACGTACGTACGAACACTTACAACACACACATAATTTCTCCATACAAACACTATGTAACTTTTCATGTCTTTGTGTATTAATATATATTTGTTTATCCATGTATATCGGTCTTGTTTGTTTCCTTTGTCTTCTTCGGACTTAGTTAAAGTCCGACATTCTCATGTAGCTGAACCCGCCAGCAGGAAAGTTTAACCTTCTGATATCTCTTCACATCTTCACCCCCATGGTCCGCTACAGAAGTTTGACATCACAAAACTTATATATAGATCCGAAAACGTAGAAAAGCATTCTTCTTTAAGGATTCTTTTCAACCAACACTTCGTAGGAAGAAAACCTTTGCAAATACTAAAATGACGCAATGCTAGAATAGAAAAATATAAGGCAGAGAAACAAGGAACCGAGTAAAATACAAATTTATTCATAAAAACGACGAGGAATAAAAATATTGGCAAAAGAGTGAATGTAGAGGATTCCAAGTGTGGACAAAAAGGTAAAAATCACTCACGTACCTGCTAAAAGACTTTTTTTTTTCTTTTATTGCAGTGCGAATTGTTTGTCCGTTAATTTAATATTTCCCAACGTATTTTTCTGACGAAGTGTTGTTAAGAAGGATCTTTAAAGAACAATGGTTTCATGTTTTTAATATATATATATATATATATATATATATATATATATATATATATATATATATATATATATATATGTATGTATATATATTTTTTATTTACACAGATGAATAATTATATATATATATATATATATATATATATATATATATATATATATATATATATATATATGTAAACTGACGCTACAATCAGTAATATTGTCGTAATTTATTACTGTTTTTATTAACATTTTTTTTAATTATGCAATAACAGCTGTGGGTTGACGTGTTTCCCCGATGAGTGATTTTATTGCCACTTTGTCCGCCTGATGATTGAGCGACTAACGTTATTTATCAACTTCGCGAGTTCACATGAAACTTTAAGTTACCGGGAGCAGTAAAATATAAGTACTGTTTTTCTCTTTATATATTTCATATTTGCTCTGTATGCTGTGTATATTTTAGATACCTATATCGAGGACTTTGTAGTGTCTGTGAACTCTGACTTGTCGAATACTAATTTTTAAGTTGGTTTTTTCCTGGTTGAAATTTAGGACTAGGATATTGTTTTGTGCTAGGATTTGTTTTGTGTTTGTTGCTAGTGACAATGTTACTGTTGTGGTTAGAGTTAAGGGATAGTGTTAGGATTAGAGTTTGTTATAGATAGGTATATAGGGTTAGGGTTAAGGTTAGCATTTGGTATAAGGTTAGGATTAGAATTAGGTTTTAGGAATATAGTTATAGTCATGATTAGTATTACGTTTATGATTTGTGTTAGCGTTTTTGATAGAAAGTATTATGTTCAGGGTTAGGGTTATGATTAGGTGTATGGGTGGTGTGAAGTTTGGGTCATACTTGGCTTTAGAGTTAGGTTTAAAGGTATAGTTAGATTTAGAGTTTAGGGCTAGATTTATCGTTAGATTTTAAGTTTAGGGTTAGGGTTGGTGGATATGTAAGGTTAGAATGAATTTTTTAAGGTTTACTTGCGGAGTTGAGTTAGTAGTTAAGCCTACGGTAAGATTTAGTTAGAGATTCTTGTTAGCGGTGGAAATAAAATTAATTTTCGTGTTATATTTAAGATACGGGTTGTGTGTGTTTTAGTGCTAGAAATTAAAGACGATAAAAGCAACCCTAAACTACAGCACAACAGGCTCCTGAACGGCTGCATTGCACAGATATGTATGTTGGCAGAGTTAAGGGCAAATATAAAATCTTGAATGAGACTCAAAGTTCAAAGTTTTAAACACATTGAGAGAAGCACTAATGATATCGACGAATGAGATCATCTTATGTAAAACGAGACAATAGAAAAAAAGAGATGATGAAAAAAGAGAAATAATCAATGGCAAGCAAGAGATTACAGAACATTAAATACATAAATTAAAAACAAATGCAAGCAAGCTAAAAAGGAATGTCTTAATAGAAAGTGTGAGGAAATGGAAACAATGAACAAGTATGCACCAAAGAATGAAAGCATTAAAGGAATATTTATAATAGAAACAGAAGAAATACTCCAAAGAGGGAATGAATAGGTTGAAGAAATCTTTCACAACGAGAGAGAGAGAGAGAGAGAGAGAGAGAGAGAGAGAGAGAGAGAGGGAGAAAATTGCAATACACAAAAATATGAAAGCACGTGAAATATTAACGTCTGAAACAAGATCGGCACTAGACAAGATAAACAAAACAATGTGA
>OZ038514.1:23367996-23505496 GCA_964036315.1 Acanthosepion esculentum
GAGTAGCATTAGTTTAAAATTTAGTTTATTTCCATGAAAATAAATAAGGGGTGAGGAATAAGATTGAGGGATAGTGGATATTTTTCAAAAGTTAATGGTTGTTGGGGTACGATTATTACAGACTTGAGAGTAGTAGTTGTTTACTCGAGATAAGAAGACGTAAGACTTGTGGGGCCACTCACATCATACCAGCAGGAATAGCCCCGTGTTCATAGGAATGAAAACATACAAGGACATAGCACTAAAAGCATGTTAAATGGCAAATTAAAATCATATAATTTTATTTATTTTGTGTACTGGTATATTTAGTTATATGCGTTTATTTTAGTTATATATATTTTAAATGTAATAGAGAAAGAAAGTCACTTCGTCTTATAACAAGCAAGGTTCCGAGGAGAGGAGATGGACATCTTTACCCTCCGTCGTTTTGTACCGAAGGGAATGAGTTCAGCGTTTTTTGGCGTGAAGTATCCGTTTTCAGACAGGAAAAGTATTTTGTTGCATGCTGGGATATTTTTTTATTATTTTGTTTTTATTTATTTTATTTTAAATAAAGTTTTAATGCTATTTAAATAAATAACATTTTAATTTTATTTTTGATATTTATTTTATTAATATAATATTATTTATATTTATTATTATTATTATTGTATTTTTATTTATTAATAATAATATCCATACAGACTTCAAAGAAGATACAATATACACTCCTGATCAAAAATTTAAGACCACTTGAAAATTTTTTTGAAAAGACTGTTTTTCATGGAAAAATTTTAAACATTTCTTACTTAAGGTTACTAATTTTATAATCTAAAAGGTTATATAGATAAAAAATTATAATCTGGACATTTTATTGAGAAATTGACATTTTTATAAAATGAGGCGTTTTACACTTGATCAAAATTATAAGACCAGAGACAAAAATTCTACGAAAAGTGTACGAAAACATTCAACAACCAAATTTAATAATGAGTTCTACCTCCACTGGTTTTGATGACTTCAAAAATTCTTTGGGGCATGCTAGAAATTAGTGTTTCCATTAAGCTGCGAGAATATTGCTCCAGCTTCTGAAAATCACTTCACAAACTTCATTTTTTGTTGAATATTGTTTGCCATTTCGATAAACATCTCTTGTCATCCATCCCCAAACATTTTCAATTGGGTTCAAGTCCGGTGAGCATGCATGATGTCTCAAGAGATGGACCACAATTTTATGTAGAAAGGTCAAGGTCCGGCATGCAGCGTGGATTTGCAGCGTTATCCTGTTGGAATAACCATTCATCCCCACACAAACGATGGCCCTCCGTCACCAACGATGTTTTTTGTAGCATGTTAACATAACCAGCCGCTGTCTAACGACCCTGCACCACCTGGAGCTCCATCGTCCCTCTGTAAGAAAAGGCATCCTATACCAATAGGGACCCTCCACCACTATGATGTGTGGAGAAAATTTCAGGAGGCATGTTTTTGTTATGCCAATATCGTTGGAAGCCATCAGGACCATCTAGATTGAATTTTTTCTTATCAGAAAACAGGACTTTCTTCCACTTCTCAATGTCCCATGTTTGGTATTCACGACCAAACCTTAAACGGTTCACTTTGTGACGTGGAAGCAGACGAGGAATTTGTTTGCACTTTTTATTTACCATGCCTTTTTGTCGTAAGTGTCGTCTGATTGTTACTGGACTGCAATCAGCATCTGTGGCTGCCTTAATTTGACTAGAAGAAAGTCCATTGGCTTTCACAACAACCCGTCTTATTCTCCTACTCAATGCCGGAGAAATCTTTTGGGGCCTACCAGTAGACTTTGCATTTCCATAATTCACACTGTCCTTTAGAAAGTTGTAAATCACAGTTTTACTGCGATTTACCTTAGCTGCGATCGCCTGCTGTGACAAACCTTGATTATGGAAATCTAGAATTCGAGCAAGCTCAACTTCGGTAAGTTTGCTTGCTTTAGGCATGGTGACACCTTTTTTTTTTTGCTAATCTCTAACTGAACTAAAAACACTGGAATTACCCTAGATCTAACAATTTATACCCCCTGGTCTTATAATTTTGATCAAGTGTAAAACACCTCATTTTATAAAAATGTCCGATTCTGAATGAATTGATTGGATTATAACATTTTGTCTACATAACCTTTTAGATTATAGAATTAGTAACCTTAAGTAAGAAAAAGTTTATAATGTATCCATGACAAACAGTCTCTTATAAAAATTTTTCAAGTGGTCTTAAATTTTTGATCAGGAGTGTATCGTTTCATATGTTCCACTTGTGCAGATTGTCATTTAACTTTCTTCTTGAACGGGAAAAAATTAAAATTAGTAAACGGGAATTAAAAATACTGTCTAATAATGTCTATATATTCATTTCTTGTTTACAAAGAACGTAAAAGATTATTTATCTTTAAATAAAAACATTTCAAGAACAAGATGTTACATTTTAGTGTTGGTCATTTTTTGTGGCGTTATTTACTTCCTAAGTTTACTGACCTTTTCTAAGCCACTTGATCATTGGTCTGTTTAAATAGAACTTGTTACTTATGTTCGTGTCCCCTTTGTAATGTCAATAGAAATTGTCAAAAGCTCCGTTAATAGATCATATGTCAATGTTGATTATAATCCCCAATAAAAATATCTTGTCGCTGCAATGATACTATCGATTTAAAAAAAGTATCTGGGTTTGCATAGTTGTGGAGATAAACAGAGCAGAAAGAAAATAATTCCTTTCGTTCAAATGAAAATTAAGAGGAAAATGATTCATTCCAGGAATGTTATCTGTTGTTTTTATAACAACTGAAATCACCAAAATCACCAATATCTATCTATCTATCTATCTATCTATCTATCTAGATAGATAGATAGATAGATATGAAGTAACTGGAATAGATGTGAACAGTGACCGTTTTTTTTCTTTTATGTGCAGTCCTTTCAGGATATAGGTGATCATGGCTGTCCGCAGTACCCAGTCCCTTATTACTTCATGTAACGTTTGACATTTTACCATCTCTCTTTTAATTTGCTCGGGTGACATTGTTGAAATTTTCTTCACAGCTTCGCACCCAGTGGTTGCAAGAAATAAGTTTATTATCTCGTTCTTTCCTCCGTCGGTCTTTGTGTCTCTTAATTTTTTAATTCTTGCAAATATCCATGTTTCTTTGTGTCCATCGAATTTAACGATCCTATCGGCGACGCCATTTTTATCTTTTGCTATCTCTCTCCGTAGTAGTAGTCGTGGTACAGTTCTCCATGTCCTGAATAGCAACCGGGTTTTCTAGGCATAGCCACCCTATGTTCGCCAGTTGTTCTCTATTTATACTTGTCCATCTATTTTGCATGCGATACTACAGTACTTTTATTTCATAATTTATCAGTGAGGAGTTATAAATACCACGTTAACAGAAACACTTAACTTAGGAAAGGTATGAATCCTCTTCTCCTTCCCTAGCTATGGGTAAATAGTAGAACAAACTGGGTTCTGTAGCCTTGGGTGGTAACTGGTCTAGGAGAAGGACAACTCTGAATTCAAAACCTGATCCTCCAAGTGGGGGGTTGGGCAGTAGGCTAACAAACTACTCACTTAAAAAAAACTGGTTTGTTACAGAAACCGCAACGATATTTTGTGGCCCTCGGTTCCTGAAGGAATTTAAAGGCAGAATATATGACAGAAACACGGAAAAAACTGGCATCATACGGGCATTAGATTCTGAGAAATGGATAAAAATATTAACAATTATATGGGTGTATGAATAATTTTGTTGTTGACTCTCTCTTTGTCTCTCTCTCTCTCTATATATATATATGTATATATATGTGTGTGTGTGTATATATATATATCCACTTCCCTTCTCCACATCCTTTCATCTTTCATTCCTATCTGCTCTCACTCCAAATCTTCTGTAACCCCCTTGCCTTGATCGACCCACTGTCTTTCTCTTTCTCCACATCCTCTCCTTTACCACTCCTATCTGCTCTTCCTCCAACCCTTCTATAACCCCATGCGTGATAATGGCCTCCAGCCTTGCTTGGGGTGATACGCTTAAAATATATATATATATATATATATATGAGCTCCAAGGGTTAATGTGCATTGTAATATTGTATACTTTCTGGGGAGGGGCGGCAAAAACATTACCTACGCCACTGTCGTGTATGTATCTATCTCAGTCCATGCGTATCTATTTCCAAGTTACACTTAGAGAAGTAAGTTCAGTCATTTTTGGCGTCAACCAACACAGAGAAAATCTTATGTCGTAAGCTAGTCAAAATAATCTTTTAGTCATAATCTTTGGCGTCATATAAATTATAATTTATTTTTTCAATATGGAGGTCAGTGACCCAAATCTCTTGGTTGCAAATTCAGTGAAATGAACTCGACTGGGGTATTTTTAAACCTAGAAACTTGTACTGTTTTATGTCATGTAGGTGTGTGACTGTCCCACAAACCACTCATGTGTAAGGTTGAAACATTCACACGCCAACTGGTTGTTTCTTTCTCAAGATTAGAGAAATATAGTTTTCTTTCATTCGAGGTTCAGGGTTGCTATGCATATATTTAAAACAATAATCTTGGGTATATTTGACATGTGCAATTGTTTTATTGGCGATAATGTTAAAAAACAAACGCTATGAAATTTATCTATTCAGTATTTATCGAAAATTTAAAAAAGTCTTCATTTGGTATCGTCCAAAATGCTCACATAATGGCGACAGGGTATCGCAATATATTGGAATAAAGTTGAATTTGCTATGTAGGTGCTTCGGCCTAGGGTAATTGCTCGAGAGCAAGTCTAGTTAACCAACAATAGTGAGTTTGATCTGTACTAGGCGCTTCATACTTGTGACTTTGTAAATAAAAAACATTTTAGATTGGAAAATTTTATAATGATAAAATGTTTCTCATACTCTGAGCAAATGTTTATGCACTTTTTGGATCTGTTCTGTTAACCCACGACAAAATATTAATTTACACCCAAATAAAAAGAATTTATATTTCCTAAAATTCACACCAAATTCTCCCAGAGCAAAGGCCTTTCCATTGCACTTCGGTTAAGTTGATCTTTGTGATCGCCCCAAATGTGGGCGACTCGTGTGCGCTATTAAGTGTGGGGTCTATGTTCGCGCTCACCCCGATAAACAAGCCAAAAACAATTTTTTTTCCTTTTTTTTTTAAATTGTAAAAAAATTCCTTGTAAGTACCTCGAATATCATCCGTACTTGCAAAATGTGATTTTTGGTAATTTTTCATTCTGGATGTTGGAGTTGTTGCGAAGAAAAATAAACAAATTTTGATTTAAAATTTACAATTTCTTGGGATGAATTAATATTTGCGATAAGTAAATTTATATTATTTGGGGTGAATTAACAGAAAAGATTCCATTTTTTCTAGTACGGAACTATTGACTGACTCCAAAAGATCATTTGGGGTTTCTAGATGGATGGCATTGGGGGTGTTTTGTTTAAACAAACTTTATTAAAAAATAACTTTTCATTACCATATCAACGTACATTTTCAAAATGGTATATCTTCTTTATTGATGCATAAGAAAAATAAAATTCAAACGTCAATAAAAAAGCATAGGCTGCATTCGAACACGTACTGCTCCACGGACCGAATGGAAGTAGAAAACGACGAAAGACTAAGAGAAAGTACATATTTTACAAGGTAAACAGTAGATGGCATATTTACATTCATTTGCCATATTTCCGAGAACACCATCTTCCTACCTAGTATTAATTACGGGCATTAACAAAGCAAATTTCAGTTTTCTAGAAGACGGCAAAAGGCACATAAAGCAGTATTTTATTGAGAAAGATAAAACATTATGGGAGGTCAGTATTATAAAGTTGAATCAAAGATGATAGCCGATTGTGGACAGAATGATAAATATGTTATTCAATAAAGTTACTGAAGTCGTTTGTCTTTTACTTAATAAACCGAACAAACGCTTTTGGTTGCAAATTCAATATCGTTGATTCATTCCTTATTTACAGCTTATCAACCTTTTGCAGGTTATTTAATGCCAGAAAATATTTTTAGATTGTAAGATTTTTTGGGTGATTATAATTGTTTTGTGATACAAATTTTATTAATTAACTATTATTAGTTAACTATTAATAATTAGTTAATATTATAATTATTATTAATAATTAATAATTATTATTATATAATTATTTGTTTTATTGATTTGTTTTTATTATTTTTATTATTATTTTTATTATGTTTTTATAATTTTTATTGTTTTATTTATTTGTTGGGATTCTCTGATCAAAGGCAACAAAACAACCCATTTTTGAAAAGAAAGATCGAAGACAATGAAAAATGGATTGCTTTCAACAATGTCAAGAGGAAAAGGTAGTAGGGAAAACGAAATGACCTACTGTTAAGTACTCCAAAAGCCGGTCTGTACCCGAAGAATGTTGCGTTGGGATTGGACCCCACCAGATATAGAGAGTCACATTTTTGTTGATGTTGAGCTCCATAATTACTAGAAGCGAGATGATATGTGTTTTAATAGTATAGTTGTGTCGGATATTATATGGCTTAATGTCATAAAAGATTTCTTTTATGTTGATTATTTGTTCGGTTGATTTTGCTTTATCAACCTCTATGGATTATTTAATGCCAAATATAAATAATTTAAACAATTTTATGGCTTCAATTAAATATATTTTGAATGCAATTTTATTTCAACTGCTTGTTAACTAGGAATTATCAAGCACATATACTAAAATACTGTGTTAGCCCAAAATGCAGATTCTGTGATAAATATCCAGAAACCATTGATCATTTTGTATCAGGTTGTACGATATTGGCACTTACTGAATATAAAAACCGGCATGACAGAACGGGCCAATATCTGCACTGGAAAATTTGCAACTTCTATGGGAAGGAAACTGAAAGAAACTGGTACGAACACCACCCAGACCCGGTTACGGAGATAGGACCTGTTACAATTCTATGGGACTACACAATACACACTGACAGAACAATCAAAGCCAACCGCCCAGACATTGTTATTAAAGACCACAAAAAAATGCCTCCTTATTGATATGGCAGTCTCTGCAGACTGCAATGTATCTTTGAAGATATTCGAAAAGCTGTCAAAATACAAGGACCTTGAAATAGAAATCTCATTGCATCCTATTGCTGGTCATGTTGCTGTATTGTTGCTAATTTTGTTTTTACATAAAAATGTATTGCTGGTATTTTTACTATAAAAGTGTATTTTTATACTTTCATATTGTTTTGTTTGGAGTTTTACAATTTGCCCACAGCAAGGACTCTAACAGTTGCTATCACTCCCGATCAGGGTGAACTTGGGAACAACATCAATTAAGATGTGCTCTCACGCTTTTTCAAAACCTCCAATCTCCCGATCAGCGGCCTAATTAAGATTGAAAGTGATAAAGGAGAGGGTGAAAAGATTGAGACAAAAGGTGAGAAAAGAAGCATGAAATAATGGATAATCTTTGTCAACACCTGCGGAATTTCTAGAGGTAAACCTCGTAATTATAATAATTATTAAACTAAGTAAATATAGTTATTCTTAAACTAATTTTCTTCATTCTATTGATTTCCTTTATTATATAGAATGTCAAGCGATCTAATTAGATCGCTTGACACATCTCGTCTCTGCTTCAGCTCCTTTCTTAAGTGGGATGCAAGAGACACGTTCGTGAGGGTAGAGGGTCACTTATGCTTGTGACTATTGGTCTGTCAGCGTCTGACACTGTCTGTTACGTCTGTGGGATCAGTAAACAACCTCAAATACTGGAGCGTTCTTTAAATACGACAAAGGACGCTGAAAAACGAGCTATGTTGATCAAAGCACGACAACAAAAAAAAGCTGGTCCTTATCCCTCGACCATTCAGCCGGCCACTCACTGTATCTACCTCCTCTGAACAACTCATAATCCTGTCTGAACCCTTAGAAGCACTTGAATATTTTTAGCTTCTTAACAAGTGAAGACTTGAAACAAATGAACGTGTCCTCATGCGCAGTTCTTATCAAAGTCAACCGTTGTCATCTTAGTGAGTAATTTACCACCGCTTCGCTTGTTATAGTAACACCACCATCAGCACACTACCACCACCACCACCGCCACAACCACCACCACAGAAGCAGCAACAACAGCATAATAATAATAATAATTATTGTTATTTTCTTCTTCTTCTTCTTCTTCTTCTTCTTCTTCTTCTTCTTCTTCTTCTCCTCCTCCTCCTCTTCTTCTTCTTCTTCTTCTTCTTCTTCTTCTTCTTCTTCTTCTTCTTCTTCTTCTTCTTCTTCTTATTATTATTATTATTATTATTATTATTATTATCATTATCATCATCATCATCATCATCATCATCATCATCATCATCATCATCATTATTATTATTATTATTATTATTATTTCCTTTGATATCTGCCGTTTACACATTTCTTTCCGGGTCCCGCCCAGGGACCTAAGGTTAGAAATGGTATCATGACACTTTCCACTGCAAAAAAAAAAAAAAAAAAATATTACATAGATAAAGCCCTTCGTAAAGTGTGGGCTGTACTTGTCAGAATAATTTTTGTATCTCTTTGAGGTATGGACTTCCAGGGATCCCTTCAATTAGTCTACTGGGATCTTTTCCAACCAACCCTAACGCTCCAACTACAACAGGGATTGTTGATGTTCCCATGTGCCACATTTTTTAGATTTCTATTTCAAGGTCCTTGTATTTTGACAGCTTTTCGAATATCTTCAAAGATACATTGCAGTCTGCAGAGACTACCATATCAATAAGGAGGCATTTTTTTGTGGTCTTTAATAACAATGTCTGGGCGGTTGGCTTTGATTGTTCTGTCAGTGTGTATTGTGTAGTCCCATAGAATTGTAACAGGTCCTATCTCCGTAACCGGGTCTGGGTGGTGTTCGTACCAGTTTCTTTCAGTTTCCTTCCCATAGAAGTTGCAAATTCTCCAGTGCAGATATTGGCCCACTCTGTCATGCCGGTTTTTATATTCAGTAAGTGCCGATATCGTACAACCTGATACAAGATGATCAATGGTTTCTGGATATTTATCACAGAATCTGCATTTTGTGCTAACACAGTATTTTGTATATGTGCTTGATAATTCCTAGTTAACAAGCATTGGTCCTGTGCAGCAAGGATAAAACCTTCAGTTTCAGCTTTCAACCCTGCACTACGTAGCCACTGATGGGTACGGTTTTTGTCCACGTCAGCTTGTTTGGTACGGGCAGAGTATTGGCCATGAAGCGGTTTATCTTGCCACTGTTTCTGTATCTGGTCGGTTGCATCTGTCTTTGCTTTCTTTTTTAAGTATTTTGCAGCTTCAGCCGGTTTACCGTGCTGTACTTGTATTTCTGCGCCCATTTGAAACTCCATTTTGAATTTGTTGGTTTCCTTTATTACGGAGTAAAGACGCTTACTACTTTCATGTTCCTTGACACATATCATCATCCAGTCTTCTGTAGTTTCCAAGTATCTTTGGAGGCCAATTGTTGTAGTTTTGTAGGACAGTTCTAGTTGAACTAATCCTCTGCCTCCTTCGGATCTGGGCTCATACAGGCGATCAGCATCAGCTTTGGGATGATGCATGCGGTAGCAAGTGAGGAGCTTTCTCGTTTTGGCGTCTATTCGCTTAATTTCAGCTATGGTCCAGTTAAGGACGTTAAAGCTGTATTGCATCACAGGGACAGCCAAGGTGTTTATGGCTGATATTCTGTTTTTTGAGTTTAGCTCTGTATTTAGTACCAGGCGTACACGCCTGTAGTACTCCTTTCTTACCTTCTCCTTCATTTGGGGGTGTTGTATGCCATCTCCTTCGCTAATTCCTAGGTACATCTTCATCATGCTCCAGTTTCCTAATCTTTGTGACAAAATCTAAATCTATTAAGGGTGCTTCTTTAATCCTACCTATCTTGAATGTAACTTTTGCACATTTATCTAATCCGAAATTATCATCATCATCATCATCATCATCATCATCATCATTATTATTACTATTATTATTATTATTATTATTATTATCATCATCATCATCATCATCATCATTATTATTATTATTATTATTATTATCATCATCATCATCATTATTATTATTATTATTATTATTATTATTATTATTATCATCATCATCATCATTATTATTATTATTATTATTATTATTATTTCGGAGATATCAGCATAATTGATTGAAGACTATTTTTTCAATGTTTTTATTTGGTTCTTTGGAAATGTATATCTGTTTATTTATTTTATCTCCCAACCGAAAAAAATAAGTATAATATGCTTAACTCCAGAGGTTTTACCTTCAAGAAGTACCGCTCTTCTTGCATTTTAAATGAAGGCTCAGGGTCAATAACTGATAGCTGAGGTGTTTTAGAAGTCAAGTGCCTACGGGAACCGAACAACTTTTATGTTCTGTTTGACATGTGATCACTTTTTCAAATTCATTTATCCCCAAAACATTTATTAAACGCAAAATTAAAAACAAGAGTTTCGTTTTTTAAGACACACATTGTACTGAGACAAACTTTCATGTAAACTTTGTTAAATATTGAATAATGAAACTTACAGTTTCCAAATTTAAGTGCAGAATCATTTCCTACTAAATTACAAATAATTAGGAATTATGATAATTGTAATAAGTTCACACGAGCTAAAATGAAATTAAAAATGTAGACGAAGTTTGAAAATCTGATCTTTGTTTACCTTTGCATCTGCTTTTTGTCTATATAAATTCCTGTGCAAAGGATTGTTCTCTTATTTACTTCAGAGTGGTCCTTTCGACGTGTTGCAAGCTTATCTCAATACGACTAAATAATGTATTCATTCCTCGTTGGCTTCCCTATATTTTCAACCTTGCGTCACATCTAAGCTATGCTCACTAAACTGATATTTACTTCGGCACTGTGCATCGAATTATAAGCCCCTGGGTTTTAGGTTAAAAACTTTTCCGGTTAAACTTTTTTTTTATCTTTTTAACGGCATTTGTCTTTTTGGTCCGTTTTTCCATGTTTTTGGAAGGACAACATTTTTATCTTAAATGAAGATTTCAACATCAAACCCTGAGATTAATGAGGTTAAATATCTTTGTAGAAGTTTTCGTTCTGACATTATTTTTAAACAAAAATGTTTAAATATGCAAATGCATTTTTCTTACCAAGTGGTTTTTCGTTCAAATTCTACAATGTTGTTTAATATGTTTTGCATAAAAGCCGAAAAGTTTACTCAGCTACTCTTTGTACCAATTAATATATCTGGATTGCTTCATTAATATTTCATTATTTGAATTAATTGCACGGCTCGAATTTTTGTTATTAAATATTTTAGGTGGAGGCATGTGGGTAAGAAATAGGAGAATCGGGTTCGTAATTCCTATGAAGTTCATTACATTCACGTACGTGCTAATACACTTGGGGATGGTATGCATCCATCTCTCTCCCAGCACCCAAAATAGCAGAACAGATTGGGTCCTATAGACTCAGTTGGCAACCAGTCTAGGAGAAAGAAAACTCTGAATTCAAAACAGCCTAGAGAGGATCAATCTGTATTGCCTGTGAAACATCCCCGTTGTCATGGCAGCAGTAGATATGGCGCCCCTATGATTACGGGATTCTTGATCGTGATTGCTATTTTGGATGTGTTCTTGCGGGTGTAAATTTCTAAGCGTTTCATTAATATTTCATTATTTGAATATTCTTGTTGAATATATGATTATTGTTCTTTTTTCATTGTCTTCTTCGTCATTTCATCTCTCCCTAGAATCAAGGCTAGCATCCTTCAACATCGCCTACGCTGGGCGGGTCACATGTCCAGAATGCCTCCCACTCGACTCATCATCCTGTTTGGAGAACTCGCGAGCGGTAAGATGCTACGCGGAGGCCCAAAATAACGCTTCGGGGATCAGTTGAAAACAACCCTGACACAGGCCAACATTGATCCTGAGACCTGGGTAACCGTTGCTGCAAATCGGCTTTCCTGGCGTAGGACCATCCGAGGGGGTGAGGACCTAGACTTTCGAGTTCAACCGTCAATATGGAGAGGATCTGCGACGAGGTGCCAGAAGGGCCCGAATCGCCCAGCCGCGTCAATCACCCACACTCCTCTGTGATTCCTGCTCACGACGCTTCAGGAGCAGGCTGGGCCTTCACAGTCATCTCCATCACCGACACCAAATGGAAGAAAGGGACTGAGGAGAAAGAGAATGACGATCCCAATGTACAGATGCGAGCAGGTGCCGACGACAACTTCGTCATTTCTTCCTGTATTGTTTTTCGTTTGACTTTCTCTTAAATAAGTGAACTGAAGATATATATATATATATATATATATATATATATATATATAAACAAGGGACAGAAGATTAGACTTTCTAATGATGACTCTTTTTAACTGTTACACTTTTGTCTAGAATTAGTGGTATCTGTGCACTCTGCGTAACATTAGAGTATCTGTGCACTCTGCGTAACATTAGAGTATCTGTGCACTCTGTGTGAGATTAGAGTATCTGTGCACTCTGTCCCAGTTCAAGGTTTCACTCATTTACACTCTATTGTGGATCAGAGTGCACTATATGCGTGCTCTGTGAAAAGATGTACGTATACTCGTTTTACTCAGAGCCGGTGCAAGAGTCTCGTGGGCCCCCACCGAATGTATCATACGGGGCCCCCACTCTATTACTTCACAATTTTCATAAGATAATATTCATATAAATACAAATTTTATTGTAGCCTAATTATGTACAATAATGGACCATATGCAATATAGGTGAAAAATTCACAATAGTAAAATGTCTCGCGGCAATTTTTAGCATCAAACTGAGATTTTTCTTGTTAATTATTTGAATAATTTTAACACATTCAACATTATGAATAAAAATAATGAATTTTATATAGTTTTTGTTCAAGACTTAGCACGAGCAAAACAATTTGGACGACAAAAAACAACAAACAAAAAAACAAAAAGATCCCAGAATGACGTCAAAATTCGCGAAAATTTTTAATCATTTCATAGTCAGTTGTGCTTCGTTTAATTTGTAAGGCATATAAATGTAGGTAGAATAAAGCAAATTTTGATAAGATACTGATAGCCTCAAAGCACTGCCCGGGACCCCTAATCATGCTTCCCCCAGTCCGGGGGGGGGGCGTGGAGTGCTTAGGAATAGTATGCACCGGCCTTGCGTTTACCTGTGCCATAAAGAAGAGACGGTTAAATTTAAGACATTTTAAAATCGCAAATAAATCTAAAAAACTTTGTTTCTCTGCACTTTCTTGTTTAGGTTCAGCGATTCCTGATTCTTAATCTAAAGTAAAAGTTCAAATTTCGCTCGAGTTCTGTTACGATCACTTTCGCCGAAATGCCCTTGAGAAATCACTTGAAGGCATTTCTTCTCTTCTCAGCTATGGGTTAAATAGTGGGAGAAAATGATTTCTTCAATCTTGGTTGGTAACCAGTCTAGGAGAAGGACAACACTGAATTCAAAACCGTATGTAGCCCTGGCGAAGCACATACTATACAGCTAACGAAAGGATCGCAGAGTTTACAATGGCTCTATGATCCTGTTTGAGATCAGTCAACCAAAAGTAAATTTAAATAAAGATAATAAATCATCCTCTGCCTTGTCTCCATGCTGTAAAGGAAAATAGTTGTAATAAAGTAATTTTTAATATATACATATATCTAAACATATCTTAAGGCAAAACTATTTATTTTCTGAGTTTTCTTTACAATATCTCTCATATAAATACGTGGTGTTATTTCTACTACATGATCAGAAGAGTTCACTATATATAGATGGGCAATTCGCCTATGTAGTGAACTCTTCGAATGATATAAAAAAAAGTGTTACGCACAAAACCACTACTACTACTTAAAGGATTCTATTTTCTTTTTAACGCGTTCCCCGGCGTAGACGTGTAGACGTTTTTTTTACCGAAAATATCGTTTTCAAACACTGACGAATAAACACGCCCAGAGCATAACGTATAAAAAACCCCCAGCTACAGGCGTTTTTATACGTCAATCTTAATTGATCGACGTATAAACACGTCTGTGAACACGAGTTCAATTGTCAACTCATAAGTCTGGTAGAGGTGTTAGCCACCGCTCGGGTACTTCAGGAGAATATAATGTGATTAAACTGATGCCAAATTTCGCAGATTAATCTTTTGCATGGTCTTAGAGAATTCTTAGACGAAGAAGAATTCGAGTAAAAGGATGAAAATACTCTGGAAGACTTCAGAACTTGAACATTTTCGGATTGGTAGAAAATCTTAATGGATGTTGCAGCGCCAACAAACGTGAACTGGTAGAAAACTTTTTCGACACGACCAGGTAGCCCTTCTGATGTTTCGTCATTTAGCCAGATTTTTGAGAAGTGGACCAGGCCGAGAACTTTTCAGCACCTCCTCGTAAATCAGTCAACTGTAATACGTAGATTACCTGTTATGAAAATTAGGTCCGTGCAAAATTATGGGAAGGAATGTCGATCAGTATTTAAACAATTGCCATTCTCTTCACGTACAAAAAAAAAAAATGAATAAGGTGACGAAAGAACAAGGTGATCCAACAAGGTTTTAATATGTGAATCTAAAGCAAAGAAAAATATGGTTCCATCCCAAGCAGAAGTCTAAACGGAATCTTCTGGCGGAACAAAATTTTGTGATTGCTGGGCTTCTAGTGAATTACTAAAACAAGGGAAAAACTGTTATTGCGCAAAGTGAATGACACATTGAAACAGAAATTAGCATCCGTTGGGCATTGGATACTGTTGCCATATCTGGTCTGCTGTTTCTGCCGTATATCTCGAGATTCTTGACAAAATTCAAATACATGAATTTAAGTGTACTACTAGATTGACAACTAAGTCCCGCCATTTTACTGTTAAATGCAACCGCCACTTTTATTCTAGCAGTTTCTTTTCTTGCATTTCTGACCTGTGGAACTCCCTTCAAATTTCGTTCTTCCCTAGAACCTACAATCTTCAAAAGTTTAAATGTAACGTCAATCATCATCTTCTGTCTTGAATCCTGTTCCTTTATTCTCATTTTCTCAATCTTCTCCACTAAAGGCTTCTCATTATCTTTCACTCCCTGTAACACCTTGTGTCCTATTAGCATTGTCACTTTGTTTGGAATGAAACGATTAAAAAAAGAATAAAAGAAAGAAAGCATTTTTCTAGACAAGCAAATCAAATATATTTGGTAGCATGACAAAAATCATCCCATTGTTGCAATTGCGGCTCAATAAATGATCATAGTGTTGGGATGGGAAGTTCATCTACATGATCGCGTAGTCTTCATACCTTTCATCTTCCGACTAACACTTGTTAGTTCAAGATATCGAAATATTCTTTAAAGAATTCACCAAATCAAGAGCGGTATCTTTCTTTTATGATAAAATATGCAATTTAACTGAAAAGTGGTTTACGCTCACAAAAACTAATGGAAAATACTTTGATGATCGAGTTATGATGCTTTAAATTCATATGAAGTGAGAATTTTGATAAAACTTAAGGTTATTAATACAGTGTAACCCGGATATAAGAGAGATTTTCTCTGGTCCCAAATTAGAGCCATACTCACCTAAACAAAATAGACCAAACCCGGATATAAGAGAAACCCGGATATAAGATACTTCTTCTCCGGTCCCGACAACTCTCTTATATCCGGGTTACACTGTATTTAGTTTTCTGGCATTAAAAGGATTTCACTTATTTTTCAAAACTACAATATTTCAGTTTTTAATGACAAAACACTGGTATAAAAGTTAAAAATAAGATCTCGCTTTTTAGATTTTTAAAAATCGCAATAAATAATTTGAACGAATGTCGCCTTTTCGAGCAAAAGGAGAAGGTGCTTTTTTCTGAATTGCTCCCAAATATCTACAAATTTGCTATTAAATATTAACGTTTTTGTTTTAGATTGATGACTAATCTCACATTTTTCTGAGTAATACCTGTTAAAACAAAAATGAATTTCATTTTACTTTTTATTTTATCAGCCATCGAAAATGATGATTGTTTTTGAGTAGATATCCCGTGCTAGATTGAAATAATGAAATAAATAAAAACCTTAAGATTAAATAAATGCCAGAAATTAAAAATAAACACCAGTTTATTTATAAAACGAACATATTAAAATTAACATATGTGTTTATGTGGTTTTATAAGATATACAAAGACTGTCCGTAAATTATTCAGTCATTTTGAATATCTTGAAAACCAGTTGCGTAGTCTTGATGTAACTTGTTAGCCAATCAGAAGTAACATTACAGCGCATACGTAGGGTTATGCTTACTTGTGTAATATGTGACCGTTGCATTCACAATTACCGAGGAGACTATTTAAGTAATGCATCGTCTCACCCAATTCTGTGTGCAAAAGTCGCCATTGAAACGCAGAGAAAGAGATACCGGAAAACGCAACGATGCAGCTGATAGCAATCCCGAAATAGTACTTTGAAGAGGATTTTGAAAACTGGGAGTACCTTGAAGTGGAGCTAAAGCGATATTCACCTAAGAAGGTTATTTTTCTTTAATATTATTTCCAAACTGGCTTCGTACATATGATTTTTTTCATGATTTCACCTTAGTAAATGTGAGAAAAGACACTAAGATACAAGGGGTTATTGAGAAGGACATAATCAGAGGGCAAAAAATCAAAACAAAAACAGGATTCAAACTGACAAAAGATGACGATTGACATTGCATTTCAATTATCGAAGGTTGTAGTTGACAGGTAGCAGGAAAACGGAAGATGTGTTCCACAAGCGAGCGAGAGAAGAAACTATTAGAATAGAACTTACGGTTATTCTATAGTTATGGTTATGGCAATTATGGCAAGGGTTTGGGTTATATCAATTTCAACAGTAAAATGATGAGACATATCTACAAATCTAGTACTGCGTTGAAATTCGTGAAGTCGAAGTGCCATCGGGACAATTACCATTAAAATATTTATCGAAAGGGCACAGGGATGCTATGTTGCGGCAGTGGGAAAATGACAGAAGCGGAGACGCCTACCAGGACCGAGTCTGGAACTGAGCCGGCCGGGACATTATGAAGATTATTGATAAAAATAAGGAACAAAATAGGTCCAAAGATAGAGCCCTGAGGGACAACCGTATTAATGCATGAAGATCTAGAAGAGTGGCCGTTCAAGATGAACTTCATTACGCGATTTAATAAGAAATATTGAGAGACATTGATTAATCCCAGTTTAGTGTAGTAGAAGATCAAACGGAGACAGAAAATTTAATTTTGCAAGAGCTCGAACCACGATTATTAGAGCCACTGGAAAATGTACAACAATTTCAGCTAAGATGTACAGTAAATATGTTTAAGTATCGGGGTACGTGTTTACTTACGTGGGTTTTATTTGGTCGGGTGGGGTTTACATACTCTGTGCGTGTGTATATTTGTATATACGTTTCTTCTGCGTATATATATATATATATATATATATATATATATATATATATATATATATATATATATATATATATATATATATATATATATATATATATATGCGGTAGTGATTGAAAGCTATCTAGCTAGATAGATAAAGATAGCGAAAGGGAGCGAAAGAAAGAGAGAGATAGTGTGTGTATGTATGTGTGATTGAGAGAAAAAGCGATTACATTCATCTGTGTGCGTGTGTGTGTTTACTTTGACTTGTATTTTGTATAAATATGAATTTCAGTGAGCTAATAAGAAGTAAAATAAAAAAAAAGATGAATGTCGAATGTCTGGTTTGAAAGTTTGCTTTAGCCTCTTGCAAGAAGAACGTTTACCTCGGCACAATCTGTACGTTGTATTTAAGAGTATGGGGCTAATGCAACAGGTAGGTGCGATTTCTCTTTTTGTTATATCGAGTAATGTGAGTGTTTCTTCCCAATTTACCGATAGAAAGGGCCGAACAAACTTAGACGTTAAGTAAATGTTAAATCACCTTGGGGGAAAAGCCAAGTTTGTGTGATACTGACATTCACCGGTGACGTTAGTTCAAATATTATGTCAATAGTGACTAATTACAAAGACGAGACGCAAACATTTTACCTTGATTCTTTTATAGAATTTTATACAGATGTGGGTGTAGTGTAACGGTCAGCGACTCGGAAAACTAAACTGGGGAGTTCGAATTCCAGCAAAGTTCGCACCTTTCCCTTCCATAAAGGTATGGAAGGTATGAATATATCGCTTCTCCCCAACCAACTATGGTTAAAAGATTTCCTTTCACTTGAGGCGGAAACCAATCTAGGAAAAGGGAAACTCTGAAGTGAAAACTGAAGCTGACTGGATAACTCTGTCTTGAGGCGGCAACCAGTCTAGGAGAAGGGAAAATCTGAATTCAGAACCGTAGTTGACATGGTTCCTTTGCCTTGAGGCGGTAATCAGTCTAGGAGAAGGGAAAACCTGAATTCAAAACTACAGTTGACATGGTTCCTTTTGCCTTGAGGCAGCAACCAGTCTAGGAGAAGTGAAACTCTGAACTGAAAACTGAAACTGATTGGATCCCTTTGTCTTGAGGCAGTAACCAGTGTAGGAGAAGGGAAAAACCTAAATTCAAAACCGTAGCTAACATGGTCTCTTTACCTTGAGGCGGCAACCATTCTAGGAAAAATTAAACTCTGAATTGAAAACTGAAGCTGATAGGGTAACTTTGCCTTGAGTCGGCAACCGGTTTAGGAGAAGGGAAAACCTGTATTAAAGACAGTACGTGACTGGATCCATTTGTCTTGAGGCGGCAACGAGTCGAGGAGAAGGGAAAACCTGAATTCAAAACCGTAGATGATTGGGTTTCTTTGCCTTGAACCGGTAACCAGTCTAGGAGAAGGGAAAATCTGTATTTAAAACCATAGGTGACCGGGTTCCTTTGTCTTGAGGCGGCAAAGAAACCTAGAAGTCAAACTCCGAATTGAAAACTGTAGCTGACTGGATCCTTTCGTCTTGAGGCGGCAACCAGTCTAGGAGAAGGGAAAATCTGAATTCAAAACCATAGGTGACTGAGTTCCTTTGTCTTGTTGGGGCAATCAGTTTAGGAGAAGGGAAAACCTGAATTAAAGACAGTCGGTGACTGGATCCTTAGGTCTTGAAGCTGTAAGGAGTCTAGAAGGGAAAACCTCAATTCAAAACCGTAGCTGACTGGCTTACTTTACTTTGAGGCAGCAACCAGTCTAGGAGAAGGGAAAACCTGAATTCAAAACCGTAGCTGACTGTGTTCCTTTGCCTTGAGGCGGCAACCAGTCTCGGAGAAGGGAAACTTTGAATTGAAAACTGACGCTGATTGGATGCCTTTTTCTTGATGGGGCAACCAGTCTAGGAGAAGGGAAACTCTGAACTGAAAACCGTATCTGACTGGGTTCCTTTGTCTTGAGGCGGTAACCAGTCTAGCAGAAGGGAAAACATGGATTCAAAACTTTAGTTGACTGGGTTCTTTTGCCTTGAGGTGGCATCCATTCTAGAAGAGAAATTCTGAATTGAAAACTGAAGCTGACTCATCCCTTTTGCTTGATGCGAAAACCAGCCTATGAGAAGGGAAACTGAAACTGACTGGGTTCCCTTTTTCTTGAAGTAGCAACCAGTCTAGAACGGAAACTCTGAATTAAAAACCAGCTTGAAGTGGGATGGTCTTCGACAAGTTAGACGCAACACAGTTACAATGACTGCAGTACATGTGGTGATCTTAGTACATATTTGTAAAGCATTTTTAAATATATGAAAGCAACCCAGCAAAAATGTATGTAAAAATGTATATAAATTATATGTAATGTGAAAAAAAAAATTGCAAATTTATTTATTCCTTATGGGTAAAACAAAATCATAATAATGTGCAATATCTGTTTTCCCTACAATGTATGAATGAATTCTCATTGATATAGATATAATACTAGAGAGTCCGTTGCTTGCCAATGGGGATTTAATTGTAACTATATTTTGGTTAACATTGACATGCCCACTAAATTATGTAATAAAATTTGCAATATATTTCACACACTAAAACTAATTACTATGTTAATTATAAAATTAATTATGAACATTAATTTTAAACATGAGAAGCATTTGCAGCCAACAATAGTTGCATCGACCAATAATAGGACGCTTGCAAAATATTCATAAACCAATATCACGCTATAAAGTGCTTACATCTAATTCCAATTAGGAATAAATAAAATAATTATGTAGCCAATTTCTTAGGAAAAAAAGTATAAAAATTACGAAGTCCGGCTCAAACAAAGTGTTGAGATGTCGAGTGTTTCCACGTGAGTATATGGTAATAACGAACAAACACAGTCGCAGGGGAAAATACTGGTATATTCAGAGAGGTATTTACATCAGAGAGATTAGTAGTAGAACGAACGTTAGTAGTAACAATAAGTAATAGTAATAAAGTCCAACGGTATCTTCCGGTCGAGAAACGGAAGTGTAACTGATCACTACAGAAGTCTCACTCTGCACTGCACTACACTGCTACACTCCTCCCAGTCTCTAGAACTACTGTTCTATTTATAATAATAGGATCAGTCTATTGTGGTTGTGAAGGTGGGTGCGCCCCAACACAAAGTGACTCACAATTGCCACCAAGTTCCACGTCACTCTTGATGCTCATATTCAAAACCCCATTCATGTTCACGTGGAAAAGCAACACTCGACTCAGCAGCATTGATCAAACTACAAAGAGTCCGCCTAAGACGACCTTGACACAGCCCACAGTAAGCACAAAATTCTACCTATCTCCTTTATTCAGGTTACTACCACGCACGCATACACATAGTGGCTCCTTCATACAACCATACATGTAACCACATTTTACCGTTCTCACATTCGTACGCAATACAGTTTATATTCTATCCAAGAACTCATTAGCAAAAAAAAAATTTAAAAAAGAAAGATTACTCATTCAATACATTCAACCAACTTCTTTTTATTATATAAAATTAATGTTATTTGTTAATACTACGTTGTATTTAACTACTGAATTTTATTCTTTCAATGAAAGTCGTGTGATTATTAAAAAAGGCCAAATTACGAGCAGCACCGCAACAATATCGAATCCTGACACCGCGAAGTTTGACGTTTAACAAAAACCCGTGTAGAAGGATTCCTATAATATTGTGTTTTTCTTCCAGTTTTTACGACGCTCTTGAATTAATGCATAACGAGAACGGACTCAATACTCGATTAAATTTTGAACTGAATTAACAGATTTTGAGTTGTAATCGTCATTATGTCAGTTCAAAGGTCTCTAAAATTCAAATGAAAAGAAAGAATTTATTGTCCAATGAAAGAGACTCATTAAAACTAGTTCAAACAACGTATACAAAAAACACATATCTTGTGGACGTAGTCTAGAACCTACTATATGACTGATAAATATTATTTTTCAGATGCAAGATAAAAACCTGTATTACTGGAGCCTATATAGTGACTCAACTATATATATAGCTTCTGTCTTTCTGTTGTTATCAAACTCCTCCTAGGGTTTTGGAGAAAGACCATATATATTCTGAAACTACATTACCCAGAGTACTTGGATAAGTATATTTTATTTTGATCATAGGGGCCCCCGGGGGAGGTACCCCCCACTGAATGTTTTTCCTTTTGATTTAAATTAAATTAAAATTTGAAAAAGGGAATGACTCTTAGGGTACTTGGATAAATATATTTCATTTTGATCAAAGGACCACCTGAAATGTTTTTCCCTTTGATTTAAATTAAAATTTGAACAAAGGAATGACTCCTATACAAAATATAGGAGAAAGCCAGAAGATGGAGGTCACATCAGCAAGATCAAAATGAAACAATATAGACACCAATCAGTGGGTAGTGCCTTACAATGCAGATCTGTTGCGACAATTCAACTGTCACGTCAATGTTGAAATCTGCTTAATTCCTTCAATCAAGTATTCTATCAAATACATATCAAAGGAGTCAGATGAAGCTGTTTTTGCACTGAAATTTTTTTCCCTTTGATTTAAATTAAATTTATTAAATTAAATTTGACTCTTATCCAAAATATAGAAGGAGAAATCCAGAAGATGGAGGTCACATTGGCAAGATCATTGAGTAATAATAATAATTTTTCTCCACAAATTATAACAGTGATTATATCAATGATCATTTTCTTACAAAAGAAAAAGAAAAACATGTTGACACGCAGGAAAGCACAGGTAATTCGGCTAGTTATGTTATAAAACAACTGTTTTCAAGCAAGAAAAGTCAGACTCGGCAAATAAAATTGCAACACGACAAAGTCAGTAACACAAGGACACTTCAAAACAGCAAATATCAAAGGGGAACGACTGACCATTCATTTAATATCTCATTACTCTTATCCAACATGCCAAATCATAGCAATGTAAGGCTCCATATATATACGGATCCAGTTCACAAGGTAAGATAATCCAAGTCTTTTTTTTTAGAAAACACACACACACACACACACACACACACACACACACACACACACACACACACACACACACACACACATATATATATAATTTATAATTTTCTGGATCACATAAATTATTAGTCCTCGACAGAATTTGTTATAAAACAATGGATATTAACTTTTTTTCATTTGAAAATTGACTGTGACCAACAATATCTATTTGTTGTTATACAGACAAAAATATATATTTTTCAGAATTTATTTGAGCTAAATTGTAACAAATTTTTTTCAGAAAGTCAACGATAATTGAAATAATATTAAAAACTGTAATATATATAAAAAAGGGTTATTTCCCTTTAGATTAATTGTGGCAATAAAAATAAAATATATAAATGATAGTAATTTGTAAAAAGTAATCAGAGTGATTGTCACTGACAGTGGCCGAGCGGATGCATCGTTGGTTTGTGAATTTGGTGACATAGTGGTTGAGAGTTCAATCCCTGTGCAATAACTGAAGAGACTAAATAAAATAAGAATCCTTAGACAATAACCCTAGATATGAGCAATGGAATAAGAACAGTCTACCTGCATAAATTAAATAAAGGGTTCAGTTCAGAATTAGGTTACCCAGATTGATATACACCTGAGGTAGGCCAGAGGGTACAAAGACTGAAGCGTTGTTATAACAACAGCAAAGATGAGGATAATGGTCCAAACATAAATAATGTGAATATCTCAGAAATTTAGACAAAAATTAATAATGTTCAATTACATTTATTTGGAATTAACTGAAGCCTTAAGCATTTCCATAAAATATATATTCCTATATTCAATATTTTAAAAACAATCAAAGAAGTGTACAAATATGTATTTTAAATCAATATTCAATATTTTAATGTATAAAATACAAAATATTTCTCTATAAAATAAATATATAAAATATATATTTAATGTAAAATATATATTTAATGTAAAATATATATAAAATGTATAATGTAATATATATATATATATATATATATATATATATATATATATATATATATATATATATATACTAAGTGAAAGATATTTTCATTATTCAGAGTTATGCAAAAGAAATCTGTAAAATTATTATTATTAATATAATCAGCAAAAAACAAATGATTTAATTGTCTCTAAACAGGTTAAGTCAAACTCGGCGAATAAAATCGGGAGAGTACAACAAAGTCAGTAACACAAGGACAGTTTAGAACGTTGGCAAACATTAAAAGGGAAAAGCTGACTATTCATTCAACACAGCATTGTTATCCAATGCACCAAATTATAGCAATGTAAAGCTCCATAAATATATATATTTAGTTCACAAACAAACTAAGATAATCCAAGTCTGTGGCAAAAAGTTGGCGGCAAATATTCAATGACATCAAAGGAAAAAAAATTGCAGTAAATATAAAACCAATTTTCATTGGCTGAATTCTAAAAACAAGCAAACCAATCTAAGCCCAGGCCAAATTTCATGATTTCACCCAAAAGAGACGGGAAAGCTGACCAGAGGGTGAATCACTCCTGGCTGGATTGCCTGAAAGAGGGGGTTTGATGTTTTAGATGTCTCAGACCTCAAGTGACATCAGCCAGGAATAAACATCACTGATAAAGATTCCCAGTACACTCTAAGGGAGTTTAAAATATGCTATTTTTTAAAAGCAACACCACAAAGCCATTAAGACACAAGAGGTTAATGAGTGTGACAGTGTTATGATCCAGAATAATGATGATATTTCATAATCCTAAAATCAACCTGGCTACCAGTGATGAAAGATGAGAAAGATATTTCATCATTCTAAAATCTGATTATAAAAACGACCCTTCAACATAAGTTAGGACAGTAAGTAGAGTAAACTAGAGTAGAGAACAGTAAAGTAACAAGTGGCAGTAATAAAAAGGCCCAACACATTGTATCCTCATCCCTCCATGAAAATCGAAAACTGATGGTCTCAAACGTTATCCTCACCAACGAAATTCTCAGAACAAGCAAAACCAAATAAGCACTAAGAACATTTTTAACACACACCATACCGATATCTGTAATTCACATCATAAAAAGAAAACTACAGATTCTTGTTAATGTCAACATGTCTCTTAAGTATTATTGTTTATGTTATTATTGTATGTTTTATTCATTTCATTTTCAGTATAAAAAAGTAAAAAGTATTCCTCTATCAACTACTACTACAAATACATATAACAACATGGTAAATACTAAATCAACACCCAACTTATCAACTCTGTTACAAGAGAATATGAGAAAACAATCACTATTAAGCAGATAGAACAACAAAAGAACAGGAATTAAAAAGAAGATAACAACTGACATTGCATTTAAATCAAAATTGACTGGGAAGTAAGAAGCTAGAAGAGAGTTCCACAAGTGAAAAGTGTGAGAAAAGAAATTGTTAGTGATCCATCCTTATATATTTAAACAATGCTAATTATTATTATCATTCTCGGAATAAATTTTAATATTTCAAAAATACTGTCATACTGTCATTTCTTCACATTTATTTCCATTCAGTTTTTACATGCAAATATGACATGTGAAATAAATATTTTTTATGAATTTCTAACAAATATAAAATTCTAATTGGCAACTCATTTCGTTGCCATAAATGACATTCCACCAAACTGAAATCTTTCCATCAGACTTTTATGAATGTCCCATGTAGATAACTCCTCTAAATAAAAAAGGTTGTATTTATTTGTGATTTAGGTAAATATAAGCTTGAAACAAGGTTAAAGCCTAGCAGATTTCACAATACTAAACCTGGAGTAAAAGGCCAAGAAAATACACACTAATTTATCATTTACTGTTGTCCTCATCTTTATTATCATATTCACAATGTTTCAGGTCATTGTACTCTCCGGCCTTCTTCAGGTGATATATGTTGGAAGTGTGAACCAAACTCTTTATTTAGTCCACTGGAGTAGATTGTTCTGATGTCACGTGCCATGCCTTTTCTGGATATCTCAGTTTGAAGAATGCTAGAGCAAAAATTTCAATCCATGGTTTTAATTCTCATGATAAAGAAAATGGCTCTTGAAGACAGAAAATGACTTGTAATGCTTATTGCAGATGCAGCAAACTAACATGTTCTGTACAGAGCCTGGCCTGTTTTGAAAATTCTGTTCAGGCTACGATCCTAATTCTTAATTGTAACTTTTTAATGATTGCAGTTGGCAAGAAACTTCGAGGAACATTTATAAGTTGGCATCTTGAGATGAATTCCTGATTTTTTTATTGTTCGTGTTGTTATCTATCTATCTATCTATCTATCTATCTATCTATCTATCTATCTATCTATCTATCTATCTATCTATATATATATATATATATATATATATATATGAGGTATATTTTGGCAGCAAGTATTCATCCAAACAAGATTTATTAAATTCAACCGACAAGGTTTGTATGTTTAAATTTGAATTTCATTTTTAAAGTTTTTGAAGAGCGAGCTGAAAGGGATGTCAATGTATAATGGTTAAAGAGAGTGGGGCTACACTAAATATCTTACATACAGGAGGATAAATGCTATTAACAATATAATTCACTGGTAACAATCCTGACAAACTCCTTAAATTTATCATTTACAATACAAAGTTAAAAAAATCTAAATTAACTCAGAACCTCAAAATCCCTGCTATGTAAAAAGAATGAATTTACCATCAATTTGCCTGTACATGATGCCGTCAAAACAAAACTCGATTGACATCGTGGCAAATTTCATCAGTTCGACAAAAACGTCCTCCGAAATAATTGACTACGATACAGGGCATCAGCACATATATCAATTGTCTCAGCAAGTGGAACGCAAGTAAATAAACTGGAAATATCGTAGGAACACATAAATTTATCCGTCAACGAATAACGCTGCATAAAATGAGAGAATTCAAATGAATCTTTAATACAAGCAGAGTTATATTGCTCCAGAACAGGCTGTAGTATAGTGGAAGTCCATTTAGCCACGCCGTGTTGAGAAGACCCTGTCATAGAGAGAATAGGTCTCAATGGTGTCCCAACTTTATGAGTTTTGGGTAACCTATAGAGACGGGGACGAATGGAGCCCGAGGGTCTAATTAAGTTCGAAATATCAGTGGGCAATTTTCCAATTTTACCCACTTAACTAGGCGTTTTTGGAACTTGGCCTCAATAGATAATATAGAATCAAATTTATCTATTGGGCCTAACCGGAAGAATTTAGAGGAATCCCCAAGAATTGTCACCATCTTGTTAACATCCTGATAATCAAGAATAACGACGCCAGTACCTTTGTCAGGTTTCGTAATTACTAAAGATTTATTATGACGATTTATTACCACTTAAAAGTGTTAAAGGCCATCTATATTCTATCGTTGAAGTACTTTATATTAGGCCTCCAAGTAATTACGATCTAAACATAATTTTTCCTTTCTCCAATACACTTTGTTCATCTTTTTTGTTTTAGTGATAATTCAGTTTATTAACCTCGATTTAGCTCTGTTGAGCGAGGTTCGAAACCGATTAGCTAGCCCGTTTTTAAATTTTACTTTTTATCATCATCATGAGTGGTAATAATAAAAGTAATATTTTTCTGTTTTAAATCAGGTTTACACTCAGTTAAATGATGTCTTTTTCAGTTTTTATTATCAGATTAACATTTTAAAATTTTTTTCTTAATAATTTAATTTAAATAAATCAAGTAAGAAAGTCAAATTTAGTTCATTTTATTTAAATTAAACAAAATTTATGAATTTGTTAGAAACTATATCTATCGAGTTATCTCCTCTTCATTTCCTTAACCCGTTACCAGGGGTCTCTCTCTCCCGGGAGTATAAATACGGGCTGACCTTTCGCCTCTTTCTCTCTTTTCTCCGCTTACGCGCACGTGCGAGAACTACCTCGATTTCGGCCGCGGGCCGAAACCTCGCATGTGGGGCGAGGTACAAAAACTTTCTCTTAACATCTCCAATATGTGAACTCTAATACACAACCAGCGTTTCCCATATTCTGGGAACACGCTAAAACAAATACACCCCGTACGGACATTTCAATTCAACACACAACACAATAACTTTCCATACAGACACTAACGTTTTATTCATGTTTTAAATGATGTATTTGTAATTCGTGTTTTAACCTGTTTGTTAATAATATATATTTGGTTTGTACATATATATCGGTCTTGTTCGTTTTATTTTGCTTTCTTTGGACTCCAACATAGTCCAACATTACTATGTAGCGGGACTAGCCAGCAGGAAGTCTTAGTCCAGAGATTTTATCCTCACATTAACCCGCCGGTCCACTACATATCAAAAGCAATATAAACCAAATTGTAATGATGACTACAAGCATAAAAAGAATCGTTAAAATGAACATTCTTATTTTCTGACAGTAACAAAAACAAAATAATAAAAAATGTTCATATTTGCAATCAATTTATTAGTTCATCGATGAAGTCAAAAAATAAAAAATAAATAATATAGTTTATGTAGGAAGATGTAATGCTTTCTAAAAGCTTTAAAATAAAAAAATATCACAAATAATGGAGACACCATGTGAAATAATGTTTGATTCTCCTTGTTGGGATAAAAAAGACAATCATCTCCTTTTGGTAGAGATGAAGTCACATGGGTCACATGGGTCATATGATGGCTGCTCAGTGACATCACTCCAAACAGTGACAAAAGCAGCGGTCCTTCAGTCGGTTTACAGGAGCCAAAATGAGCAGTTGTTTTTTAGCCCGTGCCAAGGGGTCTGCTCTGATGCTGAATCTGCCTCCTCCACATGGTGCTATTTTACTTTTAGAATATATCTTCCCCAGATTAAATAGAAACAAACTATAGCCAGCTTGTAGTCATCAGTTTCGGAAAACACAAGATTCACCGCTTCCAGTTTGAGGAATATGTCCTTGCTTGAGACATAGTAGATGAATCCGGCCTGTTTGAATCTGAAGCCCTAAACATGGCTTCTACAGAAACACAAAAGAAACTCCATATTTTATGTGTTACGCTATCTTTTTGTTCTCCTTTCAATCTTCTTGCTGTGTAGATATATGTTATATTATCTCTGCGTGGGACATGTATAAATATGTTTATATAATTTTATGTATGAACTCTTTCTGAGAATAAAGCATGTTTCTCATTCCTTTTCTTTTCAGCTATTCTGTTCTGTCTGTGAAATACAAATGTGAAAATAAACCTTTCTTTCGTAGCTCTCTCCCACTATATCCTCCTAAATAACAGTAAGATAATCATTTTTATAAACACTGCCTTAAAATAGAATAATTTTATATAATAGTTTTTAGACTCGGTTGGAAAATGGATGCATGTGTATATACTCTTTAATCTTTACATGTGTATGTTGTATCTGCAGGTCTTTACATGTCAGTACTTTTTACTTTCTTATTTTATCTTCTCAACAGGAAGACCTCAGATTAGCAAAATCAAACAAATGAATGCAAAAGTCTTTTGTTAGTAAAAAAAAAACAAAAAACAAGAATGAAAGTAAAGTTAAAGAAAATGAAATAAAAAATATTAACATTCTTATCAAGCGGGCATGTTCTGGCGAGTTCCGTATTTGTAGTTTATGCTTTTAATGGCAGTTCTTTTTAACTTAGTTCTGAAGAGTTACATAGCATTCCTGTTCATTGAATTTTCTTTCAGCTATGGTATGGGGCTCCTGCTAAATATTTAGAGATTCTTGATAAAATCCAACGAAGTATCTGCAGTGTTATTGGTCCTGACCTGGCATCCTGGCTTCAGTCACTTTCCCATTGCTGTAATATAGCTTTCCTCTGCCTTTTCTATAATTACTTTCATGGTAATTGTTCTGATGAACTTTCCTCTATGGCACATAGACTTTATGAATTTAACTGAAGTACTAGATTAGCAGCTAGGTCTCATCATACAATTGAATTGGCTAGATGTAATTGTAAGTTCTTTGCTGACAGATTCTTTTCTCACACTTCTCACTTGTGGAACTCTTTTCTGGCTTTCCAGCCAACTTTGATCTTTCAAAATTTATATGCAACGTCAATAATTATCTAATATCTTTTTTTATTGTTATCGCTCCTTAATAGTGTTTTTATTTTTCTTATTCTTTCACACTCAGTAACTCCCTGTGTATTAGTAACTTTATTGACTTGCTTGGTGTGAAATGATTAAATAAAGATATAGACTTGTTTTGTTTGTCAGTGTATTATGAACCGTTTTGATGTCAAATGTATGATTGAAATAAACAATTTCAACAAGTATATCTTTGTCTTTTTTTGGCTTCTGATATTGAAGATATTAATGGGTTCTTAGTGCCACAGATTTTTCAAGTGGCCTTGAATGTAGATTTTTGATATAAGAAGCCATAATTGTTAAAATTATTGAATGATTGTACTCTCTGGTTTTTGTTGCTGTTTGCTTATATATTCGTTTTTAAGAAACTCATATAAGCATCTTTCACTTTGCAGCCATCCCATCATTGTCCAATGTTTTTTCTAATTTAATATCATTACAGAGGATTCAGTGTGTGTCCTTTTACGCATTTTACTATACTTGATTTTTTTCTGAGAAGAAGACGGAAATAAATTTACTAACCTATATGAAATTGTTTGGAACCAACGAAAACCGTGTCTCCACAGAAATTAATCGTTGAGCTAAGAAGAAGAAAGGAAAAAGTGCCGCGAGCCTATGCGAAATTCCTTTTGATAAAAAAATGAGGAGAAAAATTAAATTAATAAAGGAAGATTGTGTGCATGTGAAAGGTTTTGTTTCTGTTCACCGCGTCCAATATGTTCACAGATGATAAAATACACATGTAATTTATTAATGTAATTAAAAAACAGAAAATATCAAAATCGAATAAAAATGCAAAAGGAAAAATAATTATTTTCAGTGTATTTTGATGAAATCAGATTTAAATTCAAATCTAAAAAGTAACAATATTAAATGGGAATAAATTCAAGGGACACAACTTATTTTTATAAAATGATCAGATTTTCTATCGTGATAATAATGTCAAAGTTTTTTCTGTTATACATAATTTAATAATATATGATTTGTACAAGATTTAATAATATTATTATGCTAAAGAGATACCCAATAAATATACACTGGAAACAACCCGAATCCTAAATAGCATTAATTTAAATTACTTTAGCGTTAGCGATATTTTCGCAATGAATTGTCTCCCTTACACGCGCAAGTTCTGCGCCTGTTTTCTCTAAAACCTACGAGCGGTATCCGTAGAAATCTGATGAGTAGAATTTCACATACATAGTTTTAATATTAAGCATATTCTAGAATGTTGCCTACTACCCATGACACACATGTGCACCCATTTCTTTGTTTTATTTATGATAATGTAGGTTGCAATGACAACACCTTTGGCAAACTTTCTGTCTTGTAGTAATGTAGCATTGAGCCAAAGCGTGTTTAAAAAATTACAAGATTTAATTTCGTGTAATAATTTCTAGATTGGTGGTAATTTGTCCACTAATGATGAAATTTGTCCTTAGCTATAATATACACAATGTTCCATAGATTTTAAAATATGTACATGACAAAAGAAAAATGTAACGGTCCGGCATACAAGCAAGCCGAATAAGCGTATTATGTGTTGAAGTGGAAAAAACACTTGATCTTTCTGAAATTCGCTTCTTTGCATCAGAATTACGCCTGTCTGGGTAAAAAACAAAACCAAAAACACGTAGACACTGACATTTTATAAAACTAACAATAAGAATGTCATCTAAGTTTAATTCCGACATAATCATTTCTCTCTAAATGTTCTACAGCATTTTCCTATAGAACAAGAGATAAACTTATGGTGAGTTCCAATAAAAATAAAATAAAACACAAACATATATAATAATAATAATAATAATATATATATATATATATATATATATATATATATGTATATGAATGACATAATTTAGCTCTTGAAAATACATTTCAATTGAGCACTGTTGAGTGATAAGCTAATTCTATAAACAACAGCCACCTTCACTAAAGCAAAGCTCTTCAGTAAAATGAATGGGGCACTTTGGCTGATGGGCATTTGTTTACATTTGTAAAAACAATACGCTAGATTTAGTTGTGTAAGTCTACCGAGTAAAGATAGCTCTGGCTGACACCAAATTAGTTGTGTTTCAATCCTGGCTTGAGGCATTCGGAAGTCTAGTCGCACTGAGGAGCTGTGATACAGCGAAACAGTACTGTCTGTGAATGACATAATATATATATATACATATATATATATATATATATATATATATAAAAGAATTAAAATTAAAATAAGGAATTTATTTTTCTTTAAAACCTTTATCTCTTTCTTTCTCTCTCTTTAAACTTATTGCTATACTTATCTCTCTCAACTAATGAGAAATCAACACTCAATAAAAAAAGAGGAAGAAGAAGAAAAGACTAAACTCGACCGAAAAATGGCAGAAGTTTACTGAACCAGAGACTAGCCTTTTGTGAATAAAAACTACCAAAAATCACAGAGGCACCACGTATAACTTCCGCTATATATATAAAATGAAAAATAAAGGAACACCAGAAAATAAATTGATACAAAGAGACTATTGATGTTAGCCGAAACCAAGGTTTGCGCCAGTCATCTGGGACCCTTGTGAAAAGGATATAAACTGACAGTCCTGAGGCAGAGTGGAAAAAGGAACCGTCAGAGAAACTGGTACAAGGGAAAGGTCCACCGGAGGAATCAGTCATGAGTGATGCGTGAAAAAGAGATCATTTGCGAATGATATTTTCTGCCCTTCTTAGGGCCGAGGAAAACACAGCAGATTGACGCTGACCTATTTCTAAGATGACTTCTACTACCAAGTTCTAATAATGAAACTACCCACTATCGAACTGAAATGGACGTTCTCCAGACTGCTACCAAGATCTGCCTTATAAACGAAGTTTTTCTACATCGAAGATCAAATAAATATAAATCAAATAAATAAATAGTCTCTATATATTATTTATTTTATACCCATGAGTCAGTTCGTTTTATTCTAAAGTTTCTGGTAAATAACAGTAAGAATAGACTGGCTAATCTCCACAAACTTATTTTTCTTCTTTCATTTCGACTTGAAGAGTTTAAGATAAGATTTGTGAGCCGAGCGCCGACTGTCAAATAGTGATTCGGAGTCGACACATAGCGATAAAAACGACTTGTTAGCAACCGTCAGCGACCAGATCTGCCACGACACAGTCAGTGAAGGACATTCAGTGAAAGAGAGTCAACGAAAGAAACAGTCAGCGACCTGTGATCTGTGAAAGGCAGTCAACGAACCAGGCCTCGATCAACAGTTTAGACCCACGTTACCATGACATCCCGCCAGTCATCGATGATTTTTCTACACACAAAGTCGCGACGAAAGTAAGCCCTATATCCTCTCTTTTTGTTCATTATGTCTTAAAATTACTGCTGTTGCACGCAATCAGTCAACAATCACACACGTTTCACTAGCGTGTGCTTCACACACGCAGAGACACACGCGCGCGCACACACACACACATACATTGGCGTACCATACTACTTGATTTCTTCACTTGCAAAAAAAACACTTCGAGCCTTTGCAGACTCACTTGCGACAAATCATTTTGAACAATCGAACTATTGGTTTCTTCATGGCCACAACAAAGAACATTGATTTTTAATATGTAAATACATGTATCTGACTGTATAAATGTTACTGTCATATTTAGTTTGGTCTTCCTTTTCTGCGAAGATCATTTCTTCGCGTTGTATAAAAAACTGTGTTGTATTTGTGGACACGACACTCGGATTTTATTTTTATTCCTAAAATCCGGGTAAATGATCCCACTAATATAAACATATGCGGATTTTTATGGGTTCAAATTCACATTTAAATTCAATATTTGGCAGAAATATTCCGAGAAACATTTTTTTAAGTCTTTAAAATCCTTAGTTATTTCAGTGGAATGCTGTTAAATTGCATTTGGTGTAAAATGTTTAGTTCCAAAGAAAACGATATTCACATTTTATTAGGACGTAATGAATCTACTATACAAGTGTGTCGTCTAATGGAGAAGATTTCTTGCTAACATAGGATTTGCCCTTTTCGGCAACACTAATAATGACAGAATCCGTTTTACATGTAAGGCTCTCAAACTTTCATGTAAAGCAAAAGACGAAAATATTCGTCTATGGTAGAAATTATCAAATGTTTTCGTAATGTATAAATTAAACGTAAATGCAGTATATTGCAAAACTATATTATTGTTGTCATCGAATGATTGTTTATATGACTTTAAGAACTTGTCAAGTAGAAACAATTACAACTGAATATTTTGAAATTTTCCATTTCTAAAAAGAAAATGAAAAAGAAAAGTACACAACCCGATTAGACGACGTTAGCAAATGACGTGGCTCTGCGATACTTAGCCAAAAGTGTGTAGATAATATTTTGGCGTTGCTCTTTCAGCATAAGTGTTGAGTTGTTCTTTTTTACAGTTTATGAACCCTTTGTGGGTTAGTTAAACCTGAAACATATTTTGGATTCTAAGAATAATAATTTTTTTTGCGCGTGAATATTGAATTAACAATGTTTTCGAATAACAATTATTTTCCCAGAAACAAGTCCTATAATAGTCCTATTATTATAGCTAGGAGAAGGAGATGGATTCATAGCTTTCCCAAGGTTATTTGCACGTATGTGAATATAACGAATCTGGTCGGAATTAGAACTCGGCTCTTCGACTTCTCATTTCGAGCCGATACCTATTACACCACCCACACATCCCGAGCCAAACCAAACGAGTGATTAACAAACGCTTAGAAGCGTCTTTAAAAATGGACGTAAAGTAATATTTTAATCATTTCACCATGGCTAAGACTGACAAAGAGGACAATAAAAGAACAAGAAGGGACAGTGAGTTAGTCCACTTGTGGTTAGCATCCACCATATTGGTGGAAGGCAAAAAAGGTTCCTTAAGATAGCAGAGGAGTTTCATATTTGAGGTGTTAACATTTTAACGGTAATAAAAGAACTACTTCTAATAAAAGTATTCTCTTTCACTTCGAGGAGACCAATGCAACACACTTAAGGCGGAATACCTCGAACAACCAACGTATACATTTTGAACAACGACACTATTAGGAAATTCGATCATTCCTCGTAAAAAACAGATTAGAAAACTTTAAATATAAGTTGATATATTAGTTGATGCATTTGACGGAAATGTGTACCTAATACATGTGGTTTGTCATTACACTTCGATTAAAAACACATCCATGTTTGCGCCGACATGTAACATAGTGGATGTACGATAAAGGAAATTAATTTTATCTTAAGGATGAAGAAAAAATCTCTTAACTACAGGGTGTTGCAGCAAAATCCGACACTTGACAAAAAGAAAACGAAATAGGCAATAAAAACAAAAGTTGTATATGCAGATGCCTGACAGTTTATTTAGCAACAGTTAGATTTACATACTACATTATTGTTCAATGTAGCTGCCGGCGGCGGCGTCGACCATCTCAATGCGGGCGCGAAATGAGTCACAGGCTTTGGCAACCATGTCTTTGTCCATAGCGACGAACGCCTCCACGAAGGCAGCCTTCAGAGAGTCAACCGTGTTGTGGGCGTGCTTGTTAGTTTTGGCCTCGATCACGCCCCAGAAGAAATAGTCAAGCGGGTTGCAGTCGGGTGAGGAGGGCGGCCACAAGTCCGGCGACCAGTGGTGAGGAACGTCGTTGAGCAGCCACGCCTCGGTCGTCTTGGCCTTGTGTGCAGGAGCGGAGTCCTGCTGGAAGACGTAGGGGCGTCTGGCGGCGATCTCGTCCATTCAGGGCTTCACCACGCTCCTCAGCAACTCCTGGTAGATCTCAGCGGTGACTCTTAGGCCCTTTTGAAAGAAGAACGGAGGCATGACGTCTCCCTCTCTGGAGATGACGCCAAGGACCATGACGGAGGAGGGAAACTTCGTATGCTTCACGACGGGAACCTCCTCGATATCATTGCAGATCCACCTGTCGTTCTGCCTGTTGCTCGTCTGTTCCTGGATGAAATTATTTTCGTCAGAGAAGAAACTCAGCATTCCGGTGGACCCGTGCTTGAGCTCGTTCAGAAAAGCCACTGCCTTGACCTTCCTCGACTCCTTGGAGGCATTCGTGATGAGCATGCGGTAGGAGGAGTAACAAATGTCCTTCTTGATCGTTAGGCAGATCGTCGACTTGTGATAACCCATGTCAGCGGCGATCTTCGCGTAGCTCTGGCTTCCATCATTGTCGACTGTCTCCTTGACGGCGGCGAGGAACTCGTCGGTCCTAACGGCCGAAGAATGAACGTTGTGGGTCTTTCGTTTGGCAGTAAACTCGTCCTTGTTCTCACACGCCTTCCACTTCTTTCAAATGCCATGACCATGGTCCTCTTGAACACAAACCAGGCCATCACTTCAGCAGGCTTTTAACACTATTTAGCAACGGCAGTTAGTTGACCAACTAATTAACCACAGAAGTTAATTGCGGAGATAATTTAAACCGATAGATAGAACGAAAGACATACTGAGCGATATTCTTTTTTTGTTTTGTTATTTTCCATAAACAAAGGATGGGTAAAAAGATTTTTTTATTTTATTATTTTCAAATGCGAATCAAGATTATCATTTTTCCTTTCTCGCGGAGGGGCGGAGGTTTGGCGCTGAGATATGCCAAATGTTCCTGAATAAGGTTAGGAATTTAACGACCCATTGTTTCTCTTTTTCGCGGATATGTTAGGGGAAACGGGCGGGCAGCAGCGGCAGCATTGAATCGCGGTCACTTGGTGAATGTCGGCCAGCGGGTCATGGAAGGAAGTTGATTAACAAAATAAAATACTAAAGAAAGAATTTGACGAAATTCGTTATCAATGAAGGCAGAATTGATCGAAGTCGGGGTGAGACAAATATTGTTTTTGCGACGGAATTTCGTCGCCAAACTAGCGGGCATCTGGTTGTTATAACACCAGTTTTTTGTCCATAAGTGGACGGTTTCCCAAGATGACGAGTGAACGAATAGTTGAGGCATTGTGGCAGAGGCCCTTTTAAATGCCAGATGTCAAAGGTGAGATAAAAGATTGTCAACGAAATTTTGGGAGGTCTAATTGTTTTTCTTGAGAAAAAGGAAAAAATTTTTTTATTTTTTTTCTTTTCCTTGTTTTTCCCTCCAGGATAAGCTAAACACTCACCTGGCTCGAGGTGGTGGGAGGGATGAAAATATGATAAAACAGGGGGTTTGGTTGACACCCACTTGAAGGATTGGTGTGAGGTATCAATGTGAGAAAGGCTAAACTTAGGAGGATAATTCTCCTCCGACTTTCCCTCACAGAAGATGAGGATATGAGAAGGAGGGAGATTTTTGTTGACACCCCTCGAAGGGATTGGTATGAGGTGCCGGTATGAGAAGGAAGAGGGCTCTCCTCCGACCTTTCCTCGCAGAAGGGGTGGAGCCCCTCTAGACAAAGAGCGGTAGATTTCCAAAAAATGGAAAATGATAAATATTTCTGACCGAAAACAAAGAAAATCCCTATTGGGGATTTGAAATCAACGTAATAACCACACCACGTCCGACCCACGCCTGGTTTTGATCGGCGTCCCTATAAGCAAACGTCTTCGGGCGTTTTGGCAGTTCCAGTTGAGAGTTTTCCAGTTTGCAGTTCCAGTCAGAGAGATCCAGTCGAGCCCAAGAGACAGGGGACTCGGAAGATAACGCCTCGCAGAGGTGACCGCACGAATCCTTGCCTTCCGACTTAGACTTCTAACCAAGAACAAATTTGTTGAAGTCCGACTTTAGATTTCCCACCAAAGCCAATTTTCGACTTAGACTTCCAACCAAGAATAAATTATAGAAGTCTGACTTATATTTTCCACCAGAGCCGACTTTATTGAAAAACAACCCAGATATCCAGAGCTAGCTAAGAACGCAAAAGTGTTACAATCCACATTTTTTGGGGGCTGGGAGAGAAAGAGAGAGACGCACTTCTGTAACTCAACAAATCGACATAAAATTAATCACTATTCCTAACCAGTCGCTCGCCTTGAAGTTGTTGTTTGTGCTTTTGTTTTTTTTTCTACATTTATTGTGCAGTATCACCTTGACCCGGATTCGGCTGGCACTACGGCCCGACGTTTGATTGATCTCGTCAACCTAAGATCAAATCACAACGTGGGTAGGTTGAATCGAGATCAAAGCAGTTGCTTCGGTGACCAGGCGTTGGAGGCGAGCCGAGTACGACAAGTTGGTACTAGAACCCAACAAAACTTCAACCGATGTTACAGGGTTAGCTCGTCACAATTGGTGTCGAGACTGCAGGACTGCGCCAGAGAGAGTCAGAGGTCACGAGTAGTGTTGTGACTGCAGGATCCCGCCGACGAGGGGTCGGGCGTCACATATTGGCGTCGTGACCAAGGACGGGCATCACATATTGGTGCCGTGGCTGCAGGATCGCGCCGTAGAAGGGGTCGGGCGTCACAGGCTTTTTCCCGACGCGAAAAGAAGCTACTATCACTGCTCTGCGCTCATATTCCATCCTGGAAAAGGGTCGAGAGAAAAACGTTCGATAGTTGTCAAACTGTCGGGTCTCTGCATATTCAACTTTTGTTTTTATTGCCTATTTCGTTTTATTTTTGTCAAGTGTTGGATTTTGCTGCAATACCCTGTATTAAACAGCAACAAAGGTTTCTGGAAATGTATTATTTCTGAAATATGAATTATTTGACAGGGTCAGTTGACGACCACAAACCCTGAAATTAAAAAAAGAAAAGAAGCCGGATGTGGCAGGGTCTTTTCATTGGTCCGTGAATTGACAAATCAGCAACTAGAGAGAAGGCAAGATTTCATGGCAAAGAAGGAGTTCCTTCCTCGAAGATTATTCATTGATGTTTTTGGCTTGGCAGCGAGCAGGTGCGTGTAGGAAAGTTCTCTCACCAACTCTACCCTCTCCGTCATGCATTCGCAATATTATCATGTTGGAGACACTAAAATTGTCTAATACAGACCCCATTACATTGTACCATTTATCAAGATGGTTCGATTTAGGGGTATTGACCTGTAGAGAGCCAATGCGACCAACTGCGAAACAACGACCATAGTTTGTCCTAAACCAGTTCATGTCACAGAGGATGTTGTGATAATGTAACAGATAAACTGAAATGGATATATAACTATTGGTGCTGATCTAGTTTCTCGGCTTCAGTCACTTTCCCATCGCCGTAAAATTATGCCTTTTCTATAAATAATTCCATGATAATTGTTTGGATGAGCTCTTCGCTATGATACCTAGACTTTATGAATTTAAGTGCAGTACTAAACTGACGACGATGCTTCATCAATTTATAGTTGAGTAGGATAGATGTAACTGCAAGTTCTATGCTGACAGTTTCTTTCTCGCACTTATCTCTTGGGGAACTCTCTACCAGCTCCATGCATTCCAGTCAATTTTAATCTTCAAAATTTTAAATGCAATGTCAATCGCTATCTGCTGTCCTCCTGGTTACCCTTCCTTTCTTTCCGCTCCTTAGTAATGTTCCGATTTTCTTATTTTTCTACATCCAGTAATTCCCTTGCGTCTTAGTGGCTTTACTGCCTTGCCTGCACGAACTCGCTTGACATATATATATATATATTGGAGAATTTATCACTGCATTAAATGTTAGAATATAAAATGTTTTGTTGTGTGTGTGTTTCATAAAAAATGTTGCATCGTTGTGAATGTTATAGAATCATTTTGATACTTAAATTTTGATTAGGTAAAAGTTCGTAATTCTATTTTCAATGTTCGGTTGTCAGATTATTCCCTTCCCAATACTGCGGTTCTATAGTCGACATAACTATGGCCGGTCGGTGAGTTTGTAGGTGTTAGACTTATTATCAGATAAACACCAGTAATGCCTGGGTTAGTTGAATGGTTTAATAATTAAATCAGGTAATTTGTGACATGTTATTTTTGTGAGTTCAATTTCTGGTCCGGATAGTGCAGACAGATTCAGTAGAAACAGAGTGAGCAAGTAATAACAAGCTGAGATAATCTGTAGACATAGACAAGAAAATAAGAACCCCGTTGATTAAATAAAGGGTCCAGTTCGAAATTTCCTGATGGTTACCGGATCGACAAACGCCTGAAGAAGGCCGGAAAGCACAACAGGCAAATCGTTGTGATAATAATAATAAAAATGAAGACAATCGTCCAAATGTAAATGATAATAACTCCTCATCACAGAAATTCAAGCAGAAATAAAAAAGAGAAATTTGCTCTCGGTCCTGTAGATAAAGTTTGTCTTTTGGAACCTGGTCTTCAATTTTTCCACACGATTTCCAGTCTGCAAACGAAAATTTCTTAATTCTTTCAGTTAGTTAAATTTTTCTCAGGCAATATCATACAAGGGGTGGTGGAGTAGGTAGCAAATGGGGATGGTGACGGCAACTACTGTGATACATTTCGTCTCGACTGCCTGTAAACGACACGCTTGTCTGTCTGCCCGTGTCCCTGCGAACGACAGCCTCATCGCGTCTGATTCTGCCGTGTTGGATTACAAGTCGACTTGGAAATGTGCATAGTAACAGGGTCAGGGGAAGTGGTTTGGTGACGTCATACACAGGTCATATACCGAATTTTTGACCCCATGTCAGAGCTGAGGGTAGTATTATTTTATTCTTGAATTTTGTACAGTTTTTGTGTCAGCTGGTTTTAGCTCAATTGTCATTTTTATGACGACGAGTGCGAGTGGGGTGAGCGGTACGTGCTCCTTGTGTCACCTGGTCCTAATAATTCAGATTCTGTTCAGTTATGAGTTTTTAGACCCAGACAGTTCCAGATGCTAATTCAATTTATTAAATTAAATGATTTACTCTTCTCCAAAAGCCCGAAACAAAAACTAAGTTAAATGAATCCCATTCCAAACAGTACTGGGTATAAATTAATTCACTCGTAAAATTCACACTTCGCTGTCACGTTTCTTCCTTAACCACTCATACTTTGCCTTACTTAAGGTTACATATGTTGCAAATATTAGGTTAAAAAATCCATAATTTTTATTATGCGATGGTTCCTGTAAAATTCTTGGCCCGACCCATTTCTTAAATAAACAAACATCAGAATTTCTTTTGGAATCCTTTTTATTCGGGCCGAGAATTTTCATCACCCCGTCGTAAGTATAAAAAGGTCTACTTGCAAGTGAGTTCCTTGTAATATGTTCTGTTGAGAGCACACAACACATATAAAAATAACATTAACATTAAATTCAAAGCCAGCCAATCAGTATGTACTATCTTTTCAAATTATTTAATTCTCAAAGTTTCAATAGCATTTGGGATAATCCAGACAGATCTATGAATCTTCTGTCTTCAGTTTGAAGTTGTTAAAGATCTCATTAAAATTAATTAATGCATTAAAAACTGACATAATTAAAAAGAGACAAGAGGAAAATTTCAAAACTATCGTAGTTACCAAAAAGTAAAAATGAAAATAGAAAAATACTATAGCTAACGTGGTTGTTGCTCCTCAGTCATTAGACTTCATTTTATTTTCCATAATACAGCTCGGTGATTGGTCACCTTTTGTAAACGGAAAGTCGATGAGAAGACAATGACTCGATGGAGACAACGTTGAGTTATTAGGAAATTCAAACGTCGTCCAAATTGGAATAAAATCAATGGGCATCAATTTGTCTTAGCGTTTGTTGGTTTGTTTTTGAAATTCCAAATTTCCACAATGAACACATAAAAACGAAAGTGTATGCGAATTAAAATAAGAAAATGATTTTGGACCTATAGCATTCGAAGTGAAAAGAGGTCGGATTAAAAACAGTAAAGAAAAACGACAACCTTAATATATGCAAGGGCCGGAAATCTGTATTTGACAAGAGGAATTGAAATAAAACAGTCGAGCGAGATGGGATTGTAATAGAAATGCTCTCAGCCTGAGACTATTTTGATATCGATCCGATCACAGAAGTAACAAAACGAATTATACGGCAGTGGGGACATAGCAGAAAATCTCAGTAGATCCATCTTTGTAGCATTACCTAAGCATTACCTAAGAAACCAAGTGCAAATAAATACGAGCTCCAACGGACTATCTAGTTAATGAGCTACACAACCAAGCTAATGAGCCGAATCCTGGTGAATAGAGTGAAAGGCAGAAACAGAGCAAGAACAGTGGGGACACTGGAACAAGAAATGTGATATTCGCGATCAAAGTGATATTGGAGAGAAAAATACAAATTGAGAAGAATGTACACATATGTTTTATAGATTACGCGAAAGCATTTAACATGGTACAGCACCTGGGTAGGCCTTCTCCCCAGATTTATTCAACCTCTACAGCGACGCAATGCTAAGGGAACTGGCGACCTTAATAAAATATCTTATTGGTAGGCGTAATCGTAACAACATAAGATACTAAGACGACACTCTGTTAATGGTAGACACAGTAAGAAAGCTGCAAGACATGCGCGGTATTAAAGGAAAGCAAGAACAAAGGACTAGCCATCAAGTGTAAGAAGCCAGAGAGTGTTCCCTACGATTTTAGGATAACATGGTTAAAAAAATACAGAAGTCGAAATATCTGGGAAGCGTTTTAACAATGGGTGGAAAATGCGACACCGAAATCCGAACACGCATTGGATTAGCGAAAAATGTCTTCCAAAAGTAAAACAAAGAATTAAGAAACAGGAACATTTTGTACGAAACAAAGAAAAAAGTGCTGAATTGCTATGTGATATGAATCTTCTTGGTTGGACGTAAATGCTAGACAATCAACCCACAGATGAAAAGAAAAGTGGAAGCAACAGAAAGGTAGTTTTGCAGAAGGATACTGAGAACACTATGGACGGAGCGCGTAAGTAAGAAGACGTTTTAAGGAAAACGGAAACAAAAAGGAAACTTATACTCTGAATCATAAAGAGACAGCTACATTTTCACGGAGATATAATGAGGATAGTGATCTTGGAGAATTTGACACTCACAGGGCATATCGAGGGTAAAATGGACAGAGGAGGAAGTGGGTCATCTACCTGACGAGTTTGTGCGAATGGATAGTAGAATGAGAGCGGGAGGCTTGGCAAAGGGAGAAACGTTACGAAGTGCCACAGGGGACAGAGATTGGTAGAGATCCATGATCAGCCCAGCCCTGAAGGGACACGACACGTAGAAGAAGAAGAAGAAGAAGAAGAAGAAGAAGAAGAAGAAGAAGAAGAAGAAGAAGAAGAAAATGAGTCAGCTCTCCGTTTAGTTTTGTCGTTTCTGTATCGCTTGTTCATAAAGTTTTTGCTGTTTCTTTTTGAAATCCAGATGAAGACATTGTTATTTTTAGAAGATAAAACGATGCTGAAGAAATTCTACAGAATCTTTCTTAAGTTCCAGCACTGGCGACCTCGAAGTTTAATATTTCCGTCTATCGTGGTTGTTGCAAATATTCATCATGAAATTTAGCATCTCAAATTTTAGGGAGAAAAAATCGATTCTGATTAAAAAGAAAAAGAGAAGTTATAAAATTCAGTTTATTTTTCAATATAAAGGTTATTAATTCACTTTTTTGGCACAGATTTATGTTTATACTGAATATAATGTACTACACATAAATCGATTTGAAGGCTTCAAAGTTTCAAATATTATGTCTGCTGACTTTTCTAACTTACATAAAATTATATAACTTATCGTGGCGTGGGGTTTCGGGGTTAAAATAAACAGTTGGCGTACCCACGCCAAGATGGTTAATGGAGGCTGAAAAGGATAAGGAAACATACGGGTTATTTTAACAAAACAAGATAAGGACTTTATTTACGAATTTACACGTTTGAAGTTGTGTCAGTAGCTCGTTTCAGGAAAATAAATAAGAACATTTTTAAAGTCCGTAGTTTCAATGAATCGTCATGTTTTATAACAGATTAAATGATCTGAAACAAAATAATATTAAAAAGGTCTAAGACAAGTGTAAGAGAGTTCGTTTTTCACATAAGGGTTATACGGGAGCAAATGCTCAAAAGTAGATGAAGCGAGATAGTTTCAAATATTTAGCTTTCTTGGATTGTTGAAATAAATTTCTTTGAAATATCAAGTGCTTGGCTAAGGCCGATAATATAATTAATGAAAATCCGAACGTTGGACACGTGAACAGAAATAAAACTTTTCACGTGATTTCAAACACTCTTGTTGAATTAACTTTTTTTCCTTATATCAAAAAGGATTTCATATAGCTTCGATATTTTCTTTTCTTTTCAGTAGAACGATATTTCTGTTGCTTCAAGTCTCTTCTTCATTTTTGAGGAGATTGTAATGAAAACAGGACAAGAGATTCTGTCTAGTAATCTTTTATTCAATTAAGAACCTTACTACTCGTCTACTTGACAAGCGGAAATGTACAGCTTTTATAGGTTGGATTATCAAAGGGGAGATAATCTATATTCACAACAGAGATTGTCCAGCATCCGCTGCCATACGGGAGGACAGATATCACAGAACAGTTCGATACTCTTTTCTTTGTTTCTAACGAAATTTGTCTGTCTCTTAATAATACTTTGATAAGCTTTTGGAATGCATTTCTGGCCATCTCAGTGTTGCATTTTTTAGTTGGAATAAATTGGGGAAGTAAAACCTAAGACGTTTTATCGATTGTCACACTTCCTCTTATAAATGTGCTTGCTTATAGTTTTCAAAATTACAGAAAAGTTAATATTTTTTATTAAAAATTCTGGTGTCACTACAGTTGCATAAAATATACCGTTTCGTATACTTGAAATTAATTTAAATAATCCTATTATTTAGTAAAAGTCAACAATAATGTTAGTAGCTTTTAATTGTTACTGAGTAAATAAAGTAACTTAGGGAGAGTGACCTGCGCAAGTTATAGCTCACCTACTCTTTGTAAATTATAGTAATATCTTATCAGTATTTAAAATTTAGAAGTGTATTCAATAAGGGAACTTATTCGTTGATAAATCTTTTGCAGTTATCTCCCTTGAAACAACCGTCTCTTGTAAATATAAAGTTTTGTTGTAGGCAAACTTTACTGGGTACGGGAACCCAGGCATAAGAAGTGTAATGGTAAGCAAAGTATTTTATATAACCATTCTTAGTGGTGAGTTTGCTCTCACTTGGAGTTCCATACTTGTGACCTTGTGTTAATTTACTGGCTGTACATCCATAATGAACAGATAATAATCAAGTCATTGTTTTCTCAACAGCTCAGAAAATGTTTTAAAGTATTTCTATTCCGTTTATTTTACTATTTCTTTAGCCATGACTCTTTTTTACTTTTAAAATATAAGCGCTCGTGATTTATTTAATGTAAAAATTTGTTTAAGCCAAAATGAATATTTTTCTACGAAGAATGTATTTTCGGATGTTCGATTATTTGTGAAAATAAGCTTTATTTATTTATTACATTTATTTATCTAGAAATTTTGTTTACACGACAAAATGAAGCTTTAAATACTAGCATTGTCTTATAAAATTACAACAATTGGTCTTCAAAAATACATAGAAACTACAGAAGCCAACAAATTCAAAAGGGAATTTCAAGTGGGTGAAAAGTGCAAGTAAACCATAATACACCTACTGCAGCGGCAAAGAACATAAAATGCTTTCTTATTGACATCACAGTTCGTGCGGACTGTAATGTATCTTTGAAGGTCTTTAAAAACTATCAAAATATAAGGATCTTGAAGCGGAAATCTAAAAAATGTGGCACATGAAGACATTAATAATTCCAGTTGTAGCTGGCTGTAAATGGTTCTGATAGACTCATTGAAGAAATCCCTGGTAGACCATGCATTAAAGAAATAGAAAAAAAAATTATTCTCACAAGTACCGCTGACACTTTACGAAGGGTTTTATTTAAGTAAAATATGTGTGATCTTAGGTTGCTTTGTTTTTTTATTTTTTTACAAAAATATTCAATGGGAAATGTCATGTTATTTCTGATCTTAGGTGTCTGCTTGGGACCCGGAAGGAAATGAGTATTCAACAAAAATCAAAGGAGATGCTTATAATAATAATAATAATAATAATAATAATAATAATAATAATAATAATAATAATAATAATAACAGAACTGCCGCAAACAATGGAGAAACAGTGAGGCTTGTTGTCAGTAAATGTGCAAATATGTCACAGATGGAATAGAGAAAAAAGACATGACAATGATGCAAGAAAGATACATTGAAGATTATGTGGGAATTGCAGATTTGAAAGGGTTGCAGTGTGGTATATAAAAAGCCCTGAAGAAAAATGACAAGTAGAACATTTGGTGAGATGTTATAATCCAGTGTGTTTGAGAATGCCATCTGCTGTAAGCTTTGATGTGCAAGTGATGTAATAGATACTTGCTCGGAATTTCGAACCGAACCCTTTGGGCGAAATAAAGGGTTCGTTTTGAAATTTCAATCACCTGAAGAAGGCCGGAGTGTACAACGGCTGAACCATTGTGAATATGGCAAGGAAAATGAGGATAACAATCCGAATAATGTAAATAATCATAATATTTCATCTCAGAGATATAGACAGATATTATTAATATTGTTTTTGGATGTAGAAACCAAAGTTTGTAATTTGTACTTTTTTATATTTTTTTCTCAACCTTTTTTTACCCATGGACCAATTTTACTCTTATTTTTTTTTGATGGGCTTCAATATATATATATATATATATATATATATATATATATATATATATATATATATATATATATGTATATCATAGACAGGTTTTATATATATATATATATATATATATATATATATATATAATTGTTGTGGTAGGATCCACCTAATCTGCATAGGTGACTACCGACTATATAAATAATGGTTGGTACCGGGAAGACGAGGGAGCGAATACAGAGATCCAGCTAGAGACTCTGCCCGACTGCGACTTAGTCAACACATTCTCCAGGAACGTCTTTCCAGAAATATACAGAAATACTATATGTAAATATTGTGTACATTTTCTTGTTATAATACATTCTTGTTCTAAGTACATTTTGTGTTGCATTATTATTCCATGCATTAGTCGAGATTCAACAATGAGTCAAGACTCAACAATAATCCTTCCTTTATATAAACTTTCCAGTTCTTATTCAACTTTTACAATGAAAACATCGCGCAGAATAAAAGGGATGCTAACGTGCTCTCGTTTTCTGCTAGTTTTAGAGTTGTTTTTCTATTTTTAGTAATTCAATATGGCGAAGATCACTGTAAAAAAAATCCAATTCTTAGTTGTAACAACCGTTCCGAAGTGAAATTGCTCTCTGGGCCACTAAAATATTAATGTGGAAAACCTAATTTGCTATTTTTTGTCTGGACCCCCAGTAATGTTACACGGATCCCAGGGGCTATATGGACCGCTGTTGAAGAACCACTAGGTAAAACGTTCATTGAAAAAAATACATGAGATATTTTGTCATGTTTATAAAAAAATTGAAGTGGAGATAAGATAAATAAGAAAACTTTCACTTTGCTTTATAATCTCCATTTTGTCCAAATATTATTCTACATCCTGCTTTCACCTCAAAAGTTGAAGTGTGTTGCGCTTTTAGAATTGCATGATGTGGAGCCTAGCAGAAAACCTGTGATTTGTGGTTCTTTTTATAACTTTTAATGAGATCAGAATAGTTTGAGTGAAAAGAATCGTCACTGGGTTATAATTGGCTTTTAAAAGTCTATATCACATGTTTTATTGGATGTTTTGAATTTCACTTTTGTGAGATTTCCCGCTTTGTGTCTAAGATCCACTTCCGTTGTATAAATAAGAATTTGTTCTAATTTTATTGCTTGTTGCTATACTTCTGTCACTAATTCATGTAGGCCACAAGCTCGTTGTCGATTATTGGCTTGACACACGACGTGACAAAACAAAACGAGATTAGCGAAGCTTATCTTTAAATCACCCAGGTTTCGGTTTGAATTTAGCAAACAGTATAGGTCATGTTCTGAATAGTTTGCGTGTAAGGATCCAATGTAAACCTTCAAAGAATATTTTCAACGCTCTAAAATCCACTGAGATTGTCATAAAATCATGTTTGACCATGAATATCAAACCGAGCGTATCAAGTACAAAATAAGTAAAAATGAAATTCAGCCAACTAGAAAAACACATATAAACTTTTGTCATGTACTTGTTTGTTTATATATGTAAGATAAATGTGGAATATATCGTCGTGATTGAAACGTGAAAAATTTAAAGATCTATTCGGCAATTTTACATTACATTTTAATCAAATTAAGTATATATATAATCTTTCAGAATATGCATGAGCATTGTAGGGCATTTGAAAATCTTTACGCTTTTATATTTTTTATTCATAAATTTATAAACATTAACTAAATTTAAAAATTTATACAGAATTTGTACCCAAGAGTACCTTTGAGTACCTGCCCACCACGAGAAAATGTTTACAAAAATCACATATAAAAGTTTTTATATTTTCCAAATTGAAGTATTGTTATAAATTAGTGGGTGGTATTTGTTTAAATATTGTTTTGGATATGAAATCGACTTTTTCTTTTTATCATCGACCGGGCGTTTTCACTAAGGGCGTATAAATAAGGTAAAATATTTTTTTGAAATGATAGTGATAAGCTCTTTTTACAAGAAAGAGAAGTTACACAAAAACATTCTATGCAAACTAAACAGAGATCAAAATGTAATCTTTTTGAATAAACACACACACAGAGGAACACACACACACAGAGGAACACACACACAAAACCCAAAACCACAAAAGCCTTCATCTACATTTATCTCTAGTCAATGACCGAACATATTTAACGAAGTATGAGAATCGTTGTGTTTAGAAAAAGACTCCTTGCTAACAAATAAACTGAACATTTTTCATGTAAATTTACACAATATCACATATGAATGTTTCATGATAAATTATTGGTTAATTTCAGTTCTACCGAAATCTTGCAATTGAAATTAGATTCCGGATACCAACTTAAAAGATAAAGAATTTATTCAACAGCAAAAATATATCGGTTGTCAATCAAGAATAATCCAACTTGTTAATTAATTTAAAATTTTTTAAATCATTGCACCTCAAGCAAGGCAATAAAACCACTAGGAGTGAAAGAAACAGAGTGGACAAGAAAATATCTTCTCGACGATGAGTCGCTAAAAGCACACTCACTCTTTCTAATTCATAGCCAATTCCAATACGAGTCAAATAAATTCAAACTGAGGATTTTATCTCTCCCATCTCTGTCCCATACCAAAAAAAGAAATTGTTTAAAACTCTATGATATTTTGGGATGTTATATTAAACACATTTTCTTTAGTAAGTTTTCTCAAGTACGCAGATCGGTAGACAAATTAAGTGAGTGTGCTTTTAAGTCAAAATAGGGCTTTGCTTTATTGTGAAGCTCTTCGTAGGCGAGAAGTAAATGCACGTTAGATCAGACGATGGTTACTCCTGCAAAAGGGTGATGCAGGTTTCAGTTTTCGCGAGTACGCAGGCCGGTAGACAAATTAATAACCTAATTATATAGAGTTGTTTCTTTTGAATTGACTGCATCCACTCTATCAGCCATAACATGTCAGTGGCGATATTTTCATACTAATTATAATATTAATTTATTAGGAATTGACACAACATTGAGTAGAGACCATTGAAGGCAGCATTATTTCCCTCCAAACTAGACAGTGCCCCACACCATTACTTCAATCCCTCCATGTTTCACGGTCACCTGTAGACATTCAGTGTTCCAAGTCTCATTCTGATTTCTCCAAACATAAACCTGTCTTGAATTCGAATATTGGCAGAATTTACTTTCATCTGACCAAATTACAGACTGCCAAAATTCATAATATTTTTTCTCGAATTCTCTCGCCTAGTCCATACGCCTGTTCCTGTTAACCTCTGAAATCAAGAGCTTATTTCTTGCAACTCTTCTTTGATAGTCTAGCTCTTTCAGAGTCTTTATCACCGCATATGGCGACATTTCCATGCTGTTGGCGACATCTTTGACGCTCTGACGACGGTTTCTGATGACTTCCCTATTCAGTGCCCTTTTCGTTCGCTCAGACACGATGCTTGGTCTTCCTGAACGTTGTTCCACACGACAAGGACCTTTTTCATAAAATTTATTGAAAATATTATTGACCGTTTGATGATTAACCTGGAAAAACCTAGCAATTTCTCTATTTGTCTTGCCACACTGACGCCTTCCTATTATTCGCCCTTATTGAAATTCACTAATTTCCTGACTTCCACGAACTTTCATTGCAAGATATAAGTCAACTATTGTTCATAGATTAGAGTAGCTTGATACTAACATGGTATTGAGACTGAAGAGCCTATTCTGTTAAACCCATAGCTGAGAGAAAAAGGGTATTTGCGTGAACTCGACTGGAATTCGAACTTAGCACGCTGGTTACTCCTTCAGCTAACCGTTACAACACTCACACATCCCATATTTTATATATTGGGATCTAATTATTTAAAAAAAATCACATCGATACCTTTCTTTTCATTTTATACTGTGTTTTTACGCCTGTATGTATTTTCCCCTATGGATTTCGTAGCTTTCTTAAATTTTATATCCTATTTTCCAATATATATATATATATATATATATATATATATATATATATATATATATATATATATATATATATATAAAATATCAGCCATGACCTATGAGCTGCTTGTTATTGTATATATTACAATATGAAAATGTTACTGGTGCTCTGGAGACAAGGTGGTCATGACTCAATCCTTTCTCATTTATTTACCAACTTTTGGCTTCATCATATCGAGATGCATTGCTTGTCCAACGACATTTCATATTGTCATTATCTCTTCATTGATTTTCTTAGCACTCAACTGTTATTAGAATTCACTCATGGGCTGGCTTCACTGGTGGAGTATTAGACAGTTGGCTGGAAGGCCTGGATTTATGTAAGATGAGCTTACGGCTTTCTTCTGACACATTTTCCAAAGCAACGGAAAGATATGCAGATAGCCTAACTGTTCAATTTCTGACTAAGCCTATTACGCTCACTTTCATGCTAACGTTCTTGGGAAAATCATGAACCCATCTCTCCCTGCTCGACATCAGCTGTGGATTATATAGCAGGGCAAACAGTGATATAAAATCTGGGCAGCCAGTCTCTGAAAAGGACGACATTAAAATCAAAATTGTGGAGAAGGCGTCAGGAAATCACTCCATTATTTTTCCCAAAAAATGGCGGGGAGCCATGATCGCCGACGTGTTGGGGAGGCATGGAATTAAAAAATCTTCAAAATATTCTATTTACGCGATGAGTCTATAATACAGTATTTCTAATTTGAAAAAAAAAAAAACTTAAAAAATCATCGATAACGTTTGAAAAACAAAGAAAGAGCGTTATTAATACTGCCGGAACTAATTTCAAATTCCCTCTAAAACTACAATTTCATCAAGTTTAAAAATAGACACAAAAACTAGGCTTGTTGTTGTCTTCATGTGGTCATCGTTTTTTTAAATAATATTTTCTCAATACAAGGCTAAAGAGCCACTCAAGGTAAAGTATTACTATGTGAAGTTTCTATTAATGATAAGTGCATCTAAACTTGAAGGGGTCAAGATTTAAGTAGTGAATAAAATTTCAGAATTCAGACATCAGAAGTATAGAGTAGAAGTAGACCTTAGGAAGAACTGGAAACCAAACCCTAAACAGGAAACAAGGGATAAACCTCTACTTCTGTTAAAATAGCTGGGGAGAAGTGTAAACCAGGCGATAAGCGAACTTATCAGTAAGCATGCAACGTTACACTTCTCAATCAATGGGAGCACGACAAAATATTAAATAAAATCCAGCTTATATAAGAACGGGCCAAAAGATCACACGGAGGGCTCACAGCATGTACGCATAGGAACGCACACAAGGTACACACAGGAGTGCACATAAGAGTACTCACAGGTAGCACACAAGGCACATTCATGTACACACACCAAGCCGAAGAAAGCAGTAGCCCCAATTCAACAATATTTATAAAACATAAAGAGGTAAAGGCCGTTTTTCGTAAACACTATTCGTGACATTTTTGATTACCGCACCCTGATGATAATCACAGGCGCCGAGATTTTGAATTATCGTCTCCTGACGAAAATTACAGGTGGCGCGAGATTTGAAAGAAACCGTCTTGGTGAATTTTAATATCGAAAACACGTATTATTGTCGTTCCGGCAAAAATGTAAGTACCTCAACTACAGACACCGGAAGTTTGCTTTGAACATTTCACTTTTAATTTCTCATTTTCCATTTTGGAAAAAGTCTCATCAAAATATTTATTAATATTTATTGGATTAAATTCTATGTCTTATTTTTCCTTTGGACTCAGACGAGTCTACAAAAAATTGTTTGCGGGTCAAACCTACGAAGAGCATATAAATCTCATCAAAATTGTTGAAACCAGCAACACATTCAATAAAATTTAACGAAAGTATTTTATATTTTTCTGCCTAGTCGAGGATTTGTATATGCCTGCAAGAGAAAATTTTAATTTGATTTTTGTTTGAATGAACCAAAAGAACGAGGACAAAAGTAAGGGCAGGTCTTGTATAAGCGGTCATAAAAACAAACTGGAGCTGCCAGATTTCTTATCAGTATTAAGAGTGAAAGAAAAGTGCATTTCATCTATAATATTTATTTATATTAGAATATCAGAGAATGCCTTCCAGAAAGCAATTGTACACAATCACCAACACAATATGCAAACCATAAAAGCATACACATCATACGGATAAACTCATTTGAACATATTTAATCTCAGAAAAACTTAGACGCAAAACCAAATTTAGATACTGTATGCTTATATATATATATATATATATATATATATATATATATATATATATATATATATATATATATGAAAAACTAAATGATCTAATGTAAAGGGTGTTGACTTCATTATACATTATACACCGCGCATGTGCAGTCATAGCAACATAACAAATTTTACCCATAATATTAATAGACTATTCCGTACCTCATAAATACAGCGCCTCAAGAGGGAGCAGCAGACTCAGAGTCAGTGTCGGAACAGCCGTTTAGACTGTTCTTTGCTGTCGAACTCTCCGCCTCGGCGGGGAGGAACTCGGACGGGGCTTTCCCGCAGGGCAAAGTGCCGTCCGGGGAGGTAGACAGTCCCTGAACCCGTGTATACGGGTTCTAATGGGCATATTTTTGGCCGAGCCTACGGGCTAGGTAAGCCCACATTGAACCGGCCTTGTGCCACATTCGACCCGTGTGTGTGTGTGTGGGGGGGGGGGTTGTTAAACATCGTCACAGAGTGTGTCATTCAGTCAGAGACAGAGTCGCGTCAGACGATTCCTGTAAGACATTGGAATAGTGATACTGGTCGAGACAACATAGTTCTCTCTAACCTAACCTGATTGTTATTACTAACACTTCTACGTCCTTTGTACATATTCTGTTTGTAATATATCTGTGTTATTCCATACCTGTGTTCGAGTTATTCTTCATTGGTTCTACCTTGGACCATCACCGTGGTACAAGGAACCTGGACCATAACAATATATATATATATATATATATATATATATATATATATATATATATATATATATATATATATCAAGTATAGATAAGATTCTGACAAAATGATTGGATAAAGAACAAGTTGAAAACAGGTCTCAATTTAACATGTTTCACTTTATTAAAGCTTTGTCAGAGATCAAGTTAGAAATGATAGAAAATGATAAAAAGCAAACAGACGCAAATTAATGTCATGTTGTGTTTGGTTATTTCTTAATGGTTAGATTCATGTCACGTGTAATGAAGTAACAGATAATATTCAAATATGTGCGAGAAACGTTCTGGATGCTAAAGTGTGTAAAAGTGAGACGCAGCAGGATGTTTTGAAAAGTTTTGTTTTGGTTTGATTTTTCATTCAAGCATATCTCATGCGTATTTTGTGTATATCTTCATTGATTTCTTTTGTATTAGAAAGAGATAAGTTAGATTCAGGAATAATGGATCTGTAGAAAAATGGTGAAGTAATGTAGTTTTTGAAAAGTGTGTTGATAGTATTGCTATAATATGTTTTCATAATATTTTCTCTTTGGGGGTATGTTCTTTTTTTAATAAGGCTGGCATTGGTAAAATTAAAGTTTGTCCCACATCATTGCGGTGTAAAATGAGGGAGTTTCAATGTTTATCTAATCGCAAGTCTCTTTTGTGTTCCTGGATGCGGGTTTTTAATTCGCGTGATGTCTCCCCAATGTACATATTATTGCACTGTAGACATTTGATCTGATAAACTCCAGCATTTCTATTGTTTTTTGTTTTATTTTTCATCCTGATTATATCTCCGATAGTCTTGGAGGTGGTGGTAACGATCCTCGTGTCAGGGATGACTAATTCATTTGCGATTTTAGTTGTAGTGTTGGAGGGTAGGATTATTAATTTTGTATAATTTTTGTTGGAAGTATTTTTTTTTTGGCGTTTATGGTATGGGTAGTGTAGAAGTTTGAATGTGTTCTCAATACAATCCTCTTCTTCAATAATGTATTTAGGGCTACACGTCTTAAGGGATCTAAGGTAAAATCCTATAACTATACCAGATTTTATTCTCCGGTTGTAGTGGGAATAGAAATTGATAAGGTCATTTTTGTTAGTGTGTTTTCGGTAAACTTTAAAATCTAATTTATTATCGTTACGTATTAATAGTATGTCGAGGAAAGGTAGAGTTATTTGTTTCAAATTTGTGTGTGATCTCGATAATTGAGTTTAGCTATTATGTTTAAAAGTTTAGTATCTTGGGGATAAAATAAGTGGACGTCATCAATGAATCTTAGGTAAGTAGAGTTGTTAGGAATGATATGCTTAAATGGGACAAATTCTAATAATTCTAGAGGCAAGTACGAACACCACTGACAGCAGACCCCTAAGGGTAAACCGAACCTTTGTAGAATATGTTATTCAAAGAAAAGAAACAGTGGTTAGTGATTAATTTACATATCTTTATGATTTTGTGGATACCTAGAGGAAGCTTAACCTTGGATTTATTGAGATGATTTCTTGTATATTAAGGCATTTCGTGATGGTGTATAGTTATTTGATGTCTAAACTAACCATAGACATGTTAGTCATATTTATGTGTTGTATTCTTAGGAGTAAGTCACCCGAATGTTTGTTGTATGTTATACTGATGGTGCTAGGAACAGAGTTAGGATTTTAGTGATGGCTCTAGCTAAATTGTGGTGTACACTGTTAATTCCGGACACAATGGGCCTGATGGGTATGTCGGGTTTGTATGTCTTGGGTAAGCCATATAGTGTGGATATAGTGGGGTGGTAATCTATTAATCTCGACCAAGATTTGTTTTCATTTTTTAGTAATTTCTTGATAGTTTTATTGAAAGTAAGTGTTTCAGTGTTTATTCTAAGTTCAGTGGTTTCCGTATAGGTGCTGTCATTATTTAGGAGGGATTCTAATTTTTCAATGTAGACATTGGTGTTCATAATAACTATACCGCCACCTTTATAGGATGGGCTTATAATTATGTTGTTTTTCTTTTGCATGGAGAAGTTTTTTAGTGCTTGTATGTATCTCCTGGGTAGTGTGCTCTTGATTGTATTTGTGATGGAGGCTGCTAACATGCCACGTATGAAACCTTTTTCATAATCAGTGTGGTTGAAATTGTGGTTCTAGTTTAAGGTAGTGATTGTGTCTTCTTTTTTCTTTAGACTAGTGGCGAATTTTAAACCCAAACTTAAATCTTCCGTTTCAATGGTAGAATGTGCGAATGTGGAGATATTGTGGATAAGATTTTGATTACCAATCAACTTCCATTTACTGTTTGTGCATCGGTTGTGGAGTTTGAGTTCTAATCGATTTTGTTGTTGTTTGTGTGTGATATTGTTTGTCGCAATATTTCGGCTTCGGATGTTTTTAAAACGTAGCTCCACTCCATTGATGCTGTTTGGTCGTTGGTGGGTATTTCTTTGTATTTGAGATCCTCAAATGCGTAGGCATGTGATGAGGTAGTCGTGTACATACACGACTACCTCATCACATACCTACGCATGGGGAAGATGTCCTTTGTCTTCTGTAACGTTTTAATCCATTACCTAATATATATATATATATATATATATATATATATGTATGTATGTATGTATGTATGTATGTATGTATGTGTGTCTAAAGAAAACTATAATAATACATTAATCCAGAAAAGAATATTTGCAAAATAGCACACATATTCAACAGAGAAAAACATAAAAACGGTTATTCAAGATGACGTCACTCAGCCTTCAGGACGGTGTTTTGGCATCAGAGGTCACTGCATGCTCAGATCAAACGTTTCTCGTTCATGTTTAACACTATATCCCTAAAGTTAGCTTTCAACATGTCCTCCGTATTGTAGCGCCCTTATCAACTTAGTAGTTCAGGGAATAGGAATCAGAGACTGAGTCGGCCAAATGTTGTGGGGTGAGTTAAATTGTGAAGATTCTCGGGCAGCCCCTCCTTGATCACGTAGTCCATATGTGGGAGGGAGCAGTCTTACTGAAATACGTATAACCGCCACCTCGATCTCGTCGCTCTATGTAGGCGGTGATATTGACTTTGAGGTCCCGTGGAAAGAAATGAAGCGGTTTGAGATGGCATGATCATCTTTTCTCAGAAAGCCAGAGCTACCACACCCGTCATGAAATTGATACGAATATCACCGTGTGGTTAGTGCTGATCTGCCATTTGCTACTTTTGGTTACTAGAAGATTCGGAAAAGGACTGAGAATTATACAGAATTTTTCTATTGAATATCTTTGTTCTTTTTTATATTATAATTTGCTTTCTATTAGCTTGCACATCTAGATTCGCTACATCCACTTACGGGCAAATAGCCTAAAGAAATGTATGAATCCGCCTTCTCCCCCTATTGCTGGTTAAATAGTAGAACTCATATCTAGAAAATAAATATTCTAAAAAATGCACTATTCATTTACAAAAAAAAAAAGAAAGAAAGAAGAATTCTTATATTCCAACATACGTTTGACCTTTAAATAAATTAAAAATGTTGATAAACCTTAAAAAAAACAAATGAATTAATCCAGAAATCTGGTACTCCCGATATAACTCACCCTCTTTCTCTCTCTCTCTCTCTCTCTCTCTCTCTCTCTCTCTCTCTCTCTCTCTATATATATATATATATATATATATATCTATATCTATATCTATATCTATATCTATAAGAAACCTGAAGCTAATCTCACTTGCAAGTGAGGTTAGCTGTGGCTTTCTTTACACTGTGTTTAAATTTTGTTTTTTAGTTTTCCATAAGTATGAATTTCTTTCTCCGCACACACACACACACACACACACACACACACACACACACACACACACACACACACACACACACACACACATATGTATATTAAATATATATAAAATATTATTAAAATAATTGTCAGAATTAGTCCATTTAACAATTTTTATAATAATCTTAACGTATGAACATAATATATATATATATATATATATATATATATATATATATATATATATATATATATATATATATATATATATAAATATATATAAATATATATATATAGTACGAATTGGTAATTGGTAGGTATAATTCCAAGGAGGACATTAATCCAAAGAGAGCTCAATGTAAGTTACAGAGTAATATAATAATATAATTATATTTTTCTAACTTCTTTCTGAAGAGATGAATATTTAAATATATTCATGAAATAAATTATATCCGAAATGAATTTTTAAGTTTTTTCTTTACCTAGGCTGGTTAATAAAACAAGGGCAAATGAAAGGACACCAATGTGATCAGTACGAAAAATATTTATTAAATATTAATTATTAACCACAAGACAGAAATGAAGTACGGAAATGAAGGTTCTAAGTCCGGAATTTTCCTGTGTTCCTTCATCATCGGTGTGAGAAATAAACAAAGAAACGGGAAAGACTCACCAACGGTTGTCCTTGTTGCTGGTGTGAATCCTGTTGTAGATGGTATAATTAGTAAGAATCCGATCTCTGTCTGAGTCCTCGCCTGCGAAACGTTTTTGAAAATAAACTTTGATTCAAAAATTGTCATCGGGATGAACTCGTTAGGCTGTTTTGTCTTTATCGGTGTGGGTAGTTGGGGAGTGAGATTTTGAACATAGAGGAGGGTCATAGGATTTGGGGTGGGGAAGACGTCCCGTGTGTGGTCAGTGCTGAGAGATTTGGCGAGATAGGAAAAGTTTGTGGGAGCAAAGGGAAAAAGGTAATAAAAAATAAAATGAAAGAGAAAAAAGAAAGTAAGAGCAAAAAAAAAAAAAAGATAAAACATTTTGATAAAATTTTTTTAGGAAAACGATTGTCAGAAAATGTAGGTGCGGAAAAAATAATAATAATACAGGAAAAAAGAGGGGGAAAGCGCTTGTGCATAATTGCACCTAACAGAGAGTATCCCCAGACGAGGCTATGTCGAAGGGCAGATTCTCGTCTCGGGAAACAGCTACCCGACCCCGTTTTATACGGGGTCGACGGGATCGACTAGCTGGGATCTGTTAGTAAGCTCTTAGCTATTGTCGAACACTCTGCCTTCAGGCAGAGAGGAACTCGGACGAGGCTATGCCGAAGGACAGAGTCTCGCCCAGAGATGTAGACAGACCCGAACCCGTTTATGCGGGGTTTACGGGGAATTTTTGGCCGAGCCTACGGGCTCAGATTGCCCCACGTTAAATTCGACTTTGAGCCACATCCTAGCCCGTGGGGATTTTGGTAAATATTACTAGCTGGGATCTGATGAGTACGACTCAGACTTACGCGAGAACTACCGATCTTCCAATAGTAGCACCACTCAAAACTGGATTGACTTGCGACGATCATGTGCATAACTGTTACCTTTATTCTTATTGTACTGTTTTTTTACAATAAACCTTTGCTTATTTTATCCACTGTGTTTTTCAAGTATATATTCCTATTAGCACGGAATATAACAAAATGTTTCTTGAGTCTCTTCAAAATCACAAGAGTTTAAACGTGAATATTAACCAACAAATCATAACAGAAACATTGTACGAAATTCAGTCGACCTTTTTGTTTGTATTAAAAATCTGAACGTCCGAATTCCAAAGCAATAATAAAATAAAAATAAAGAAATATGATTTTGCTTGTTAAATAAATCATTTGTATTTACAAACACATGTACATAAATTCAAAAGAGTTAAAATGTATTAAAATACTCTTCAGTTGAGTTAAAGGCACTGTATTTGGTTCACAGAAAAAAAAATCTATGGTTTAGAAAATATTTTTTTCGTTAGCGACGATTAATTGACCCTCCGAACTGTTGTTGCTGGAGATGATACGTTTGAAGTCGCCGACACATGTTTCTTTCAGTACGTGTTAGGTAGTGGGGCGGAAGGGTTTTTTAGAACAAAGCGATGTAGCCACGTCTTTTCTTGTGCTTGAACGACTTGGTGACGGACGCATCTCTGCTTCTGAAAGTCTAAATCTGTGGCTCTTAGAAGAAAATTTCCAGAAAGTAGGCTCGAGAAAAGTAGGGTTTTAGTTTTCGCTGATTGGTCAAATGTTTTACATAGATATTTTAATTTCTAACCACTAGACACTTAAAATTTAGATTTAAAAGGTGGAAATTGTATTGCGGTATCGTTTTGGCATATCTGTAAATATTGTCTGTTTTGGGGTAGAAAATAAAGTTTGGGCGTGTTTTAATATCGTATGTATTTGGTATGTAACTGTTTTGGAAATAGGGTTTATTTATTATAACATTACACCATTTGTACCATTTTTTTATTAAATGATAGGAATTCTAAGAATAGCAATTTTAAAACCATAAACTTGACTAATAATGCGTAAATATAAAATAAGCACATTCATCTTTTAGAACTGGAAAAATGCGAATAAATCCTTGTAGCTATTATGTACAGAAGTAACTAATTATTCCCAGCTACGTCCCCTGTCGTCGCCGTTCTTATTTATGTATAAATCACTTCCTGTAAGGTAGCCGTTGACAATGGTGGACTGGACAGTGTGTCAGCTTGTCCGATGGCAAGTGGACCCCTGATAGAGTGTTCACCTAATATCAAATAAAAATGTAATAAATGACAAACACTGACAACTGTTTCATTAATAAAAATGAATAAGAATTTTATAAAGTCATCTGTACATTATCAGTTATTTAAGTCCAATGTGAGAATCAAAACTTAGTACTATAACGGTAAGTGATAGACTGTCCGAATTAAGCTAGGTGAAATTTCATAATATCTTTGTTATTGTCATTATTCAAGTTCATTTACAATGAGAGTCGTAATGTGTGTAACTGTAATAGTAATTAGTGCCATAAGAGAAAACAAAATAAATTTGATTTGTTTCTGATAAATTTCCAACGAAAAAAATACCATGAAATAATTTTAGGGAAACTTTTCGAAGTACAGAAATTATTTTAATTTTTAGGGCATTAATAATAAGATAAATTATAGTCCTACACCGAACAATATTAACTGTTACTAAAAAAAGATGTTTACGTAGAGCGGAAAAGTACTAATTCTTTCCTTAAGCAAAGAAATGATTATGCACAGCAAATATGAGGAACGTAGATGGAAGTGTTTGGGTGTATATACCGAACACATTTCCTTTTCACACATAGCCATTTACTAAGCGTACAAGGATCAAAGTATGGAGCACATCATGAGGATCGAACTCACTACTCAGTTGTAATTAATCAGACGAGATTGCTAACTATTTCAGCATGTCGAAGTGTCCCACGACATCATGCATATTTAAGTTTAACAAAATAAATGTGTTTTATAGTCAAGTCAAATGTTAGACGTATGCAAAAGTTCCAACGAAAATGCATTATACAACTGATTATTCAGTCAATTTTTATTTTTTAAAGAAAACCGGGAATTTTTGGACACACCTAATACAAATACTGTGACGCTTTTGTTAAGTCATAAGCAATCTCGTCCGACAAAAGAAATCAGCGAGATTTTTCTATAACGCCTATTTACATTTTACGCTCTTTTTTTTTAGGTCTTTCATCCACTACTTCAACAAATACCTTCGTGCGTGTGTGCCGGCGCGTGCGTGTGTTTGTGTACAATTTCGGCAAGGTAGCTGGAATAAAAGAGACGCAAAAATAATCAAGAACATTACAGAACGATAATGAGTTGTTAATTTGTCGTTAAAAAGCAAACACTGAATCTCTTTATTATCTCTTCCACTTGGTGTTTCTAATTGAAATTTGTAATCCAATTCAACCGGTGGAATTAAGAAACAACACACTGACATCTCCCCTTTGTATGGTTTAATAACATTCTATTTAGTGAAGAGACTAGGCATAAAGAAAAGTTCAACTTTAAACAATGCCAGGTAAAAAGGTACTTTTAATGAGTGGGGTTTGTCATCTAAACTTTTCGCTTATTATGAACCAATGGCTTTAAAGGAGAGGCTTATTACTTTATGACAGGTTTTATCTAAGAAGAGGTTTATTATTCTATAACCGGTTTTATAGAAGGAGAGCCTTATTACTTTATGACTGGTCTTATCAAAGGAGATGTTTATTATTTTATGTCTGGCCTTATATAAGGAGAGAAATGGCTCAGATCAAATTTTTATTTATCGATTCGTGTTTCTTTCTCCTTAATTTCACTTGTCTTTTTTTGCTTACTTACGACTACAGAATGACGGTGTAAGAAATCAATTGAAATTAAGACAAAAGAAATATTAGGTAAAAAATTATAATTATTGACAATACTTCATTTAGGAAATATAAAAGTAATATTACTACTAATATTACAGTTAATGTAAGTAAAAAAAGATGATAATATATCAGAATGTTGGGGAAAGTAAAGAATAGCTATCTAGTTAGACTTGAGTAGTGTGGGGCGTGGTCTAATTGATAAGACCATGGCGGTGTGAAGGAGAAGTATTCGAGTTCGATTCTCATTAGTGATTTACTCCTTGTTTCCTATCCTCATTGCTGTAGAATGGCCATCGAAGACAATGTTTTTCGGCCTTTTTTTTAAATTTTTTATCTCACGGCAAACTTGAACCTATACTTGAACCTTCACCGGCACACTAAAATTATGATGATCAAAAATGAGTCTACATTTATGATTTATTTATTAACACAAGCAAAACAAAATTATTATAATTTGTAATAAAAAGATAATAATTAAAATTCTTTAAAAAAAACTCATATTTAATTATTTTTCTGTTTATTGCAATTTAACATTTAATGAGATATCTGAGCTTGACATTTATTTAGAATATCTTCTTTACAAGGTCGAATTTTGGACAGGGATACTCTTAAATCTTCTTGCAAGGATTGTTTTTAATATTGCTTATTGCAGAAAAGCTTGCTTTTTATATTATCTTATATATAATTTATAATGTCTATTTATTATAACAATGATATGTCCGTAAAATCAATTTAAAGGAGTTTTAATTTTTATACGTACACTTATTGAGGCTTTGAATTTCTTCCAAAAATAATTTAATGTATGACCTTTAAAACTTTTCGCGGCATACTTACGATCCATTCACGGACACACCGGTTGAAAATCAGTGCTTTAAGAGTTGCGATAAAAGCAACAGAAATTAGGATAATATCTTACTAGTTGGTTTCATGTCAGAAACTGAAAAAAATTCATTACTATCAATGCTAATATTGTATATGAAAAAAGGTTTGGACATTGAAATTCGCGGATGCATGAGATATTTGCGGTGAGAAAATGTGTCTGCCGAGAAAGTGTCTCTGAGAAAAGTGGAAACAAAGGAAATCACTTACTGAATGACGACTGAATGCATTTCCGTTCCGGAATAAAAACTTGGACGTGTCTTCTTTTCAGATTTCCTTTGAAATTTCCGTCAAATGTTTATTGACTCACCAGATTCATTAATAGTTTTCGACAGGAAAAGGCATACAGATGTTTACAAGCCTAAAACAAGAGAAAAGCGAAACATCCCTCTGTCAACAAGAAAGACATTAAGAAAATAGAGAAGAGTCCTTTATTATAACCACAGCTAACACTTATTATTGTCATTCGGGCCACTTTATTTAGAATTAATGAAAAGCTAATGAATTTCGTGTTAAATAATAACAAACTACTTGTTGATTTTTTATAGTTGATGCTTGAATTTCCTAAGGCGTTATTATTCTTTACATTACTTAATTTCTGGCTAATGTCCTCATTTTTATTGTTTTTATCACAATGTTTCGGCCATTGTACTATTACTATTTTTCATAATTTAAAATGGCTTATAAAATGAATTTATAACTTCTTGTACGCGCCATGTCCCTTCAATACATGAACAATCAAAGCTCTCAACAACCTCCAATCCCATATACCACTCAGCAAAATTTGTCCTTTTGCCAAATACCTCGCTTCTCGTTCCACCATCCATTCACACAAGCTCGTCAGATAGATGGGCCGCTGCCTCCTGAGTATCTTTTTGTTACCATTTTTAAAAAAAAAATTTCTCGTTGCTTACGCACTTCATCCATAAAATTCTCAGCATCCTTCTGTAGAACCATATTTTTGTTGCCTCCAATTTCCTGTAGGAAGATTGTGCAGCATTCACTGCCATACAAGAGGATTGATATTATATAACAGTTCATCAATGTTTTCTTTGTTCCTAACTAAACTTTCCTGTTCCTTGGAACTTTGTTTCGCTTTTCGAATGCATTTTTCCCTAATTCCTTCCGCTCGGTTTCCGGTATCGCATTTTCCATCATCTGTTCAGACATCATCCAGATATGGAAACTCCTGAACTTGTTTGATATTGACATCTACAATTCGTAGTTCGCAATTGGGACTTTTTCTTTTGCTGATAACCGTACATTCTCTTTTCTTTTTTGATGTCCTTTAGTTTTCTTTCTTCTTATGACATTAACATAGATTGTTAAGATTATGCCCACCGATAATAAATAATGGAATGATCTCTAGCTTCCTTGGGGCAGCCTCGCTGTAGAAGTCAAACAAATCCGGTGAGAAAACCTATCCTTGGCTTTTGTCCCTTTCCATTTTTGGGTATCGAGCTTTTCTATCCGAATGCAGGCGGTTTGCTTTTAGTTCTGCTTTATTCTAACATCCTTTCCAAATAGATCTGAGAGTTCAAATAGGTTATTGTATTGTACTTTATCAAGTGCTTTTGCATAATCTATAAAATACAAGCGTATATCCTTCTGCATTTCAATTGCTCTCTCTGATTATAAATATAGCATGTCTTGGTTCAGTGTCTTTGAGAAAGCGGCATTGTTCTTGTCCTATTTCCGGTTTAGCGCTCCATTTATTAGAACTCGGATTATTATGTGTTTCATTAAGCTAATGATGAAGCTTGCATTCATTTGCAACTGATTATTTAGGTAGCGCTATTAAATATGGATCAGCTAAGGTAATTGGTGTATATTTCATTTATTCATTCTGTAATTTTGTCATTCGACAAAATTACAGAATGAATGGATATTATTCCAATTTTTACTATTAATATTATCACCCGGTTATTGCTATCTCAAATATTTTGTTTTGCATGTTATTAAATCGATGTTTATCGTTGTAATGAAATATGGATGGCGACAAAAAAAGAAGCTTAGACCAACAATACACAAGTAAGTGATAATCTTTGCAAATAAAATAATCGCACACATTTCTCAGTACTGGTTGCCATCGTCGATTTCGTCATTTCCAAGACAATTCCGTCTTTTTTATTTAATTTACTCTAACCCTGTGCGCAGCAGAATCAGCTCAGAGATATGACAAGAACAGTGCAGGTTCGTTAAAGACACTGGAACAAGGAATGCTCAGAAAATTATCAGAAAGAGCGATACAGATGCAGAAGGACGTGTACCTATGTTTCGTAGACTACGTAGCGGCCTTCGACAAAGTACGCCACAAGGACCTGATGGAATTGCTGAGCAACCTCGATATATTCGGGAAAGATATCAGAATAATCAAGAACCTATACTGGCAGCAAACAGCATGAATGCGCATAGGGAACGAGTTCAGTGAATATACAAAAATAGAAAGGGGCGTAAGGCAAGGATGCGTCTTCTAACCCGACCTGTTCAACCTATACAGCGAGGCAATTCTCAGAGAATTGGAAATCCTACCGGGATTTAGCATTGGCGGCTACAATCTCAACAATATAAGATACGCAGATGACACAGTACTGAGAGCAGGCACGGAAATGAAATTACAAAATCTACTACAGAAGGTAGCGACGGAGAGTGAGAAGAAGGGACTAAGCATAAACTACAAGAAAACGGAATGCGATTTGAAGATCGGGAACACTAGAATCAAGCAGACGCGGAAGTCTAAATACCTGGGAAGCGTCTTGAGAGAGGACGGTAAGTGTGACACTGAGATCTGTGGGCGTGTCGGAATGGCCAATGACACATTCCAAAAGTTGAGCAGAGTACTGCGAGATAGGAGGATTTCTTTGGTAACAAAGAAAAGAATACTGAACTGTTACGTGACAACTGTCCTTCTTTTCGGCACGCGAATGTTGGACGATTTCCTGAAAGATGAAGAGACTAGAGGCGACAGAGATGTGGTTCTACCGAGGGGTGCTAAGGATATCATGGACCGAGCGTGTGAGCAACTATGAGATCTTAGAGAGGTTGCAAACAAGGAGGAGGCTTATACTTAATATCAGGAACAGGCAGCTGAAGTTTCTGGGACACATAATGAGGAAGGTGGGCCTGGAGAATCTGATACTCACGGGTCGAAAAGAGGGAAAGAGAGACAACGGAAAACAAAGCGTGACATACCTGGCGGACTTAAGCAAGTGGATAATAGAACGTGGTCTGGGGGAGGAAGCAGAGGGAAGGAACTTGTTGAGAGCTGCAAGGGATAGAGGATGGTGGAGAGCCATGATTGCCTACGTCCTGAAAGGACATGTCACATAAAAAGAAAGAAGGAAGAAGAGACAAAAAAAGACAGGAAAATGATCATCAATTATACGCTTGACTCTATTGAGTGTATTTTTGCTGAGACTTTCATGACTCGCGGTTAATCGTTTTTATGTCTCAAATATTTTTTCAGAAATATTTTTCAGAGGATAAAGCAATTTTTACATAAGAATTTCTCTTTGGCGTTAGCTTGCTTTGTACGAAGATCAGACTTTTATTCCAAATATTCAAGTCTATTTGAACATTAAATCTATTTTTATCATTCTTTAGTAAAACTTTATTTTATCGAAATATTTAACTTCTTGTGTTCGTTTTTGGAGTATTTATCGATTGTAAGTCACTTATCTAAAACTCAGTTTCAACACCTGCCATTTTACTCGCCATTACGTTTGAATACAAATACTTGCAATCATCTCATTATTATTAACATACTTATTGAACGTTAATAGGGGAGAATAATATAAAAGCTGATTAAAATCTACATATAAAAAAGAATTTTCTGCCTTTGTTTATCGATGAATTTAACCTTTAGTTGACTCAAAATATAGGGCAAGTCTAATCAGTGTTTCGTCGACGTACTTCAATCTAACCAGGTCAGACGCGATTACTTTTATTGACGTTTAAGTTGTATAAATTAATCAATAATATGAATAGAGGGACATAATATTAATTTCAACCACTATTCTTTATCATTTCTTTATGAAGGAAACTTTAAAAAATAATGAAAATTGATGATTTGGGAGGAAAAACAGATTAATACCAATTAATATAGGATTCGCGTTCTAACATAGTTTGGGTTCAGACAATTTTGAGTAAAAGAGTGACATATAAAAGAAATGCTTACAGGACGTGCAGCTAGTGGAACGATTATCGGTGAGGAAAATGGTATCGGTGAGCCTAGTTCAAATTACGGCATTCGACTCTAATGATCTTCGGAAAAGTATGAATTCATCAATTCTCCCTTCAGTTATGCGTTAAAGATTGAGATAGATTGAGCACTCTAACCTGTTCGCGGCAGCAAGTTAAGAAGAACTCAAAACCATGGAGAAGGCAACAGGAAACCACTTCATTATCTTTCTCAGGAAATCATGGTAATTGACAGACATAAAAAAGAAATCCGTGAAGTGCAATGATCACTTACATCCTGAAAGGACATGGAATTATAATTGCCTAAGATTATTATTGTTATGGGAACTTACCCATAATAGATAATGGACTATTCCGTACACAATAAATACTGCTCCTCAAGAGGAAGCAGAAGTCGCAGAGTGAGTCCTTTTTGGAGGCTAGACGGTCGAACTCTCTGCCTCTGAGGCAGAGGGGAACTCTCTGCCTCTGGGCAGAGAGGAACCCGGACGAGGGTCCGCCGAAGGGCAGAGCCTCGTTCAGGGAGGTTGACCAACCCGATCCCGTTTATACGGGTTCTACGGGCAATTTTTGCCCGAGCCTACGGGCTCGGAAAGCCCACATTAAACCGGCCTTGTGCCACATTTGACACACGTGTGCGTGTTAATGAACATCGTCGCAGAGTGAGTCCTTTTTGGAGGACTCGGCTAGACGGTCGAACTCTCTGCCTCTGAGGCAGAGGGGAACTCTCTGCCTGTGGGCAGGGAGGAACCCGGACGAGGTTCCGCCGAAGGGCGGAGCCTCGTTCGGGGAGGTTGACCAACCCGATCCCGTTTATAAGGGTTCTACGGGCAATTTTTGCCCGAGCCTACGGTCTCGGAAAGCCCACATTAAACCGGCCTAGTGCCGCATTTGACACACGTGGGCGTGTTAATGAACATCGTCGCAGAGTGAGTCACCCAGTGACTGGAACAGTCGTTTAGACTGTTCTTTGCTGTCGAACTCTCCGTCTCGGCGAGGAGGGACTCGGACGGGGCTTTGCCGCAGGGCAAAGTGCCGTCCGGGGAGGTACACAGTCCCTGAACCCGTGTATACGGGTTCTAATGGGCATATTTTTGGCTGAGCCTACGGGCTCGGTAAGCCCACGTTAAACCGGCCTTGTGCCACATTCAACCGGTGTAGGGGGGGTTGTTAAATATCGTCACCGAGTGAGTTACCCAGTGACTGGAACAGTTGTATAAACTGTTCTTTGCTGTCGAACTCTCCGTCTTGGTGGGGAGGGACTCGGACGGGGCTTTGCCGCAGGGCAAAGTTTCGTCCGGGAAGGTAGACAGTCCCTGAACCCGTTTATACGGGTTCTAATGGGCATATTTTTGGCCGAGCTTACGGGCTCGGTAAGCCCACATTAAACCGGTCTTGTGCCACATTCGACCCGTGTGGGGGTGGGGTTGTTAAACATCGTCGCAGAGTGAGTCACCCAGTGACTGGAACAGTTGTATAAACTGTTCTTTGCTGTCGAACTCTCCGCCTCGGCGGGGAGGAACTCGGACGGGGCTTTCCCGCAGGGCAAGGTGCCGTCCGGGGAGGTAGACAGTCCCTGAACCCGTGTTTACGGGTCTAATGGGCATATTTTTGGCCGAGCCTACGGGCTAGGTAAGCCCACATTGAACCGGCCTTGTGCCACATTCGACCCGTGTGTGTGTGTGTGTGTGGGGGGGTTGTTAAACATCATCACAGAGTGTGTCAGTCAGTCAGAGACAGAGTCCGTCAGACGATTCCTGTAAGACATTGGAATAGTGATATTGGTCGAGACAACATAGTTCTCTCTAACCTAACCTGATTGTTATTACTAACACTTCTACTTCTTTCGTACATATTCTGTTTGTAATATATCTGTGTTATTCCATACCTGTGTTCGAGTTGTTCTTCATTGGTTCTACCTTGGACCATCACCGTGGTACAATGACCTGGACCATAACAATTGTTATTATTATTATTATTATTATTATTATTATTATTATTATTATTATTATTATTTCTGTTGTATACACATTTCCTTCCGGATACCAACCAGAAACCAAAGGTAAGAAATGGTTCCATGACATTTTCACTGATTATTTTTGTAAAAAAATAAAACAGCTTCGGAGCACACATTTTACATAGATAAAGCTCTTCGTAATGCGTGCGCTGTACTTGTGAGTACTTTTATGTATTTCTTTAAGGCATGGGTTACCAGGAATCTCTTACGTAAGTCTATCAGAACATTTTCCAATCAAACCCAGGGCCCAAACCACAACTAGAATTATTGATGCCCTCACGTTCCACATTATTTGAGATTACCATTTCAAGATCCTTGTATTTTGATAGTTTTTTTGAAGATCTTCAAAGATACATTACAGTCTGCAGGCAATAAGAAAGCACATTATTATTATTATTATTATTATTATTATAGAATGAGTGAGCAATACGCCAACAAAATGACCTTGGATACAAATATACGAAGCTCAATGTGCGCATAGTCTGATAAGGGCATAGAAGCCACAATTATCGCAATCAAATGTGCGCGACTGGATGATTTTGATAAAAGCAGTAAACAACTTTGCAGGTGAGACACATTTAGAAATACCTTCAGGTCAAGTAATACATTCTGCTTAGACCTTCTTCAATTTCGGGCGTTCGCAAGTATCTAGAATTGACCCTGAAGTTGCTTTAGATACCTTATTCTTCAATTTAAGAAGTCACTCTCGATATCTGGTCACGATAATCTCCCACTACTCCCACCCATGAACAGAGATGCTCAGTGCCTCAGTTCCTGTGGGACATGCACATCTGACAATCAAATCCGTGCTAGTGAAGAGGATATTTACTGTATCTCATCTTAGTTCACCAAGGCAAAACATACACATGTTAGCATCGTCACTCAATTCAGATCAGAAGCCACGAGAGCCATGGAATAGATATCAAGGCATTTATTCTTATTATCATTATTATTACGTGTTATGTCTATTTAAAATCGCTGAGTATCAGTATAATGTAAAGCGTTTATAAAATGACAACAGATTCATTTCGAATTTAAAAATAAATGTTCAGTTCATCAACAGAATAGACACATATTTATGCGCATGCGTACCAAGATGTTCACTGTGTTTACGAAGGCGTCAGTCGTAAAAAGAAAAAGGATTTCAAGGTCTTGTTTTAAGCACAGTCAGGACTTCTCCAATCGTATGATTGGCCTGGTATAATTTTCTTATTCCCTATATAAGCTTAAAGAAACCTTTCTTCTTCTTCAGTTCCGATGTTTTGAAAGATTGATCAACATTTAATCTATATTTATTTTACATCTAGCCATTAATCCATATTTTTTTTACATCTAGCCATTTCAACTGTAAAACGATGTTACCTAATTGCCAATCTAGTATCCATGCGGTTGAGGTACCAAGGAGTAGAGCCCATTGGAACAATCGCCATAAAAATATTTATAGAAAAGACGGCGGTGAGAAAGTCGAGATGCCAGGTCAGGATCTATAACATTACAGACCCTTCCTTGGATTTTGTCGAGAACCTCTAGATATATTACAGGAGCTCCAGACCAGATATGGCAGCAATATTCAATGCACAGACGTATAGTCGATTTATAAATGTGCAAAATGGATTCTGGCGAGAAAAACTGTCTGGCATGCCACAGCGGACCAACATTCCTAGTAGCAGACGTAGAAATTGATTCAATATAACGCCCCACTTCAAGTCAATGGAAAACGCGAGTCAAAGAAGGTGCAATCAGTTTCTCTCTTGGAGGTTAGCATAAACGATACTGATGTAAGGTTTTCTGGTCTTAATCCTGCTTCATCAATTCATGATCGTATCTTTCATTCGACTCTCCGATGCTTATAGGTGTATTGTACTTATTCAGAATTATGTTAGTTAAGTACCATACGTGATACACGATTATATCATGTCTCGAGGCAGATTTTCTCGTAGTAGGTTGCCATTGATGCGGTAGACCGGTTCTCAAACAAGTCTATAGGGCCCAGTTTGTCCTGCTATTCAACCCATAGCTGGGGGATAAGAGTTGGATTCATACCTTTCCCAGGGGTATTTGTGCATAAGATCCTATAACGAACTGGATTGGAATTCGAACATTCCGATATGATATCCATTACACTTCAACGTACATCCCTTAAAACCCACATCAGAAGACTATTGCGTATTTCTGTCGGCATTTCATGTGTGAGTTGGTTTAAATAATAGAAGTGGAAGGATTTGGATCAAGTAGAAGCAGAGGGTCATTTGAATGGAGTGACATTTTGACAACAGCTGAACCGTTTGGTCTGCAGTATTGCCAGACTATATTCAATGTGTAGTACTTAGGCCAATAGGAAATCTCCAGATATATTGCTGATTATGAATGAGGTCATGTGAAACCAATTCCAGTTTAAACTTTGTGTATTAATACTGTTGAGAAATCCGCCATTGTAACATAGTCATTGCATGAAACAAACAACATTATGAATGTTGACCTTTACAATGGAAATACAAACAAGAAAGATAAGCGATAGATAAATGATTAAAGTATAAAATGGTGGCTTCACTTCTGAATGTCAATGTAATTATTTATTGATAAAACATATTACATTTGTACATTTGTTTTAAAGTAATGTAGGTGGAAGCAGAAATCAGAATAGAACACCAGCGAAACAAGTTTAATTTTAAATAAGAAAAAATAAATATTTTGGCAATGTTTAACCTTCGTGCTCGGAAAAAAGACGGTGGGCCAATAGAACGTTTTTTCTCTTGACACCGCTAATATTTCGTAATACCTTCACTCTCTCGGCAATGTTCATAATGTTTATACAAAAAAAAAAAAATAAGTGAACTAAGTACAATGCGATATTTATTATTCACATTTTATAAAGATTTATTATTTGCCATTTTATAAAGAAATAAATGTGAAAAAAAATTTTTATTTAAAAAAATTGTAAAATTATCAGAATAAGAAAACCATAGAATGAAAACAATGTATAACTCGGCTTTCACATATGTTTGGGTTTTATTAAAATTCTAATAATCGCTTTTTAAAACAACAAACATTGCCGAAGGAGTGAAGGTAGTTAAAATAATAGCGGTGTCAGGTAAAAACTGTCCTTTTGACTCACTGTTTTAATGCGGGCACGAAGGTTAAACTTTGACAACAATTTTGTAAGTATTTAGTCAAGTACTTGTAAAATTCCTCATGTGTTTTGACTAATTTTGAACAAATAATACATTTGCTTAAAAGACTCTAAAACGTCATCAAAGTCAGAAAACATTAACTACAATGGGAGATATTTATTGTAAACAGATGAGTTTGACACAAGACCAGACTAGTTTTGTATGAATCACAGATAGAATTCATAGAATTGTTCTTGTTTGTAAAAGTGAATTCTCAAGCGAGCGTTCTGTAAATATATATTTCACACACACACATATATATGTGTATGTATTACTGTATATTTGTGTCACTCTTTATTTAGAGAGAGAGAGAGAGTATACAAGTTACGACAGGTAACTGAGAAAAATTATGGTAAAATAAATTAATATATTTTAAAAGAATGTGTGCACATTCCCAACTTCGGAAGAAAACAAAAATAATAAAACTCCCCTCAGCTACGAGGAATGTTTCGATGTATTATCGGAGGCGACTGTGTACCCAAGTCTGGCGGGTCTCTAAAGATTTTAACTCAAGTTTTGTTTTGACGTCTAAATTAATTGTTTAAAATTTGGCAAAAGTTGTTCAAAGTATATTCTAGTTACTGAGGTTTATGTGATTTGCATAATAACTTCAGACGGACAATATATATATATATATATATATATATATATATATATTGTCCGACTGAAATTATTATGCAAATCGCACACACACGCTCGCGTGCACACACACACACACACACACACACACACACACACACACACACACACACACACACACACACAGGATGCGATGGTTAAATTGTCGTCATTTTTATTTTAATTTCGCGCATGCGCGTTTTTTGTTTTTGATTTTATCGACTGCACAGTATAGTAGGATTAGATGGACACATTTATGAGAAATTCACTGCACCAGAAATTTGGAAACGCCATTCTGTACTGCTTGGCATTCGCGCCACAAGCTCCAATACGAACATTTCAGAGTGTTTGGGTATCAATCTGAGGACAGTGTAAAGGAATAGGAAAAAGTTTGAGGAGACTAATTACGAAGGTGTTTGAGTGATCACTAGTGATGGCAACGTTATGCCTCCACTCTTCTTGCCACACGGAGGTCAACATCAAGTACCGTGAGGAGGTAGTACTGCCCTAGGTCAAGAGAGTGGCTGTTGGAAGACCCTATATTTGGCAACAGGACTCCGCACCATGCCACATAAGCAGGAGAACTTAGTCATGGCTGTAAGACAATTTCTGCGACCACATCATCGCTTACATCTGGCTACCTAACCCCTAAGACTGCAATAACCTTGATTATTATGTGTGGGTCACAGTTGAGCGTGTGACCAACAAAACTCCTTGTAACACTAAAGATGAACTGAAGGTAAGGATTATGGCAGCATTCGATAACTTAAACAAGGAGACAGAGGAGTTGCAGTCGTCTGGAGGGTGTGGTTGAAGCCAATGGCGATTTTATCGAATAAATTTACTCTTTAGCATTCCAAGATATTTTTGTGTAATTTTGGTAAATATATCTGTTAAAATGAAATATCAGTATTATTTTCATTTTTGCGTAACCTAAACGGCAATTTATCCATCGCACCCTGTATGCGCGTGCGCACACACACACACATATGTGTGTGTGTATGTATGTATGTATGTATGTATTTCAAACAGTTGATTCAGATCTCTCGTATTTCCAGTTAATTTCGGATAAACTGCGTATAAATTTTCCCCGAGACCTGGGATGATGCCAACCTCTTAATTTTATTGGTTCGTATATCAAGTCACACATTTCTTGGTTTGACAGAATTCTGAGGCAAGTGACCAGCCAATCAGCTACCAAACCACAAGCGCATGCGTGATGTCAACTGACCATTGTCATGTTATTTACAATTGTTATTGTGCAAAAGGTTTATTGCATTCTGTGATATGACTCTATTGTGATGATATTCTAATTTAACAGCAAGTATCGGAGTGAAATTGAATGCATTTAGAAAGAATGGTCGTACTAAGATCTGAATGTTGGCCGAAACAAATCTATAACTTCCTTGCAATTTGAAACTGACCATGATCTCTTATTTGTCAAGCAGAGAAATAAACTATTAATTCTGTTGTTTAAGTGGAGGATATTATTTTATTTTATTTGTTTGTTTAACGGCATATCAACTGTTTATGGGTCATTAAATGCCGAAAATAATTTTCTTGGAAGCTTAGAAGTAATAAAAATATGATATGTATTATTCTGCTTTCACAATTGGATACATGGTAGATGATACTCAGCTTTTGTGAATATACATATTTGTGTGGCCATTATTATCACAGGTGGTGATATAATTGTTTTATGTTGTAGTTTTGCTGAAGTAATATTTTGGAATACCGTTTGATTTTTTTAAGAAATTGTAGGCTATTATATGGATTTCTTTCTTGAACTCATAAAGCATTATGTGCCTCAAATGATTCTTGGGTACTTCCATGTTAGCAGGGTTTTAATCAAACAAAATTTAATTTTATTGTTCTCCGAAAAGATTTGATCAGTTAATGCATCTAAACATAAAAATAATGTTCAGCTCCATTAGACATTATAAAATACTCTTTAAATTTCGTTCATTTTAACAAAAAGTTAAAATTCGGACAGATCTTATGGGATGACCTAATACAAACAAGCATCAAAATCGTTTTTATGGTATTTTCTTTTATCGTTATTCTATGTAAAACCTACTTGATGTTTTATCTTTTTAAGAACTTCAGCAATCAGTTTAATCATCATAAAATATGTGATTTCGCACAAAGTCTTTTCAGCATATCAGTCATTATTACTATGTGCTTGGATGTCTCTTGGGACTCGTCGAAATAATAAGAACAATTCTATGTTAACAAATTAATAAACAGAAACTTGTGACATTTTAAAACGACTTTCATCGGAAACTTACTTTATGGTAACCTTAAATTTTTTTTACGTTGTCAAAAATAAGCGAATTTAGTAACTCCTATGATTTTGCCAAGCAAACTCATTTAAAATTTGTTGTAAACTGATTTGGCATCTGATCAGCATCTTTAACGAAAAGAGCAATTTCCTATCGCATTGCCTATGAAACAATTTTCAAATGGCAGCTCACATTGGGAATATGTCTCGTTTAAAGTCTTAATAGAATTTTTGAAGATTTAAAAAATTGACCTTAAACACAATCTTGTTTGTTGTATATCAAATGAAATGCATATAACGTATCCCCCATCAAAATAAAGAAAATGTGTAATGTTATGTGGTTATCCTAGTTTTGATAAAAATTGTGGAAAGCTATCAGTACAATTTTCTAATCTGTATCATATTTTAAAATATTACCAGTATAACGATATCGTAAGTAGATTTCCCTTTTTTGTCTTTCTTTATCGTTTTTTCATTATTTTCATTAAAGACAGGGTATATTTTCGATCAGAATATATGAAAGAACAGAAGATATATTAAAATATATTACACATACTCTCGTTTTAAATTTTTCTTAGCCTTCTTTTGTAAACTTATCGATTCCCTTTATTTTTAATCAACAATTCAACACTCTGAAAGCAATGGTTGGTTGATTTTACGAAATATCAAGCCTCGTTTGGATATTTAGTGACGATTTTCGTATGGTGCACCCAGTGAGGAAGAAACGAACTCATTACAAATAGTCAACTAGACTTACAATTACTCCACGTCAAGTCTCCTTTTACAAATTGAATTGAAAATCAGCAAAGAATGAAAGAGGAAAAGACTAGACAAAACTTTGGTGAAATATTTCTTTTTTCTTTCTAAATAACCAACATTTATAAGATCGACAAAACTGCTATATCACAACATAAACTGAAAATGATATATATTCGATATAAAGGCTTCGTTAATTTTTCCAATTCAGTATAAAATTTCTGTGTAAGTTTTGAAATCATGTTTTTTTAAAAATGGATTTCTTTTCTCACATTTCCTATTTCTTTGTACTTTTAGCTGAATCTATCATTTTAGATATCTGTTAAAGATGCTATATTATTTTCTCCTTATTTATGTTACTTACGCTCGAACTAATATCCTCATCTTTGTCGTTTCAGTCTTTTCAGGTATCTGTCGATCTGGGATACCTGCAGGGTATTTCGAATTGAAGCCTTTATTTAATCTATGAGAATATATTGTTTTCGTGCCTCCGTCCATGGCTAAGGATTATTGCGTCTTGTTCATTTTTAGTACTTCTCTGTTCCTACCAGTTTTGTTTTCATTGAGTCGAACTCTGTACTACTTTGTCCAGGCAGTAAACTCACAATTACTATTTCACTGAATTCACAAACCGAAACGTTAATCCATTATTGTCGAAAAATGTTGGGAAATTAGTCCGAATATCAACAGTGTAAATAATAATAATAATGATAATAACTCCTCATCCCAGAAATTAGATATTTTCTTCTTTTTTATTATATTTACCTTTAATTTTACCATTCTCTTACTTTTCCATTTGATTCACTTTTGTTTGTACTGGACACTGATAATGGAAAAAGAAAGAAAAAAAGAAAAAATACTTCAGAGACGAATGGAATACATCGGGGAATTCTTCAATGACGAAAGTAGACAATTCGCAATGAAGAGAAATATCGAAGAATCAGAAATATTAAAGTCTGAAGTGAAATCATCAATGGACAAAATGAAGAAGGAAAAAGTAGCAGGACCAAATGGTATGGAAGGAATACATCGGAAAACTCTTCTACAACGAACGTGGACAAGCTGCAATACAACACTGGATATGTCACATCGAACCGGAACAAAGCAGCAGGACCTAAGGGAATATCGAAGGATCAGAAATATTAAAGTCTGAAGTGAAATTACCATTGGACAAAATGAAGAAGGAAAACGCAGCAGGACCAAATGGAATTGTAATAGAGATTCTGGCTGCTTTTGATGATTTTGGAATTGACAAGATTACAGAAATAATAAATTAAATTTAGTTCAATAAACCAGGGGTAAACAAATGCGAACTCCATCGGACAACCAGCCTAATGAACCACATAACAAAACATCTTCCGAATACCGATGAACAGAGCTCGTAGCAGAATCAAACCGGAAATAGGAAAACAACAGTGCGGGTTCGTTGAAGAGACTGGAACAAGGAATGCGATATTTATGCTCAGAATTATATCAGAAAGAGCAATACAAATGTGAAGGTATGTACGCCTATTATTCATACATTATGCAAAAGCGTTTGACAAGGTAAGCTTGATTTATTTGGGAAGGATGTTAGAATAATACAGAACTTATATTGGGAGCAAGCCGCCTGCATGTGAATAGCGAATGAATTCAGTAAATAAACAAAAATAGAAAGGAACGTAAGACTTCTCACCGGACTTATACAAAATTTTATAGTGAAGCAATCCTGAGAGAATTTGAATTCCTACCAGGATTCCTTATGGACGACCACAACCATAATAGTATTAGCTATGTAGATAACGCCGTGTTGATAGTAGTCATACAAGGAAACTACATGAATTCCTACAGAAGGTAGTAAAGGAAAGAGAGAAGAAAGGACTAAGCATCAAATGTAAAAACAATGTATGGTTGTCAGCAAACTAAATGACTAATATACGAATAACGAATTGGAGATACCAAAATTAAACAAGTAAACAAATTTATATATCTACGAAGTGTCTTAACAGAAGACAGAAAGTGTAACACGGAAATCTAACAGCACATTGGGAAAGTGGAAGATGCATTCTAGAAGTTAAACGAAGTATTAAGAAACAAAGGTTTTCATTGAAAACAAAGAAATTAGTACTGAACTGTTATGCAATATCGTCATTCCTATATGGTAGTGAATGCTGGACCATCTAATCACAGATAGAGAAGAGACTTGAAGCAACAGAAATGTGGTTCTACAGGAGGATGCTGAGAATACCATGAACTGAACGAAGTTTTAGAAAAAATGAAAACAAAAAGGACACTTATACGCAGCCTCAGAAACAGTCAGTTGAAATTTCTAGGGTATATTCTAACACTTTCCAGCCCCTCAACCTTCGGCGTCTTACTCTCTGGGTTGAAGTGTCTACTCGGTCCTAACCGAACTTAAGGGAGTGGCCATAGGTCCCCTGAGCATCCGTAGATTATTCGACCGGTCCGCTGGTTTAATCCTGTTTCCTGCCCACGTTTTGATTTGTTTGATCCAGAAAGCAGAAGTCATGTCCGTCCATTCACGCTCGACTGAAGATGTAGACACGGCTGGGGAGTCTGCACTAAGAAATTTAGACTGCAGCCAAAAAAAACGAAAAAAGAAATTAATATCTGCAGAAAGCCGGAAAATAACTATTCAATGGTTGAATTATTAATGTCTTTTATATAGCAGAAAAGAATAGTAGAGAGAATAAACGGGTTACAGAAAAGAAAAGTATTTAACGTAAAAACTCATACTCTGGATTTTATATATATATATATATATATTTTTTTTTTGAATGGGACAAGGTCCGACAATTTATTTAAAGACATTTTTATGATATGTTTAACGTTCTTTTTATAGATACAAGTATTTAAGCAAATGCTCTGTTTTATAATAAACAGTATTAAATAACATTTAATAGAAAATTTTCATTCTCCGACAGGAATCGAACCTGTATCCTATACGGAACCGTCATTTCGCGTGACGTACCTTAACCGTTCGGCCACAAAGAAGCGAAAATCTTTAACTATTGAAATATTTATACATATTTAAAATACCCAAGTCTTTGTTTAGTTAAAAATTCTTTAGATATAGTTAAAAAAAACCTTTTTAAACAATATCTAAAATACTATCGTTAGATTTACGTTAAAGAATTCAAACATAGTTGCATTCCACATCACGTGACGCCCGCGTCTAACGACGGACGCTGTAAAGTGTAAACAAACTCCCAAATACAGTAATACAGTAATTCAATTAATTTCTGAGGAAGGACCGAGGTGGTCTGAAATATTAAATATATATAAAAACATAGAAATAAATACTTTCGCAAAAAAACACCCAATTTTTTTTCAGTTATTTTATCCATATATATATATATATATATATATATATATATATATATATATATATATATATATGTATATATATATATAGGGAGAGAGAGAGAGAGAGAGAGAGAGAGAGAGAGAGAGAGAGAGAGAGAGAGTATGTGATTAACTTGTTGTTAAATCGTCTCAGAACGATATATGACTCTTGCGATGGAGGGATAAAGATTTCTGTGCGGGGCTTAAAGTTATAGTGGCGTTCTTCCTCCCAGCGCTTGTCCGGACCAATTCTCTCTTCTCTCTTCAAGAACTTTCTCCAGTCTGCCTTTTTCAGCATAACTACGCGTTTATATAGATAAACCCGGCTAGTTATAAATGACCCTCGGCCCTACTACTTCGCACGCGATTATCATGTGGTTCTGGCTACATCAACCAAAACCATCTGAATTCCAAAGTTCCTTCTAGCTTACTCAGCTCTATTTCAATTTTTAATCGATAAAAATTATTTCGACCATTTCCATCGTCTTCTGATGACCCAGATTCAATGGGTACAACTTCTGCCATAGATCAGATTTCCCCAACAGTAAACAAAATGCTCTGATTTAATTTCGCTATTCAAATCTACTCCAATTTCACTAAAAAAAAAAAAAGTGTGTGTGTGTCTTTGCCAGACTCTCTCTCTGTCACATTTCCTGCCCTACCCATCTGTCATTTACTAGTAAATGACACGAGCTTTCATATCAACAAAATATAAGAAAACCCAGTCCAACATGATTCTTACTAGTGGGCTACTTAAACATACGTATCTTCCAGCATGCAAAGGTAGAGTCCTATGTTCTTCTTAGGGCTCATTATGCCCATTTACATTTTCATTGTCCTTACGATACATATGTACATGCAACTTCCGGTTAAAGTTCACTGTTTTGGTCTCTCGTGCAATAGAACCTTTTCACATAGTTCACTAGTTCGAGGGTTCTTTCCCTTTTTTTGTCTTGGAGTTCGCAATACTCCTTATAAATTATTTTAGTCTCATTACTAAAAATAAAAAAAAAATCGATTTATTTCGTAAATCTGTCCCTCCGATTTTGTCTCGCCTTCACAACAGGCTTTGTCGAATCTTTTGTTGGTTCAGGTCCTTCCACGACAATCGTGGACTCTTCTTCAATATCAGTTAGGGGCCCCAATGCACTCGGGTCGGATCTGCCTTGGTAAAGTGCCCTAACTGTAATCCCTACTTTACTCATACACTCCCGTGCCAGTTTATTCTGCCCGGTCGACAACACCGCATGCCTCTTCAACATCCACCACCAAACTAGCAAGGCCACGACTATCATTAGTATAATTCCCACAACGGTCGGCCAGGTTATTATAGCAACCAAATTCTTTCTCCAGACCGAATTCGGCGTACCTATCCTATCTAACTCCGACTTCAACCGTCCAAGATCAATCTTATCGATTGGCTTTAACAACGCCGGCATCTTTTCTAGCGTCATCTTAGGAATCTCTCTTACAATGGCTTCCCACATTCCCGTCCATCCACTGGTATTCGTTCCTACCAGCTCTAACAAAGCCTCGTTCTCTTCAAACTTCTCTTCTGCTTGGTAGTAGGGAGGTAAAGAGATAGATGGACCATGAGCTCCACAACCAATGGATAGCTCTACAAAAAACAAAGGGGAAATAACTCTTATCGTAGTGGTGGGCTTCGCTTCAGACACCTTAGATAATTCGATCTCTTCTTGTGTGGCCACCGCCCAAATTCCGTCAGAGACACTGGTTGCTTTAGATAACATTATACTAGCCAACACCTCTACCTGACAATGATCTCTAATTCCCTTCTTATTTTTCTTAAATAAATCTAGTACACACAGATTATGACTACCTGTCACGTAAATTGGACTTACAGACCCACAGCTACCTAAGGCATCATTCTTGCATTTTTCTGCTTCTCCCTTCGTTAATAGCATAAACTCTGTCTTAATTACTCTCACTTCGCCTTCGGAGACTGTACCAAACAACACGCTTAATGCCTTTCCCATTATAGGTAATACTGCCCTCTTTTGTCTGGCCCGTAACAACTTTATTCCTTTCAAATAGTAACTAATATCCTTCCATTGTCTCTCAAGTATTAGGGATTCCTGAGCTAAGGGGTATAATATACGGTAGTATTCCGGAGTCTGTAAATATTCTCCGGCGACTTGTGTCCTGGCTGTATCTAGTTTGTCCACGTCGGTCTTCAACTGACCCAGTAACTTCTCATATGGCTGCAGGTCTATCACCAAAGTTATCAACCACTTTGATCTAGTCATAATCACTTCGCTAGTCTTCTTAAATACAGTATTCTCACTGTGTTCCCAGGTATTAGCTACCACAACTAGCATCGTCAGTACCACGAATCTCCTCTCGTCCATGTCTGCAAGGAGATGGAGAGAATAATTCGTCTTACTCAATCATTCTCTTATTGTTTTAATCGTGTGATTACATCTTAGAGCGATACCTCAAGCACCGACCCACACCACCACCAGCGTCGTGCATGCATGGGGCCCGTCCCCACAGTTCACCAGCACCGATGATAAATGCACAGTTAGTCCCAGGCCGTCACTCATTCACCACAGCCACTGGACTGGTTTCACTTAATCCTTGGGCTCGGGCTGCACCGCCCCCCACCTAATCGCAGTTTTAGTAGTAATTCCTCATTAACACTAGGTGCTTTTTCAGCCCGCAGTTTACTCTGCAACTGGGCTAACGGAATTTCATCCTCTTCTTCCCATTCACTCAGTTCTTCTTCCTTAAGGTTAGGCTCAATCTCTGCTTCCTCAGAATATTCCACTGGGGTCCGATTTACCTCCCTTAGCCTTCGAAGGGTAGTTGGGCTAATTTCAATCTCCTCACTCCCTTCACTTTCACTCTCAGTGTCTAACCATTCAGGTTCTACCAACGTAGTTTTCCTCAGCCTTTTCTGTTGAGTTTTTGTTTTGGCTCCTTTCCATTCTCCATTTTCAGCTAGCTTCATATCATTCGCATGCACTCTCTTTACCTGTCCGGTCAAATGGTCCCAGATCACAAAGGAAACCGGACCCGTCTGTTCCACGATCCTATAGTATGGACTCCATCTCTGGTTCAATTTACCTTCTCTCAGGTGTATTTTATGATACACTGGATCACCTATCTGGAAGGAAACTTCTCTATTTTTATTTATATTATCGTTTCGCCTTTTCTGGGCTCCTCACCTGCGTAAAAAATTTATTCTGTTGTTCTAAAACTATTTGGTGATGATTCTCTCCTAAATGCTTCCTCCTAGGTCGTAACAGATTGTCTATAGGTAAGACTACATCCCTGCCATATATCAAGTAATAAGGGGAAAATTTTGTCGTCTCGTTCATCGAGAACCTCACAACCGCTAACACTTGGGTTACGAATAAATCCCAATTTTCCCTATTATCCTCTGTTAGTTTAGCTAACACATCAGCGAGGGTCTTATGAAATCTCTCTACCTTAACGTTACTGTGTGGGTGATATGGAGAGGTAAATATGTGCTGTATGTTTAATTCTCCCAACGCCTCTCTCATAATCTGATTCACATTCTCCGATCCATTATCGGTAACCAACTGTTCGGGAGCCCCATACCTAGGGAATATTTCGTTCAGTATTATATCCGACACCGTTCGTGCCTTCTTATCCGGTATGGCAAATGCCTCAGGCCAATTCATCAGCCAGACCACAAAACTCACTATGTAAAGATTACCTCTATGTGTTTCTCCATAGGGCCCGGAAATATTCATGCTTACTTTCTGAAATGGATTTTTCGGAACATCCGTTTCTAATACTGGGGCAACCCTACTCCTACGACTTTGTACTTGGCATGTGACACATTTTTTTACATGGTTCACAACATCATTAAACAATTTAGGCCAGTAGTAATTTCTCATTATTAATCCATATGTCTTATCAATTCCCAGGTGTCCTAACCTCCTATGGCACTGGTCTAGAATTTCAGCTCTCAACTTCTTAGGTATCACCATTTTAAAACTTACTTCCTCATCTCTTCCTGAAAGGTAATACAACACTCCATCGTGCACCGTATATTTGGAGGTACGCCCCGCCTCTAACTTGGACCTGATAGTTGCTATCCTCTTGGTTTTGTCTAATAATATCTCTCCAGTGGGGGTCGGAAACAATCTCCGTTTCATTCGTTTCCTGATCTTCCCAACCAAGTCTCTCCTTCAACGCCTGTGAATTGATCACATTAATTTGGAATGCTTTATCATCCTCACTCGGCTCCAACCTGACAGATTCGGTCTCTAATTGCCTCGGAATCCTCGATAACAGGTCAGCACAGGTATTATCCTTCCCTGCCAAATATTCTATTCTGCAGTTATACCCACTTAACTTTAATGCCCACTGTTGTATCTTCTTATTCGTCCATTCCGCTTCTAACAAATATTTGAGGGGTTTGTGGTCTGTTTTAATGGTAAACACAGCCCCACTCAAATAATAATCTGATTTCTGCACAGCATACAGAATGACGAACGCCTCTTTTTCTATTACTGGCCACCTTTGCTGAGTCTCGGAGAGCCGATGAGACAGAAAATAGATCGGCACTTCTTCAGGCACACCCGGTACTGGTCCATCGGTATCGGGACGTGGTTGTGTAAGAACCGCCCCGATGCACTTATCGCTAGTATCGGTGTACAGCACCATGGGCTTGCTCAGGTCTGGGTAGGCCAACAGGGGTACAGCTGTCAGCTGGTCCTTTAGGGCCTCGAATGCACGCTGACAATCCTGGGTCCATTTAAATCTAGCATGCTTCTTAGAGCTATTAGAGGGTCTGCTAGCCGACTAAATGCTGGTATGAACCTCCGATAATATCCGATGGTTCCAATAAATCCGCTAATCTCTCTTACGGTCTTCGGTGCGGGTATGGCTCTTACAACCTCTACTTTGTCTAAATCGGTTTTTATTCCTTCTTTGTTTATGATTAACCCTAAGTACTTTGTCTCTTCTTTCATAAACTGACACTTTGATAATTTTAGCTTTAATTAATGTTCTCTTAACCTATCGAACACCTTCTGCAGATGTTTAAAATGCTCCTTCGGCTATTTTGAAAACACCATGATGTCATCTAGATACGCCATGGCAAATGCCTCAGTGCCATTCAATATGATGGACATTAACTGACTAAATACACCTGGGGCGTTTGCCAGCCCAATCAGCATAACTCTAAAATTGAAGAGACCCATGTGGCAGGTAAAAGCGATCTTTTCCTGATCCTTTTTGCTAAGTGCTACCTGCCAATATCCCGACCTCAAATCCAAGCTGGAAAAACATTTAGACTTTCCTAAAAGAGCTAGAATATCATCAATCAAGAGGAGGGGCACTTCCAGCGGTTTCGTAATGGCATTTAATTGACGATAATCCACACAAAATCTATGCCCTCCATTCTTCTTTTCAACAATCACTGGAAAACTCCAGGGAGATTTGGATCTTTCGATTATTCCTGATTCCATCATTTCATTCACTGCGTCCTCTACTAATTTTCTCTTGTAGATTGGGGTCCTATACGTTCTTAACTTAATAGGTGGGTGATTACCCGTGTTTATCTTCATTTCAACTGTCTCCGTCTGTCCCAGTTCCTTATCAGTAATGGCTATTACCTCCAGATTACCGTTCAGCAACCCCCTCAATTTCCTCTTATAACGCTCAGGAGCTGTTATATCTTCATCCCTTATTTCATTGTTACCTGTCTTATTCCCAGGCCTATTCTCATTCCATACTCTCACCTGTTCGACTTCTCTCACTGGGTACGCCTGTTCCAGCTCCTCTCCCTGCTTTATTTTAATAGTTTTATTGGCAGTATTAGTTAACAGTAAGGGAACGTTCCCCGACCACTTCACCAACGAATCACATACGGTTATTTCCCCTTCACTATTATCATACCTATCAGTAGGGACCACTTGGTACAGGTCACTGTTCAGCACTCCTTCTGTTATAATCGTGCCCTTCCCAGATACAGTAGTCCTAGGGGGAAGCTTTATATCTGCCTGTGCCACCACTGGCAGTTGTTCATAATTATCCTCTCCCAACAGTATCGCTACCCCGTCCAATGTTAGGGTGGCGTGGTCAAAACGGACCTGTGCCTTATTCTGCCTAAGCCAGTCACTCCCCAAAATTAGCTCACCACACAAGTCAGGTGCCACATAAACCTTAAGTTTACCTCTGGTTCTTGCCAACTGGAAAGGTAGCCACGTCATACCCTCTATCCTCATCCTGCTACTATCAGCCTGACTTATTAGTAGATCGACGGGACTAAGCTCCGTTTTCATTCCCAACTGTCTAAAAACATTGGAGCTAACCAGTGACACTGAAGCTCCAGTATCGACAAGGGCCTTCACCTTCTTGTCTCCCAGCAACACATTACAGGTTAAGTCTGGCCCTTCCTTCAGCAAACGTTATACCTGTGCCTTTCTCCTTCCCGTATGTTCTCTCCCTTCCTCCCGCTTTCTCAACAATCGAGACGTGGGAGTCGGTGACAGGAGTTCACCTTTTTCTAGGGGCTCCAATTTCTGTCTAGGGGCCCTCCTGGGTGGGGTAGAGCTCGGATGACACCCTCTTCTCGGACTAGCAACCCATTTCTCCCCTTCATTCGAGATAGGGATGTTCCGTTCGGTGTGGTCCATCTTTTCTCCTGCGAAGACAGGTTCGTCTCAGGTGACCCGCTCCTCCACAGCGCCAACACCTTCGCTCCTTACAACTGACCGAAAAGTGCCCGACCACACCACATATCCAGCATCTCAGAGGTCTTACTTGCACTGTGGCCACCCTGCCTTTTACTTTTCCACGGGTGGCCCATCAGCATTTCCCCGGACCCTTTTCCTTCTCGGTAGGGGGCAGCAGCGTATTAACTCGCTTTATCCCCAGTTTACGGTCTCCCTCTGCCGTACACCACCGAGCCTTGTGCCCGAACTCGCCACAAGTCTTGCAGTTCGGCCCCAAAGACCTTGGGTCGCCTCCATAGTTTGTCGTACAGTCGCAGGCCCGATGCCCACCATATTGCAAGTCCAGCACACCAGGCCATATCGTCCCGGTGTGGGCTTGTGAAACCCATAACGCAGATCCCAGACTCTCCTATTGGGAACTGCCTCAGCCTTCCAGTTCTCTTCCACCTCTTCTTTCGGGTTCCGTATCTGGATCCGCTCCCGGTCCTTCTTTTTCACCACTACTTTGGCCCCCCCGGGGGTTCCTACCTACACCCCCTCTCAGAGTCGTTCGCTGGTCCGAGCCGCCTCTATAGCTGCGGCCAGGCTGACCGGTCCCCATTCAGAACAGCAGGTCCCTGTCACTCAGCGCGTTCACATACACATCGGCCAATATGGCCTAAATAGGACCACTTTCTCGAGTCGCCAACCCCGGACAAGCTAACGTCGCTAGCCCCGCGATTCTTTCCCCCAATTCCTCATTAGTCTCTCCTTCTTGTTGCTGCAACCGGAATAATTTCCTGACTGCCTCAATAACCGTACGCTCACTTGCGTATTGCCACACCAGAGTGGATTTAAGCTCGGTCCACGTCAGGGCCGGGTTTTCTTTGTAACACCTCCCTATGAGCTTGGACACCTGCTCCACTGCGGCGTTGTAATTTAGGAGCACCATTTCTTGGTCCGAGAGGCCATAGATCACCTGCTTCTTCTGAATGGACAGAATCCATTCGTGCAGGTCCGCAGGGTTTCCTTTATAAGTAGGTAGTTTCATGCTACCTATCAGCCTCCTGAAACCCATCGATATTTCTGGGACTCCCACGTCCCCAAGGTCATCTGTGGCATCTGATACTGCTACGCTCATCCTAGCGTCTTGTCAACTACCACTTTCCCACGAGAAGAGAGACCAACGACGGTCGTGGCAATTACCACGGGTCTATACTGGTCTGGGCACCAGTCTAACATTTTCGCCCTAGCTCCTCAACATCCGGCGTCTTACTCTCTGGGTTGAGGTGTCTACTCGGTCCTAAGTGAACTTAAGGGAGTGGCCATAGGTCCCCTGAGCATCCGTAGATTATTCGATCGTTCCGCTGGTTTAATCCTGCTTCCTGCCCACGTTGTGATTTGTTTGATCCAGAAAGCAGAAGTGATGTCCGTCCATTCAGGCTCGACTGAAGATGTAGACACGGCTGGGGAGTCTGCGCTAAGAAATTTAGAATGCAGCAAAAAAAATTAATATCTGCAGAAAGCCGGAAAACAACTATTCAATGGTTGAATTGTTAATGTCTTTTATATAGCAGGAAAGCATAGTAGAGAAAAGAAACGGGTTACAGAAAAGAAAAGTATTTAACGTAAAAACTCATACACTGGATTCTAGACGGAGAGAGTGTATGTGATTAATTTGTTGTTAAATCGTCTCAGAACGATATATGACTCTTGCGATGGAGGGATAAAGATTTCTGTGCGGGGCTTAAAGTTATAGTGGCGTTCCTCCTCCCAATGCTTGCCCGGGCCAATTCTCTCTTCTCTCTTCAAGAATTTTCTCCAGTCTGCCTACACGTTTATATAGATAAACCCGGCTGGTTATAACTGACCCTCGGCCCTACTACTTCGCACGCGATTATCACGGGGTTCTGGCTGCTTCAACCAAAATCATGTGAATTCCAAAGTTCCTTCTAGCTTCCTCAGCTCTATTTCAATTTTTAATCGATAAAAATTATTTCGACCATTTCATCTTCTGATGACCCAGATTCAATAGGTACAACTTCTGCCCTAGATTAGATTTCCCCATCAGTAAACAAAATGCTCTGATTTAATTTCGCTATCCAAATGTACTCCAATTTCACTAAAAAAAAAAAAAAATACGCGCGTGTGTGTGTTTCCCAGACTCTCTCTCTGTCACACATAATGATGAAAGAGGGCTTGGAAAATTTAACCCTGTCAGGATATAACGAAGGCAAGAAGGACAGAAGAATGCAGCACATAAATTAGGGTTTGTGCAAATGTTTGGCAGAACAGGGATTTAGTAAAACGACAGAATTTACTAAGGGCTTTCTAGGCCAGGAATTTGTGCTGAGTGATGATCGCCACGCTCTGAAGGGACACGGCATAGAAAAGAAGAGTTATTCCCAGTTTCTTTTTCACTTTCTTTACTATAATACCAATTATTTAGGCTTATTTTTTTAGCTTTTGTTTTCAGTGATTTTGCATTGATGTTGTGCCTATTTAGGGTATATCAGTTATTTAGTTGGGAGGGCGGTTATAATCAAGGTAGTATTATGTAAGTTCTCTAATTATTGTATCTTCTATTCTAATAATGTTAGACTATTTATATGGTGTTTATAGTTCTCGTGTTTTATATATGTACTTTACATTGGCGCAACGTTGATATTTTTCTTTTCATAGGTTGTCTTATTTTGCCCAATTTTTCCCTTTCTTTCATTTTGCTTCCTTAATGGTGTTTTTTATTTCTTAAAGTTCCTCCTCAAATATATCGGTTTTCTCATTTCTTAACTACTCTTGATTCTCGTTTTTATTCGCCTGTTTACTGATAATTAAATTTTCACTTTCATCATGTTTAATACACCAACTTGTAATCTTTTCGCATTTTCAATTCGAAATCATTATTCAGTTTAATTTTAATATTTTCTTCCAGCTCAGCAAGCTTTTCGTCAGTCAAACGTGAAATTTCTGTTTTCCTAATTCATATTAATATCTGTTGGCAGCTCGATGGTGGCGAAGAACTTTTAAAGAATGATTGCCAACAATGTAGAGAATTTATGCGTCTTTTCTTTTTAATGTGTCATTTTACCGATGAGCCCAACACTTTGTTTATTTTATAAACGGGGATTTGTTTATTATCCAAACTCAGTAGCAAGGGCGTATTTTCTTTTTGAACAAATGAATTCAAGACTGTCAGTGACCATGTCTTCAATGTATGTACAAACAACTGCCCAGACGAGTGTCCTCTTTTTGTAAACAAGATCACAGTCTATCTATCTATCTATCTATCTATCTATCTATCTATCTATCTATCTATATAAATGAACACGTGAAGTGGAGAACAATTTTGCGCGCATATCAGGGTATATAAATTTATTTTTTGCTCTTACTTAGTCTCTCCATCTCTCTTTCACACACGCACGCACGCACGCACGCACGCACACACACACACACACACACAGACACACACACACACACACACACACACACACACACACACACACACACACACACACACACACACAAATATATATGTATAATTAATACAAATATAAAGTATGTCCCTTAGCGGGTTGGTGCTACCTTTAGCATGCCGACTCCAGAGTTTTGTAGATGGATATTCCAGCAATCACTCCGTTCACTCGTCAGGGGTTATCAGCAATTGACTGTTTATAGTTCTCGTTTTTTATATATGCACTTTATATTGGCGCAAGGTTGATATTTTCCTTTTCATAGGTTGTATGTGTGCGCGTGATGGTTCGTGTGTGCGCACGCGCATGTGTGCGTACGTGTAGAATGTCATGGATAGTTCTCCATTTCGTCGTTATTATTGTCACTTTATACTCTCTCGTTATTGATTTTATACTTCCTATTACGTTCAGTTGTAGCAATTTTGACATCCGGCTTTTCAGACATTTCACTCTTCTTGTAAATTCTTGAGCATTCTAGTGTTTTCTTGAGTTTGGAAAATTGTATTTCAATTTTTACATAAATAATTTTGTTTATTAATGATAAATATTTATACATCGCTGCACTTGGTCATTATTTTGTTTTTATTATTTGATTTGGTGGTATCATAAGCATTAGAGTATTAATTGTAGAAGGGTAGGTTTATAATTAAATGCTTGTTTATTGGTGTTTGAATTTGTAAGCATATGCTTACATTTATGCATTCACGCATACACACACAGACAGGAAAACTGTTATTGACTAGCGTTTGTTTCACGTTGTTAAGTTCTTTAAAGAAAAGCGGATGAATTCACGTGCGCTCTCTTGACGAAATTTTTTATAACGCCTATTTTATATATAAATAGACATTGGTGAAGGACATGTAGTCCATTATGCAGGCTAATCACCATGGTGGAGAAGAAAAAGGACCAGCTCACGCAAATATATATATATATATATAGATATATATATATATTTAAAGACATTTATATTATGTTTAACGTTCTTTTTATAGATACAAGTATTTAAGCAAATGCTCTGTTTTATAATAAACAGTATTAAATAACATTTACCGGCCTGAATGTCCGAGAAATTTTCATAGAAAATTTTCGCTCTCCGACAGGAATCGAACCTGTATCCTATACGGAACCATCATTTCGCGTGATGTGCCTTAACCTTTCGTCCACAGATGAGCGTCTGGTTAGCAAGGTCGATTTTACTATCTTTAAACTTAAATCTTCCATGAATCTCTTCTATTCATATCTGCTCTAGCGTATCAAATGTAAACAAATGACGTCATATATTTTAGAATTGGACATTGTCCGACAATTTATTTAAAGACATTTATATTATGTTTAACGTTCTTTTTATAGATACAAGTATTTAAGCAAATGCTCTGTTTTATAATAAACAGTATTAAATAACATTTACCGGCCTGAATGTCCGAGAAATTTTCATAGAAAATTTTCGCTCTCCGACAGGAATCGAACCTGTATCCTATACGGAACCATCATTTCGCGTGATGTGCCTTAACCTTTCGTCCACAGATGAGCGTCTGGTTAGCAAGGTCGATTTTACTATCTTTAAACTTAAATCTTCCATGAATCTCTTCTATTCATATCTGCTCTAGCGTATCAAATGTAAATAAATGACGTCATATATTTTAGAATTGGACATTGTCCGACAATTTATTTAAAGACATTTATATTATGTTTAACGTTCTTTTTATAGATACAAGTATTTAAGCAAATGCTCTGTTTTATAATAAACAGTATTAAATAACATTTACCGGCCTGAATGTCCGAGAAATTTTCATAGAAAATTTTCGCTCTCCGACAGGAATAAAGATAGTAAAATCGACCTTGCTAACCAGACGCTCATCTGTGGCCGAAAGGTTAAGGCACATCACGCGAAATGATGGTTCCGTATAGGATACAGGTTCGATTCCTGTCGGAGAGCGAAAATTTTCTATGAAAATTTCTCGGACATTCAGGCCGGTACGTTGAATATTTTCAATAATTAGTTTAAAAAATATCTAACAGAAACTTACAGGGTTCTTCTGTTATCTAGCTGAGAAAGAAAATTGTTATGGATATTACTTATTTGTAGCAAAAGGAACGTTATTAGAAGCATAAGTTTTTGATAATATTTCTGTCGTTTCCAAAATATTTCTTGCTTTTTTTGGATATTCTGCTATTAATAATAGCAGCAACATTAGTAGTAGTAGTAGTAGTAGTAAATGCAATAATACCACCGCCACTACCATCATAATTTCTGAATTTATTTGAGTTAATAAGAGCGTAAAAACAGTTCTGAGTTTTTCCAAAGTAACATTTCATCTCAGAGTTAGTTCTTTGATCGTTACCACTAAGAGCAAAGATTTATGATTCTAGCAGTTTTCTTACAGACTAATTTTTTGGCGGCTTACCAACCCTTTGTGGGTTATTTAAAGTCGAAATATATTGTAAGAATAATTATTTTATAGCGAGTGAATATTGCATTAACAATTTATTGAGAATAACAATGATTTTTCCAGATGCTAGTCATACTATTTAACCCATATCTGGGAGAGGAGATGGATTCATAGCTTTCCCAAGGGTAGTTGTGTCTAAGGGAATGCAAAAAAGCCGACTGGAATTCGAACAAAGTTCTCCAGTAAGTTAGTTCGTTTTGTTTCTAAGGGATATGGTAACAGAAGAACCACGAGGGTGCTCCTGTTAACACCACATTACCAGACGCAATATCTATCTCGCCTCCTGACTTTGCTAACTGGACCCTAGAAGACTGGCAATGTTATTTCACAGAAAATGCAGTAATGTCCGATGAGTCACAGTTTCAGTTATTTTGGGTTGGTGGTAGGTGTTTGGGTATGGTGCAGATCCGATGAGGCCATGGATCTCAGTTGTCAACAAGACTACGCGTAAGTTAGTGGTGGTTTCATATTAGTGTGTGTGTGTGTGTGTGTGTGTGTGTGTGTGTGTGTGTGTAGGGGAGTCACGTGCTATGAGCTGTGTCTACTGATTTGACTAAACACATCATTGACCTAAGAACTAACTCTGAGATTGATTGCTACGTTGCATTGATTCGTCATCGTTTGTAGTAATTCAAGGACTCCATGTATCCTAACAGCAATGGGTCATTTCAACAGGATAATGCACAATACCATCGATTGCTCAAGTTGCCCAAGTTGCCCAAGAAATATTCTGAATACTTCCAATATAATAACGTTGCCACCAATTCAATAGAATTCAATGAATCCACTATAGCAATTATGGGATTTGGTATGCAATATCCTACATCTACAATTATCAGAGAACGATGGATTGCTATGGAGACAGCAAGACTTTAGAAGTCTTTCGACTACTTGTAGAATCGATGTCACGTTGAGTTGCTGAACTTCACTGGGCTAAAGGGTGTCATAAACGATACTAGGTATCAACCTGATGACTTTTGTCACATCAGTGTATACTTATTTTCTAAGCGTAGCTTAGATGTGGCACAAGGCCGAAAGTATGGGGCACCCAGTGAGGATCGAACTCACTCTCCAGTCGTAACTGTTTTAGCCAGACAAGCTTGCTAACCATTACACCACGCCGAGGTGCCCATATAGTTATGTTCCAAACGTAGCTTAGATGTGGCACAAGGCCGAAAGTATGGGACACGCAGTGAGGATCGAATTCACTATTCAGTCGTAAATGTTCTAGCGAGACAAGCTTGCTAACCATTACACCGCCTCGAGGTGCTCATCACATCAGTGTATATCAAACTTTTAATAACTCTATTTAATTTTATTATTATTGAGTACAAAAGTAATGGACCAACAAAGTGACGCCACGGTATAAATAAACGAAACCCACTATATCCACCGTGCCATCTAAAGTAATAGGCGTATACGACGCACATGCATCACAGCCAAATGTGTGTGATATGGGGACAAGTTTTGATAACATTACAGCTCAGGAAATCCTAAGTATGTAAATATGAACCCCCTAGTCACCTTGGCTGTCCTATTCTTCAACCTTAAAAATTCCCCTTCCTCGCACCTGGTCATGATTTACACCTACGACTTTCACTCGTGAACAGAGATGCACAGTGTACTCGTTAAAGTCAGTCAACTGTCAGTCAAATCTGTCTTACTGAACGGAGTATTTACTTTAGTCTATCTTAATTCAACAAGACAAAACGTTAACATCTCCAATCAATTAAGATCAGAAGCCGTGGTATTCAGGTCAGGGTATTTATTATCATTATTATTATTATTATTATTATTATTAGTAGTAGTAGTAGTAGTAGTATTTACTGTTTCATTATATAAATCTAGGTAACTCCACTTTTTCGGCATAAATTTTCGATACCTAAGGATTAAAATGAATTTTTTTAAAATGGAAAGGCATTCTTGAACATTTCATTTTAGCTTTAATTGAAAGCTAAATGATAAAATTTATTATTTCCAGTAAGTAAAATATTCTGGTGTAATTCAGATGGAAATTATAAAGATTGGAATGTCAAATATTTGCTCGATTTCTTAAAATTTTCTTAAAAGTGGTCATTTTCTTAATTTTAAGGAGTTTGTAAACAAAACAAATTTATCGATTTTAAAACTCTTCAAATATATATATATATATACATATATATATATATATATATATATATATATATATATATGAAGAAATATAGTCTTAAAATGTGCTATATATCTATGGGATAAAATGCTCAATATCAGAGATCGAGCGTGTGTAAATATAAAAGTGAACATAGAAGTCAACACTTAGAGGCGACAGTCTGTTTCATGCTAGATGCAATCGTGGCCTGACGATTGCATCTAGCATGAAACAGACTGTCGCCTCTAAGTGTTGACATCTATGTTCACTTTTATATATATATATATATATATATATATATATATATATATAATTCTGGCACGTTATTTGAGTAAAATTAGAAAATTTAAGCGTAAAATTAGAAAATTTAAACTTAAATGAATCTGATTTGAAATAAATATTATTTACTTATAGCATAAAAAAGTAATATACAAGAATTTATTAATGATTGGTCCTGTTTATCGGAGGTGATGGACGATTGAGTGACGAAGCGATAACAACTGATGGCTGACCAGAATTGACATAAATTTACGAATTCAAAGTGAAGTCATTTTTTTTCGTTTTTAGCTACCTAGTAATTTTTACAAATTAACATATTTTCAGCAATTATCTAATATTTTATTGATTTTTAGTTACGTTTGAAGATGTTTTATGAAAAAAATAAAAATATTTGAACTACTATAAAATTTTCTTAAATTAATTTAAAAATTTAATAAAAGATGAAATTAAAATAAAGATAAGTAAGCAACAAAATTAACACAGTGATACGGATTTTTTAAAATAATAATTAAAATATTGATTAATCAATAATGGTTAATAAATTTTAACTAACATTAGCTAAAAAAACATTTTTCTATTTTCTTCAATCCAAGCACGTGACCTTTTCATAATATTGACATGTTTAGGTTATCTTAGATGAAAAAAGTGGAACAATTAAAGTGAAAAAAAATTTTTTAAAATAGAATAGTAAAATGACGTTTATTAATTTTTTCAATTTTGGATTCTTAAATTTCGTTTCCACTTAATTACAATATTACATCCAGGAAATAGCGCAATTACAGAATTTTGATTTTTGAACTACAATTAAATTTTGAATTATTAAAATTAAAAATTTAAAAATTCTTGTAAAAATTCATTATTTATCGGAAAAATTTTATTTCTTCAGACAATAGTGTCCTTAATATAACTTATTTACAAAAGCAATTAAAAGCGTTTCTAATTAAATAATTTGAATATTTTTATTGCATTTATTATTTTTCAATTCAGGGCAGATTTTCAGTTAGAATAGTGAAAGTTTGAAAAAATAGGTGATTTACATTCTCCAAGCAGCCCTACTTTTAACGAATAAAAAAAATTCAGGAAATAGAAAGGTATTTTGTGAAATTTCATGAATTAAAATATTAAAATATTAAGTTAGTTGTTGTTGTTGGTGGTGGTGGTGGTGGGGGGGGGTAACATATGTAAGAAAAATATTTTTACCAAAATTTTCTAAAAAACAAATTTCAAAAATAATTTCATTTATTTGTGAATAAGTTCTGAGAATTTCATTAATATCTGATAATTATTTGATTTTTACAAGAATTTCCAAATCAATGTGTTTTCAACGAAAAAAAAAAGCGGAAAAAAAGTTAATGTAATTATTATGCCACCCCGATGACGTAACCAAAACAAAATTTAACCAAAATTTTGAACGTGTTAGAAAGGATTAAAAAATTTCAAAAATGAATCAAAAAATACTTTGGTCTTTCATCTTAATTTTTGACGATAAAACTTTATTTTTATTAAGTTTGTGGCCTTTTTCATTAAGCTATGCTGTTTTTCTGCGAAAAGTGGATATATAAATTTCTGCGAAAAGTGGATATATAAATTTCTGCGAAAAGTGGATATATAAATTTTTTTTTCTATATAAATCCTATTATCGTTGTTATCCTAAATTAAGGTGTAATAAAAATATTATCAGCTGACGGCCACATTCCGTTGAAACACTGGATCTCGTACAAACACCGAATTTAAGCAACATCAAGCCTGGTTAGTACCTACATGGGTGATCGCTTGGTAAGCTTGGAAATGGAAATCGGAGAGCCGAATTACAATTCCAGTCAGGTTCATTATATTCACTTACACGTAGATACTCTTGGGAATAGCATGAATTCACTGCTTCTCCTCCCAGCTATGGGTTAATTAGTAGGACTTGTAACAGTAAATGATTATTATCGTCAAAAAATCTTACAGTCTAAAAATATTTTTTGAATTTAAATAACCTGTGAAAGGGTGATAAGCCATAATAAACAAACCAATCAATCAAAAAGCAGTAGCCAGACATTGGGAGTAGCAACAACCTTTGGTGGCGAATAAATCAGCTCTCTGCTTGGTATAAGATATAGAGAGGATGGGGCTAGATTAGATGTATCCTATAAAAACTAGTAGCTAATATCAGAAGACAAGACCTGGCCTAGAACCTCCAAGGTAAAAGATTGTGAAGCTGATCAAAAAATTAATGGGACAAGGACTTTGAAGTGGACACTAAAACACTTGGAATATTTTCTGGTTTAAATAATCACCAAGGGGCCGTAAAAAACGAATCAATCAATCACAACATTTTCACTAGTCTCAGATTTTATTTTTGTCATACCGTATTTTCTGTTACTTCTTTCTTAGATCATTTTCTATTTTTAATTCTCTGCTCCCCGTTCTACAGATATCTTCTCTTTTTTCCTTCCTTAATTGTTCTTTGATCATTCATTCATTTTTAGGTTTCCTTCGAGTTTCTATGATTTCTGATGAAATACAACCACAGAAGGCTATGACTCAAATAGCACCGACTGACTGATTCGATGAATTCAGACGAAATGAATTTGACAACTCCTGTAAAAACTGGTCCAGCCAGTTTGATACACATATTTTCATTTTATTCGTTTACAAGAAGATAGATCCTGAACCTAGTTGTGGCAAGGAAGACATAAATATTTATATAATAAAAAATCGGAAACTACAAGAGAAATTCCCGATTAAAATGTTTTTGTTTCGGGATGTCTAATAACTAAACAAAAGTAACGATGCTTTGCTGAAGTAAAAATATACGAAATTTTCTTCCTTAAAATGAACAAGGAATTTAAACACTGTAGCTAATACGTTCGTTGATAGTGTCATAAATAATATTTAAAACATTGTACAAAATACTTGAAGTAAGTTTAATAGAGTATAAACTTTGCATCATACACAGTTTTTAAAAGGATGACTTATTTTATAACGTCATAGGTTAATTTCATATCCTTTCTAATTTACAAAAATAAATTTCAAAATGAATGCTAGAAAACTTCTTTTATGTGCCACAATTTCTTTCCCTTTTGTAGATCTTGATAAATTTGTCTTTTGTTATCTTTCCTAGAAATTGTTCCGCTATACTCAAGCTCGCTAAGTTGGTTATGCGTTATTTGCCTCTCTCCTTCTTCTGTGAGTATCAAATTTCCCAAGCCCTCTTTCCTCATTATCTATCCTAGAAATGTCAACTGTCTCTATCTGATCTATGTATAAGTGTCCTTTTTGTTTCCATTTTCCCTAAAATTTCGTCATAGCTCACATGTTCGGTCCATAATATTCTCAGTATCCTTCTGTAGAACCACACTTCTGTTGTTTCAAGTCTCTTCTTTATCTATGAGAATATTGTCCCGCATTCACTGCCATATAGGAGGAGTGATATTAAATAACAGTTCAGTCCAATGGAGTTCACATTCGGAAACTATTCGTTAATAGGCTAACAAATTGGCCAAAAAGGCATGAGGAACATATCTATATGTAATCGTACAACACCCTCCCCGGTCGTCCAAGACTTCCAACACCGCGGCTGATCGATGACGATCGCTTCGATCTCAGAACTGCCCTATCCCACGTTGTGATTTAAGTTTGATCATAAGGAGGCCAAGACCGAATCGTCACAGGTATCTTCGTGCTGGGCGGGTCCAAGCAAGACGAAGACGCACAGGAAAAAATAAATCACTCGAATAAATTGAACAGAAGTGAATACTGGTTTTATATCAGTCATTCGTACAATAATTGGTTTATATTAGAGTTCGCATGCAATTAATTATCAACACAAACCGCGTCTAAATTGGAAGTGATATCATTGTTGACTTGGTAAAATTTGGTTTGCTATTTTCGTAAAGTTCGACACAAGGCTGAACTCGGAAGTTTTCGTCGGCAGATAATCGCGTGGGCCTCGCTCTTGTCTCTGGTCTCGTCTTCATCTCTTCTGCCTCTCTTCTCTCTTCTGCCAAATTCGCTTCGCGCATTCGTATTTATGGACATTCGCCCAAACTGGCATAGAGGGTATGGTGAAGTAGGAGCATTTCGGTGAATCCCCTCCGGCTTACGTCATAACTTTGGGGAATTCCCTCCCTCCACCTCCCTTTTATTATACCCTCTCACTGAATCTCTTCAGTGAGCGTGAGTGGCTTATCCACCCCCTCCTGGTATTCCAACCCAACTTTCGACCAGGGAAATTAACTCCAAATTCGTTGTTTACGAAAAATGATATTTTCGCTTTACAGCTTGCATTTTCAGCTGCGTAGAACACATGTCAATCATCATTGCCCCTAAGTCTGGGTCACTTTCCATTGTTCAAATTGCTCGACATACAATTCAAATCGTTTATGTATGAATTAAATCCTCAATTTTCCCCATGGGTTTTCGGTATTAACCCTTCTAGTTTCAATGTCTCTCAGTACATAACACTTTCTTATGTTTTAACTAAACTTTCTTTCGTTTTACCGCGGCAACTGCAAATAGTATCACATATATACGCACAATATAAAGCATGAAATATAATGCAATTATAGCGCGAAGATTAGCAAACAGAACAATTAGTTCATCTAATAAGTCCGATCATCATTTCTTCTTCTTGTATGTGCCGTCTCCCTTCACGACGTTGGTGATCATGATTCTCCACAACTTCCTATGCTTTGTAGCGCTTAGCATTTCCACACTCACTTTTCTCTCGTCCATTTATACGAGCTTGTTAAGTTACTCTCTCTTTTTCTCTGTCCCTCTTCCTTTCAATAAGTCCTGTGAGTGTCAAATTCTCCAAACTCAGGCCATATCACCTTGAAGCACTAGTTCTCATCCGATCCACGAAGTTAATCAATGGTAAATCTGGACAGTACCTAGATGGGTGACCGCTGGCTTCGGATTACCAAATTCTGTAACCTTAGGTGTGCGGATGGTGTTCCCGTAGATCACCGAAGTTAAGCAACGTTGAATCTGGCCAGTACCTAGATAGGTGACCACTGGGAAATACCAGGTGCTGTGAGCTTGGATGTGTGGGTGGTGTAATGGATAAAGACCAAGAATGAGAAATCAGAGAGTCGAGTTCTTATTCCAGTCGGGTTCGTTATATTCACTTACGTGCAAATATATGAATCCACTACTTCTCCTCCCAGCTATGGGTTAAATAGTAAAACTTGTATCAGAAAATCATTATTATCCCTCCAAATTCTTACAATCCAAAAATATGATTCGGTTTTCAATAAAAGTCGATAAACTTTAAAAACCAAATCAATCAACAATATCTAAACTCGATATGTGTCCTGAAGGTTTAAATTGTTTCTTTCTGGTTCTAAGTACAAGTATTCATTTTGTTTCCATTTTCCTTAAAATGTCCTCGTTCCTCACAAGTACGATCGATGGTATTCTCTAGTGCCTCAAGTCTCCTCTTCGTCTTTGAGGAAATTGTCCAGCATTCAATGCCATATAGAAGGATTGATATTACATAGCAGTTCAGAACTCTTTTCTTCGTTTCTATAACATTTTCCTCTTTCTTAATAATTTATTTACATTTGGAAGGCATCGTCCATTATTTCAATGCGCCTCCGGATTTCGGTGTCACATAGGCGCCTCATTCCTGTGTAATTGCACCAGACTAGGCTAACCATAGTAAATAGGTTAGAGGTGCTTTGATTTTGAGTAATAGTTGAAAAGCTCGCCAGAACAATATTACTACTATGGGTGTCTTGTACTTGTGGCACTGTGCAGTTTAGCTTAGTAAATATTATAAAGCACCTATGCAGAGGCAAGCAACTTCGTTTCACAAGCCATTACTATTGTTGTAAATTTGATTCTGACTGGGAACTCGATAGATATACTCTTTCGATTGACAAAACTAAGCTTATAATTGCTGCTTGGCTGTAAATGCTAGAAAGGAAGCCTTGCAAGTTATTACTGCTGTAGTTTGTTTGATTTTCACTGGACGCTTTATCAAGTAAAAATTAACCTTAAATATAGATCACCATAGTGTAGTGTTTACATGACAATCATCAAAGTTATCATCATCATCGTTGACTGTTGATTTGTTTGAATGTTTTTATGGTGGGCTTATGAAAGCCTTTTTTCTTTATTTGAGTGTCACCTTCCATGAGATTATAGGCAATTATAACTTCTCACAGAAATATTTTTACCACAGAGCACATTAATTAATTCAAACATTTGATTAATTACTTTAGGCACTTTGGAAAGAACATCTATCACATTTTAAGTTAATATTTTATTTCAGAGCATATTTTTCAATTTAGCATAAAAGTAACTATTATAAACAATCCGTCTTTAAAATTCTCTTTATTGGTCGATGGGTGACCCCTTTGAATGCCAGGTGCTGTAATCCTGGGTGTGAGGGTGGTGTAATGGATAACAGCACGGAATTGTTAATTGGAGAGCCGAGTTCCAGTTCCAGTTGGGTTTGTTATATTTACTTACGTGCAAATATCCTTAGGAAAGGCATGAACCCACCTCTTCACCCCTCTACAGCTATGGCTTAATTAGTAAGATTTATATCACTAAATCATTATCATCAAAATAAAAGAAAAATCTTACTATCTTAAAAAAGTATTTTTGGCTTTAAATAACCTGCAAATGGTTGATAAGCCGTAGAAAACGAATCAATCAATTAATAAAATTATTTTAAAATATCTTCATGACATTTTACTGATTCGCTCCATTGATAAAGGGATATATGAAAACATTCAGTGAGATTACATGTTGCAATAATTGACGAGGAATAATTTTTGATGGGAACTCTCCTTGTAGATTCCATCTGAGGCAAGCAACAATTTCAATTCTTCTTCGAATCGTCATTCCATTCAACCCGGATTCTATTTCTTTTTACCCTCTTCCAAATGCTCCTATTATTATCAGCACAAACTCACCCTTCATGATCTACTGCTTTCCCAGTTCCACAACAGAACTTTATTTTTCGGTTTACGACAATCAGAGCCAGTTTTCATGCTTGGGTGAAGTAGGTGATCTGGATTTTAAAGTTACAGAATATTTTACACTTTTTATTTTATTATTAGTTTTGTTTGAGTCACGGTTCTTTTAATATTTCTCTTTTGATTCTTCTTATATTATTGTTGTTGTTGTTGTTGTTGATGATGATGATGATGAAAGTTTTCGTTATCACTTACTGCGATAAACACATATATTCCCGAAATCAATTTTGAATTGTCTCACTTGAAATTTGCCTTTAATGCCATAGGGAAATATCGAGTCACTCTTTTAGCTTAAAAAATGGTCGCTTTCTTTTCGTTTCATTCCCAGTTAGATTTATCGAAAAATTTGTTCGTAACAGTGATATATTTTAAAGAACTAACATATTGTAAATTTCCTTAAGAATTTGATTAAACATTTTGCTATTTTTAGTTTCCGGTGCGTGTGAAAAATCAAAAAATCTCAAATCCTATTTTTAGCATTATTCTTCAAACTGCGCAGGTGTTGACAATTATTTCCGGTGTAAGAATATGGTTAACAGAAATTTAACTATGAATTATTTTATCATCTTTCCATTAGAAATCAAGAGTGATAAGTTTAAATGATAAATGTGATTATATTAGAAGTAAAGAAAAAAAGTATAAACATGTCTTGTAGTATAATTCAGAGGATTTGCATGCGCGGTTCAGTTTTTCTATCATGTTGGATGTGACACGTCGGTGGTGCTTCCGTGTTGTCAACAGTGGTCAAATAAACATCTTGCACTCGTAGACAGAGTTTTGGACGGCCATTTAGTACAGACGTTTACCAAGATCGTTGCATTGTAATAGTAATGGCAGAACGGATATTATCCACAACAAACATAGTCCCAAGAATGTGAACACAAACAATTTTATTTTCAGCAAGACGAGGGCACTTACGCAGCAACACCAATGTGCCCATCTCCAGTGGATTTTCAAAATGCCCCCCCCCCCCGGGAGATCAAATTGCGCTCCGTAGTGTTCAATCGGTAGGTTCCGCTTTCATGCAAGTGATGGTCATTGGTGTAAGTAACGTAGACCGGGAGAATAAAATCTTCCAGAGCATTCACCCAGAAACCCAACATAACTGAACATCTTGTCGAGCACGGGCTTCATGTAGACTAGCTTTAGTTTGCTGGAACAATGCATTGCATTTCTATTGCTGGAATAGTAGCAGAACGCACATGTCGACGTTTAACACTTCCTCCACGGATACAAGAAGCAGCCGAGAGTCGTAACTTATAGCACCGACACTATAATGCCAGTTGTGTATCTGCTTGAGCGTAGTAGCCAAATACACAATTGGTTTGACGTGTCAACTGCATTTTTTAATGGAAGTCCATTAGGTCATCAGATAGACTTACTGTGTATTATAAAATAAAACTGAAATATCGGTTGCATTAATGCAGCGACAGTGACTACTGATAATCGGTAGCCATCTATATAAATTTTTAAGGATTTCTTGATCTGTAGGCCGGTCGACATTAAATTCTCTGTTTTAAAACAACAGGGATATATATCCTATATACGTGTACGCACTGAATTTAACATTTATAGTAATAATAAATATATATATATATATTTTAGGCAACAAAAATTAATCAAAATAAGTTTTGTAAAATTCAACCGAGTCAGCATAATTTTTTATTGATTTTTTTCATTTTTCTAATGTTTTGCACCAGAGCAAAATATTTTATTATTTTGTGGTGTCTGTGTGGATTTCCATTGTCAGTCATCTTAGTATTTGTTCCCAATGGCCGTTACAGATGATGTCAGGCTAGACCATTTGAAACGTACAGCGTCCAAAGTACTTGAACAAAAATAACAAAATATGAACTTATCATTATCTAATATATATATATATATATATATATATATATATATATATATATATATATATATATGTGTGTGTGTGTGTGTGTGTGTGTGTGTGTGTGTGTGTGTATCTCATGTCGTTTTCATCATATGACGTGTGTGTGTGTGTGTGTATATATGTAAATAGTTATATATATATATATATATATATATATATATATATATATATATATATATATATATATTTATATATATAACTATTTACACTATTTTTACATCGTTCGGACTGTTATCCTCATCTTTATTGCCATATTCACGACCTTTCGGCAGTTGTACGCTTCGGCATTAAGAATAATTGAATCAAAAGCTTAATTGCACTAATTAAGTCCTCATTAATGAAACTGGAATCACCTCTTACTTGCTGTTGTTCTCAGGTTCACCCTAACCCGGGCTGGTAGCATCTGTTAGGATCCCAACTACGGGAAAATAGTTAACTCTCAAACTGAGGTCAAAACATTATGAAAGTATAAAACATATTTTCATAGTAAAAATACCGCGATACATTTTTGGAAAACAAATTGAAGGGAAAAAATTACCAGCAATATATTTTTGTACATTTTTTGTAACTGAAATTACTAATGCGGGGAAAATTTTGTTTTCTGAAAATTAAATTTCGGCATTGACACTTGATATGCCGCTAAAGAAATTATTATTATTATTATTATTATTATTATTATTTTTAATCTTTTCCTACCCGATTTGCTGCCCCCATTAAACCCCAACCTAGCAACATCTTAATCCATGATCTTTCTTTTTGCAGTGTATCGCATTCAAGCTTCTTTGGCCATTTAAAGTATCTCTTTTCTTGCACTGTACTTTGATCCATGCTGACCTCTTTTTCTCTCTTAGAATTTATCGCGCTACTGATTTTTGCGTTGATCTCAAGTTTCCTTTCTTAACTAGAGTTAAATTGTTATGGTATAAAGATACTTTGATGTGTATGGACCTGAAACCAATTATACTACCTACGACATTAAACTGTATTTAATGTTGAAAGAATTCAATTATTTTCTCTCATTACTAACCATGCCTTCCACTGTGTGTGTGTGTGTGTGTGTGTGTGTGTGTGTGTGTGTGTGTGTGTGTGTGTGTGTGTGTGTGTCTCTCTCTCTCTCTCTAGGACACATGGCACAGTGGATAAAGGCGTTGGTTAGATCCAGTGACAGGACCCAAAGAGTGTGAGTTCAATACCCGGTTAAGGCAGTGGAGAACTTTCAGAGGGAAATTAACAGGAGATAACTGATAAGTGACATCCATTAAACATGGCACGTGGAACTAGAACAGTCTACACCAGTGAGCGAAATAAAGGTTTCAGTTCGACATTCCAACCACCTGAAGAAGGCCGGAGTGTACAACGGCCGAAGCGTTGTGATAAATATGGTGACAAAGATAAGGGCAATAGTCTGAGTAAATAATGTACATAATACCTCATCTCAGAAATATAGACAGAGCTTTAGCTAAGTTTTTAATATTTTTTAGAATGATCTTAACTAACCACCATTTTAATGTAAATTATAAAATGTTTTTTAAATTGAATATATGTGTCAGAATCTTGACCGAAGAAGAATTCAGAGAGAATTTCGATTTTACACTAAAATTTTTTCCCAACTCTCATTGACTCCCCAGTACTTTGATTTCTCTTTCCTTTCCTTATTTGCATGTATTCTCAACTGTCATTTTATGTAACAACTTATGTCCACAATCCGTATGTTTAATTAGGTCACCACGGGTCCTAATGTCAGTTAATACAAGTGAGACGAACTCTTCTTGTCTCACTGTCAATTCAGTTATACACACACCATCTCCGTTCTCCCCTCCTCTTACACGATCATAAATTTACATCATTCTTTCTCCCACTCTAACGAAAATTCATTGTTAATTTTTAAATCAGGAGTGATTTTTTTCATTTATATTTGGATTACAGGTTTTAAGATGTGAGGTTATTTTTATCAACGTCAATAAAATAAATATCAACTTAAAGTGTTTTAAGTGTTTGTATTTCTTTAATTACTAATTATTGCTCTGTCTCTGACATACAGCTCTCACTGGATCTATAATTACCAATAGTTTTATTATATATATATATATATATATATATATATATATATATATATGAAGAAGATGACACAAAGTAGATCATTTTGTCTCATGATCTTCACTTTAGTTTCGGATAGTATTATACACCTCCATGTATATATATATATATATATATATATATATATATACCACCCTGAACAAAGAAATTTTAGTAAAGTAAATGTGTTCCCCGGTAGGGACGCACATACGATCACTGCCGAAAAATCTCGGGTTATAAATCTATCCATGTATTCTTTAGAATATATATATATATATATATATATATATATATATTTATGTAACCAAATATGTGGATATAGATCCGACAGTATGAGGAAAAATATGGAAAAGCAAAAAATACGAATATGCAAGTTTACATTGAAACAACATTAAATATATATATATATATATATGTCCTCTTTGGAATTATCCTTACCAATTACAAATTGGTATTATATATATATATCTATATATCTATATATATATCTATATATATATATATATATATATATATATATATATATATATATATATATATATATGTGTGTGTGTGTGTGTGTGTACAGAGAGAGAGAGATAGAGAGAGATAGAGAGAAAGAGAAAGATGTACATGAGCGAAAAGTCCTGTATACTCATTGGAAAAACGATGCATTTTTAAAAAAAAAAAAAAAAAAACAAACACGCTGAAAATTCTGCACACTTTTTATTTAACGCTTGTAACATTAACATGCACGCCAGATCCTCTTCTTAAGCATTTACACACACAGACACGCGCGCGTGCACACACACACACACACACACACACACACACACACACACACACACACACACATACATATACACGCACACATATCTTTTCATTTTTTCCATACCATGTCGTTTCAGGACAACCATAGCTTTACTTACACTGATTCCGTTTGTTTATTATTTGCGAATTGCAACACATTCTTTGAAAACTTAATGTAGTGGTTTCCCGTTGCCTTCTCAACAATTTGGAATCTAGAGTTTTCCTTTTCTACAACTGATTGCCACCGAAACATCAAGTTTATCCAGCGATTTAACTCTTAGCTGGACGTGGCTGGTCGTGAGAAGAGACTGGTTCATGCCTTTAGCATAGACATTTGTGCAAAATCAAGAATGAATCCTGCCGAATGAGAACTTTTACGTGATGCAACGTTTGGGATGGTCTTTCCTGACTGCAAATAGGAATATGTGTGTAGGTGCTGCATGTGTGCCGCATCTGAGTCAATGAATGAAAATCCTTAAGAAGAGGATCTGACGTGCATGTTGTTAATGTTACAAGCGTTATAAATACGAAAAGGTGTGGAGAAAAGAGAAAAAGAGTAAAGAAAAAAGTTGGAAGATCGAATGACAGAAGAAAGAAAAATATGAAAAAAGAAAGAAGACAATAAATATTAAGTAGTATGTTGAGCAGGAAAAAATGGAAGAAAAATGAAGAGCGAGAAAAAAGTAAAAAGAAAGCGAAATGGTAACAAAAAATGACATAGAAAGAAAGAAAGAAAGAAAGAAAGAAAGAAAGAAAGCAAGCAAGCAAGCAAGCAAAAGCCCGGAAAATGTCTTTCGAAAAGAATAAATATGTAAAAACAAAAAAAGAGTAGCGAAATGAAAGATAAATAAAAAATAATGATTTTAAAAGTAAAACTAAAGAACATCCGAATTAGAAAATTAATCCGAAAAATATTTTTTAGAAACTAAACTAGATTAAATTTGTAAATCTAACTTAAAAATGCAGAGTAAAACATTTTTATCCCTCATCCCTTACGGTGAGTTAAGAAGTTTGTTTTCTTTTGTAAACTGTAGTAGTGTATATGTTTTTTTTTTTTTTTTTTTTTTTTTAATTTGGTTAAAAGTTTAAGTTTAAAAAATGAATTAAAAAAATATCGTACAATATAATACAAGTCTTTCTTTCTTTCTTTCTCCCGATTGGATAAAGACGTAAACACTTAGCTGCTACCCCAACTTCTTTAGATAAGAAGCCCATTCGCTTGCTCTGAATTTATTAAGCGTGCTTAGTGTACATCTTACCCTCCGACTAAAACCTTTGCTCTGAGCAGCGACGTTCTCATTTATAAACAAACACATTGACTACCGTGCCTCCTCGCAAGATAGAAAGCCTTAGTGATGCTGCCTACCAAGCTGTTTTTGATTTTACTAAGTTGTGTAGTTCTGGGAGCCGTGGCTAAGTTACAGCCTGAAGACTCAAAGAATTACCTTTTCGGACAAAATGCCCTGTTAATAATTGCACTGGCTATCCCATTTTGTTTATGTCTGCTGCAAAGCAAGGAGTTTGTGAAAGCCGACAACAAAGCCGTGGTCATTACAGGTAATTTTTAACATTTTTTTTATGTGTGTGTGGAATAATTCGGGCTATCGTAACACTTGTTTCTTCATCACAGAAAATTTAAAAAATATCGGACAGTATTAAATTAAAAAATAATAAGAAATTTAAATAAATATTTTTCTCTTTACTCTAACATGTTTGTTTTATTTCTAAACAAAATCATGATTTTTTTTTATGTTGCTTTATTGCAAGCACGTTTTAAATTTTTTAAAGTCACTATATTGTTTACGAACAATAAAAATAACTTATTCTTTCAATGTAAACTTTGCACACGAGTTTCTTATAGGATATCTTCCATTTCCTCGTTCAAAACGCAAATACTGAATTATCTCCCTTAGATTGGTTTACCTCGTTTCATATTCTAAGGCCAAATTTATTTTTTCATAAATAAAGATGACTTCGACCAGTAAGACTTAACTTAAAAAAAAAAAAAACTTTCCCCTGTTTCATATTCTGAGAACATATATTTTGCGTAAAATTCTGTAACCGTAAAATTTTGTATAATAAAATTAAATAATATTAAAATAATAAAGATTTGATTTTTTCGCATAAATTCGAACACTTTCGGGTGCTATATATTTAATTTTTTCATATCCGGAGGAAATAGGTTCGAACTTATCTACAAATTTTTATTGGTCACAAAAGTCGCATTATCGCTAATTTTTATTTATTTATGAAATAAATATATTCCTCAGAATATGAGGCTAGGTAAGCATCTATGGGAGGTAATTCAATATTTGGGATACGAAAAATATTTTGGATGCTAAAGTGGAAGATAACTAATTTTTAATTTTATCCAAGTATCGATAATTGTTATCTCTAGAATTATTAATTAGAATCTTGTATCTGTGAAAACAGCGTACATATATATTTTTTTAACTACGAGGGCTGAAAACCTCAGCCCCCCTGATCACCGCGCAAATTATATATATATATATATATATATATATATATATATAGAAGGATATAAAATTCGAACAAGTGGAGAAATTACAGTGGAACACCTTTTTATTGACAACGCGTTTTGCTAGGTAGACGTCTTCAAGTCTGAATGAAACGCACACAGATTTGTCGTTCATTCTGAGCTGAAGACGCCTAAATGTCTTCCACTTCGTCTGAACATATATATATATATATATATATATATATATATATATATGGTGGTTTCCTACTCACTGCACGAGAACCACCACCAAGCAAACCGCAGGAGGTTTCAGCCTTAACCAACACCGGAAGCCCATTGATACCTGAGCAATTGTTTATTTTCATTCATATCTTGCGCAATATTATGTTGACACTCAGCATCAAACAGCCTAGATCAAATAACAAGAAACCAGTTAAGATAACTGGAGACTTTGCCACATACGATTCCAGAAAAACGGAAAAATGTAAGAACGCTGGAAAAACTAAATGAACAATAAATTAAATTTCCCTTGGCATGCATATATATATATATATATATATATATATATATATATATGAGAGAGAGAGAGAGAGAGAGAGAGAGAGAGAGATAACGATATATATTTTGACATATCAGGAACATTATTAGGGAAAAGTCTGTGACAAAGTGGAAAAAAGTTTTGTTGTCACGCGTTTCGTCCTTATATATATGTGCGTGTGTGTGTTGTTTTCCGTGTCTACATTGTTTCTATCTAGAAACGCTCAATGATTACTGAGAAGTTTACCTATAAATATAGTAATTGTTAAACTAATATATATATATATATATATATATATATATATATATATATATATAATTCTCAGCATCTCCTCTCCTTCGCACGTATGTGCAGTCGCATCAACGTTTAACATCATTTTAGCCCGATGAAGCCCTTATGGATGAAGCGAGTCACACAAAATCTTTTACCACTTTGTCATCAATTTCCCTAATATATATATATATATATATATATATATATATATATATATATATATCGGGTGCGGCAGAAATACCTCACATATAATCATAAGATATTAGTGGCAATAGTGTCTTCATCTTGCTAATGTTTTACCATTATGTGACACACACACACACACACATATATATATATATATATATATATATATATATATATTCTGAGGAATATATTTATTTCATAATAAATAAAAATTAGATTAATTCGACTTTTGAAACCAATAAAATTTGTAGATAATAAGTTCGAACCTATTTCCTCCGGATCCCAAAAAAAAATTTGCATTAGAAATAAAATGAAAAATAGCACCCGAATGCGATAGAATTTTAAACATATATATATATTTTTTTTAGTATAACTGAATCATTATAGAAATTAGATTTTTTAACTAATTTCTATAACGATATTTTTTGATTTTTTTAGGTTTTCGTATTCCAAATTTTTCAGTACTAATTTCATAATAGGCGATATACCGAAATAACTGAGTCGTATATTAATCGTCGGACACTTTTAGATCATGCCTCTTTCAGTGCATTTAGTTTGCGTAAATTATATTTATTTTCTATCAAATCATCATTTTCCAGGTCAAAACTGTAATTATGAATATTCCAGTTGCACCCAAGTGCATAGAATGTGTTAAATTTTAAGTTCTTCTATGTTCGTATATATATGAGGATCGTCTGAAAAGTTCATAGTCTGACAAAGATAAAAATGTAAGTAGACACACCAGCTGGTAGATTAAAAGACATACAAGTATATCAGAATACAACTGTTCTGGTACGTTAGCATGTCTTTTAGTCTACCAACTGGTGTGTCTTGGTCAACCTATGGAACTTTCAACCGCCGACCCTCGTGTATCTATCTATCTATCTATCTATCTATCTATCTAATATATATATATATTGCGGGAGAAGTAGAGAGCATTGTTTATATTCTATCATATTCTGTCCCTCTCTTGCATTCCCTTCATATATATATATATATATATATATATATATATATATGTATGAGAGAGAGAGAGAGAATATGTATACTTTATTGTGTTCATAGCAAAAATGAAGTGATCCTTTGTAATTGATCCACAGTAATTTTTAAAATGTCGAAATCATTTAAGGCTGCCAGCATTTCCCCCATAATGACGTTTTATCATTTTCTAACCATATGGAGGAGTAATGGATAACGGCTTGGATTGAGGAATCGGAGAGCCGAGTTCGAATTCCAGTCGAATCCATTACATTCACTTACGTGCTAATACCCTTGGGAAAGGTGTGAATCCTCTTCTTCTCCCTCCAACTATGGGTAAAATAGCAGGACAGACTGGGTTCTATAGCCTTGGATGGCAACTGGTCTAGGAGAAGGACAACTCTGAATTCAAAACCTGCGGAGGGTCGTTTGGAGACCTTGTGGCATCCGTTGCACCAGGTCCCTGTATTCGTCCCTCCAAAAAGTGTGGCCTGTGTGGCTTTCGGTTTCTGGGAGCTGTCTGACCCTCATACGTCGAGTTCGACGTGAGAAGCGAAAAAAAAAAACCATATGGAAACATAAAAGCGGGTCCTGACAACTTATTGGGCGACCGAAAAGTTATTGTTATTGTCATATTTGGTGTAGTAAGTCGGTCTGAGAAATTTTCAGCAACTCCTTTGATATATTTCTCTCCGATTTAAATACAAAGTTAAAAGTACTTATCCGTAGTCATTAGGAAATAGATTTCATTGTGTGGATATGATTTTAAAAATAGATATGGTTTCTATAACGCACACACGCACGTGTAGCGGACCGTGGGGGTGAAGATGTGAAGAGATATCAGAAGGTTAAACTTTCCTGCTGGCGGGTCCAGCTACATGAGAATGTCGGACTTTAATTAAGTCCAAAGAAGACAAAGAAAACAAACAAGACCGATATACATGGGTAAACAAATATATATTAATAACAAAACAAGTTAAACAAAGACATGGACAGTTACATAGAGTTTGTATGAAGAAATTATGTGTGTGTGTTGTAAGTGTTCGTACGTACGTGTATTGTTCTTAGTGCGTTCCCAGAATTTGGGAAACGCTGTATCTGTGAGAGGTCACATATTGGTGTTCGTTGAAAAGAGAAATTTTACCTAGTCTCCGCGCAAGCCTGAGTCGAAAGAGAGAGAGAGAGAGGGTCAGCCAGTATTTATAGCCAGGGGAGAGAGACCCCTGTTGAAGGATTAAAGAACTGAGGAGGAGCTAACTGCGACACAGGTACATACACATATATATTCTTTCTTCTTACTTTCTTTTACTACCTTCTGTCCTCGTTCCTGTACATTCATTTTTGTGACATCTGCATGTTAAGATTGTGACCGACAATTATAAATCTTTGGACTTTAATTCTCTTTGAATAAATCCGGTGAGAAGACCCATCCTTGTCTTACGACCATTTCTATTTTTGTATATTTACTGAATTCATTTTCTCTCCCTATGCAGACGTCTTGCATTCTAATATCTCTCCCAAATAAATCAAGTTTACCTAGCCGTTCGAATAGTTCTTTGTGTCATATGTTTTCGAACGCATTGGCATCATTTATAAACATAGGTCTGCATCCTTCTGCATTTGTATTGCTCTTTCTGATATCGTTCTCAGCATCAATCTAGCATTCCTTGATCCAGTATAATGAAACCGCCCTGTTCCTGTCCTATTTCTGGTCTAATTCCACTACGCGTCCTGTTTATCAGAGTTTGGGTGATAAGTGGCTCGTTAGGCTGTGATTGTTCGATGGAGCTCGCATTCGTTTGTACTCGGCTTCTTAGGCGGCCGCATGAAACGATTTTTCGGTATATCACCACTGTCGTATATTTCATTTATTATTTCTGTAATTTTTAAAATGCCGAAATCATTTAAGGCTGCCAGCATTTCTATTACAATTCTATCTTGACTGGCTCTCTTTTTTTTGTTCAATGTGGCCATTTCAGATTTTAATATTTCTGGACCTTCTGTATTTTTGTGCATTGCAGATTTTTCTCTTTTGTTTTGGAAAAAATCTCCGATGTATTCATCTCATCTTTGAAATATTTTTCTTTCTCTATCAATGTTTCCTCGTTTGATTTTATGCATCCTGTCGATTAGCACATATTTTGTCCGGTTTTTTCTCTCATTCTTTTGTGCATAGTTGCTCATCTGATGCTCAATCTTTCTATTTACGCATGCTCTTCGTTGATTCATTCCTCCTCTGCTTGCCTGCATCTGTTTTTAATGTCCTTGTGTAATGTCCTATATTCTGTATCATGCCTTTTAATGTCTCCTTTTCATCATGTCGAGAATTTCATCTGTCATCCACTCCTTTTTTTCTGTCTCGTTTGCCGATGTCAGTAAAACTTCTCTTATTGTATACCACTTTATATTTCCATTCTCATTTAGTTTGTTGTATTTACTTTTAACGCTCTCAGTATACATCTCTTTCAAATTCGGATTAATCAGGAGTTAGTCGTATTGCAGTTTGGGTGCTACGTTGTCTATCTTCAACTTGCGTAGTTTTACTCTAAGATTACATATTACTGGAAGGTGGTTGCTCTTGTAGACGACACGTGTGTTTTACAGTGTAAGACGGCATTCCTGAATCTCTCATTGATGTAGCCAATTTGGTTCCTTGTTTCTCATCTTGGGCTTCTTTAGGTGCATAAACGTCTTGGGTGATCTTGAAACCAGGTATTTGCGACTACCTGCTCGTTAGCCGTGCACCATTGGACCATTTTTTTCTCCACGTTCTTTACGGGTTCCTAGTGCGAATTTCTCAACTATTTCACTATTTTGCCCCTTCCCTACTTTGCCATTCAGGTCTCCCATGACGATTATAATTTCCTACGATTTCCATTGAAGCTTGGTAATGTGCATTGTGTAAAAGAATTTCAATTACTTCCTCCGTCCTGCCGATACATATATAACTACAATGGATGCATTAAAAGGTCTTTTACTTTAACTATAAGAATCCTATAAGATAATTGGCAGTATCCCATAATATATTTCTTCATGTCTTGCTCTAATATTAGTCCTACTCCCCTCTCATTTTTCTCTCAGCCTGTATATGTGACCCTGTGCCTGTCACTGAAGAAATCTCCGTTATTTGCTTTTACTCCTAAAATATTAATGTTTAGCCTGTTCATTTCCTGCTTCATTACAAAACAAACTAACGTTTCCGAAATTACTTTGCTTAGCAATAAAATAGTCAGGTGAGGAGGAAAATGTTCATAGTCAATTTCCAAGTAATAAAACGGACTGTGTGAAGCTTATTGCTCGCAATATATAATTATCTCGATGTAATTTACTGAATAAAAAAGACGATATCGAATAAACTAGAAAGGATATCTTATTTCGTATATAAGCGGAATTTTTGCGAATTTAGGTATTAAGTCACTTGAAATAAGTATTTGATTAGTTATTTGGCTTTTCCAACTTGGACTGTTATTTTTCTCTTGATCGATTTTTGACCTTTGAAAGTAAAATCTGTCATTGTGTTCGAGATTGCTTATAAGACCATCGTCCTAAATACATTATTGTAGGTTTTATAGTTTCTTAGTATTCGAAAATCTTTTTCAATTTGTCATATTTAAATTTTAAAAGTACGAAATCATATTAAAAACATTTTAATCGAATTCAGTCAGTTTTCTGTCTTAAAAAATGAAGTTCAAATTTCATCCACTGTTCAAATTTCATTGATATTTAACATTAATGTGAATGCTATTACAAAACATTTATGCTTAAACAGCTTATAACTCATGGACAATGCTGACAGCTTTCCAGAAGAAGAGTTGAAAATGTGTCTGGCAGAATGACTTACAAATCAAAATTCTGTTTTTGAAACACTTTAGTAAAAATAATGCTTGAAACAGCACTTTTTTAATTTAATGTTTCTTTCTTTTTTTGTGAATAATAATCTGAAAAAATTCTGAAATAAGTTAAACCTATCATCTCTTTATTAAAAAAATGTATAACTTTGTATCATTTACAAAAGTGAATCGATTTACGAGAGGGAACATAGTCATGTTTTATTCAAATATTTTTTCTATACCTAAATCTAAGACTCTTGTATGTTTAGGATCAGCTTTAGAGTCGATTAACGTGCAACTTTTATAAATTAGCTGCATTTTACAAGGAACTTCACCTTTTTAATTGTTTTAATGCCATTGTCCCTACAAATTTCTTTTTATTATCTGGGAATTGTTATGACTTCTTGGGAAAGATGGTAAAGTGGTTCCCTGTTGCCTTCTCCATGATTATAAATACTTAGTGGTCTTTCCAGACTGGGTTGCTTCCCAAATACTAGATAGGCCAGTCTATGTTGCTATTTAGTCTTTAGCTGGGTGGAGAAGAAATGGATTAATGTCCACGTCTAAGGACCTTTATGCAAACATAACAGGCTAGGTGCGGATTTGAACACTGCTGGCCGTGTCGCTTTCCGTGTCGGTAACTATTAAACTACCCGCACATCCTGTCACCTGTTGACTAATGAGTGCAAAGCGTTTCCTTAGAAAATTTTCTGTAGAAGTTTCAGGGTCACGCAAAGCAGAAACAAAGTGCTTCGTGACTGTCACATTTGTTTATTAATGACGGAAATTCACCTGGCTTAATTCCCAGCTTGGAAGAAAATAGGAATGAAAAAAACTGGGAACATATACGGTTCTCACTGCTAGTGACACTGATAGAGACAGGCTATAGTATGCTTGCTCATTGTAAAGCAAACAGAAAATCAGTACAAAAGTAAATCTTCCATCGTTTCTAAATTGGCTTCAATACTAAAGTCTGATATTTGTACATTCCAGAATATAAAACATATCACCAATACCATAGGAGAATGAAAATTTAAACTCCGTCCATGTTTTCTGTTATCACCCTTAAATTATCGCTACAAATCATGTAGACTTGATGGTATCGCTACAATAGTACTGAGAAATATGCTCCTGAACTGGCTGCTGTTCTCTCTAAACTATACAATAAATGCCTTGCTGAAAATCCCCTAAAGTTCCTGTTTTATGAAATCAAGCGAAGAGTTTAATCCTTGTAACTGTCGACCTTTTAGTCTTCTACAACATTTTAGCAAAGTTCTACATGCTTTAATCAACTCCTACTTGGTTTAGCATCTCATTGAAATGCTATGGTATTGATCCAGTCTGTTTTGTCAAATCGTGAAATGAAAGTCGTCTTGAACGACGACTTCTAGATCTCTTTGCATTAATGCCAGTGTTAAACAGGGTTCTATATCTTGGACCTACTTTGTTTCTAATTTAAACCAACGGCTTTCACCAGTTCACCAGTTCTCGACTTGGTATCTATGCTGACGACACAACTATTTACTCTTAATGATAATCAGATAGGTTTGATAAGATCAATTCACATCTGATCTAAAAAAACAATATTACTTGGAGCAAGAAATGGTTCATTAATTTTAACGCCTCCGAAACGAAACTGCTCTTTTTAAAAATCATTTTAGAGAAACTTTTTTAATAGTTCGAACAGCATGGCTGGTGATAACTTCTAAGAAAGAAACTCAATGCGCCTTCTCTGGCTAACGTTTTTCACTGATATGAAGTGGGACGATTATATTGAATTAATTGCTCGGAAAGTTGGTTCACTGTGTTCTTCTAGTCAATTTTCTTCGCCAGAATATATATTATACATTTATAAGTCTCTCATTCATCCATACATTGAATATTACTGCCATATCTGGTATGATGTATTTAGAGATTCTTGATAAACTTCAACGAAGAATCTGCAATGTTATTGGTCCTGTCCTGCCATCTCAGCTTCAGTCACTTCCCCATCGCCATAACGTAGCTTTCCTCTGACTTTTGTATGATTTTTTTATTGTACATATTCTGATGAGCTTTCCTCTTTGCTACTTCGTCTCTGAGTTTAAGCGCAGATTAAGATTTAAATTGACAGCTAAATTTTACACTTCTAATAGTTCTATGTTAAGAATTTTTTTCTCTCACTCGTGGAAAAATATTCCGGCTTTTTGCTTTCCAGAGAGATTTGATCTTCAAAGGTTTAAATGCGATGTCTTTATGGTTATCTTCCGTCTCTTTATATTATGTTCATTTATTGTCCTCTCTCCTTAATGTTATTTTCTCTGATTCTTTCTCATGAGTTTTATTTTGCAAAAATACAATATTGTGGCACAAGGCCGAAAAAGGTGTGTGTGTGTGTGTGTGGGGGGGGTGAGCTGAGGCTGGTCATCACTGCTGTCCTATACCTAACTAATCCGAATCGCGATCCATTCACTCGTTACAATTTAACATATTCACCAAAAGAACTTATCCGTCATCAATCAATCCTCCATTTACCATAATACCTCATACACTCATGGGGCTTACAAAAACGCATCCCATGACATGAAAAGTTGAAAATTCCATGATTTTTTCCACAAGAATTTACGAATGATGAGAGGTGGGGAGAGATGATCCCCCCCAAAAAAACGAAAATATAAAACAAACAAAAGAAACAAAACTGATGTTAGTTGGACCCATCCACCCCCCAAAAAAGAGAGGCTGTTGCATTCTCATTCTTTCTTACTCAGTAAACTTCTTCTATCTTAGTGGCTTTATCGCATTGCTTCGGGCGAAATGATAAAAAAAAAAGCAAAAAAAAAAAAAAAAAAAAAAAAAGCAAACAAACAAACAAACATCGGAAAAAAAACAAAAAAGCAACTCTTGTTTTTAACGGCGAATCTAATATGAATCAAACTACAGTGTGATTGAAAAGTAACTCTGTATTTTATGTATGATGGACTCTCCTGTCTTGTAAAATTATAGTTAAACAAGAGAGTTCATCCTATAGAAAATAGGGAATTACTTTTCAATCACCCCGTACAGTGCTCCCACAATAAAAGTAAAAATTGAAGCATTAAATGGTATAAACAAAATAGTCATGACAAACTGTGTTTGCCGGTTTGGTCTTGTGGTTGAAGTTGCGTGCTGTGAGGTTGGGAGATTTACATAAATAACACCACTGAGTAACTTTTTATTTTATTATTATACAAAAACGTGTTTTAGTAATTCGAAATCTAATAAATTTCTTTTCATATGATATTTATATTTTTCAAACTTTATATCTCAGAATCAGAGACCCATTTCCTTTAATCAAACCCCATTTCAAAAGCCAACTGGAAAGGTTTTCTTTCTTCCAAGTATTTCTACTCTTCAGTTAATAGACAAAATCAAATGATATCAATTTCTTTCATGTAAAATATTTCTGGTCAACGCTGTAGGCGTAGAATAACGGTTTGAGTAATTGCGATGAAAAGCCACGTAATAAAGATGTATAAAAGTACCAATCAATAATTAACAAAATTGTTCATGTAATAGGGAATTCAAAATAATATTATTCGTAAAAATGTTTTAAGTGACGCCCCCACCTAAAACAAAAAAAAAATCGTACAAAACAACAACAAAATAAATTTTAAAGAGCTCCATGTGAAATGAAGTTACCGCATTTTTAACTCCAGGATTCCGCTTATTCACTTTTCAAAATATTTTTTGACATTTTTTGCTGTCACTAAATGAGTATGTGACAGTGATCACGTCGAATAGAAAAGCAGCAGCACACCTTTAATAATGAAAAAACAAAAATAAACCCAAAACAGTTGCACATTTTATTGGGTTTTCTTACATTTTATACAATAATTTACTTAACGTCACCACAATGCTCTTTTGATTATTCGAATGTAAAATCTTTAAATTACTGATTTCTTTTGAATGTACTAATTGCTGACGAACCTCCAAGATGCCACATTTAGCAGACAACAACGTCAGAAATAACTATATTTAGAGTTGTAAATTCAAAATCCAAACCTTAAATGCAATTAGATAATCACTGATTAAATGAACACGTGGAAAAAGTGATGGCCAAATGTCAGTTGAAGAAGTTAGCCAAAGATGGCGAAATTAGTCTCTTTCCAGGAGATGGAATGCAAAAAAAAAGTTTCTCCACGATTATTAAAAAAAGAGCAGTTTCGTTTCGGAGGCGCTATTTCTTACCTCAAGTAACAACAGATTGAAGGTCATTTATTTTAGAGCAGAAGCCAATTCAATCATATCGAACTTATACAACTTACTATTAAGAGTAAATGGTTGTGTCGTTAGCATAGATACCGATTCGAGAACTGATAACATTAAGAATGTCGTTGATGAAAATTAGGAACAAAGTAGGCCCAAGGATCGAGCCCTGTGGAAATTAATTAAATCATTTAAATCGGTGATCGTCTATTTGTATTTGAGGTTTGGATTTTGAATGTACAACTTTAAATGTAGTTATTTCTGACGTCGTTGTCCGCTGAATGTGGCACCTTGGAGGTTCGTCATCGTTTCCTACATTCGAGTGAAATCAATAATGCTCAACGTTCGTAAGTTTTGTATCACTGTGTATTTGATTACTTCTTTAATGACACAATTCGTAATTAAACTCAAATTTGACTAGGCCTATGTTAACAGATGAACACCGAGTTGGCGTTGAGAACCTCGACCTGAAGTATTGGTTATAAAAGCTAATCCGATTGACCATTATTCGTTATGAATCCGATTCTCATATTTGTGATCTTAAGCTAAAGTTAAGCTTAGTAAATAACATATCTGGTGTTTCAGTGTCATTCGGTAGACGCGCATGCGTACACATATTTAACTGTGCCCGCGTTTTACTTAGGAACTATGACTTTTAAAAATATATCAAACCAAGAACATGATTTGATATTATTTGTAAAGGTTTTTTTTTTAATTCTTTTAAGTACAAATCTTGAATACCCACTTTGGTGGTAGTTACCAGATTATTTACGTAGCAACTCAATAATTTAGACTAAAGTCTATTTAATCAATATTTATATCAACACAATTTCAGGCTATACAACTGGTGGTTATCTCAAATAACTCGCCGTTGCAAGATCTGTTAAACTTTCATAAAATGTTTGTTTATTTTCCCCTGAGAACAAAATCGGGACACTAAGTCCAAAGTCTGTGTATTTGCGATGTATGTATATAGGTATGCATGTATGTAGACTTAAAGGAAAACAAACTCTGAAGTTTTTCTCTCTTCTTTCTGACTCTCTCTTTCTCTTTTTATCCGTGTTTACGTAACAAAGCATTCTAACCGTTAATTTGGGATATCTCAAACAAAATAACAGTTACTTAAAAAAACCTAATTAAATTATAGCCTGTAAGAAAACAACACTTAATTTAATCAAAATCTCTATACGTATGTTGGCAAAGCAAATATATACACAAGAATTTTACTTATGAGAAAATAATACTTAAAATGACAGTGCGGGGCGTTATTTTTTCCTTCATTAGTAAGGAAATATCATTTAACCTTTTCAGAAACAATACTGAAGTGGACTTGTCATTTTTTATATATATATCATCAGAATTGGTTAAGAATATGAGAAAAAAAGAAAACTTTATTAAAGAAAATATTTTTATATATATTCTACATTAACCATTTGCGTCGAAATGGCTTTATTGCCTTTTTGGGGGCGAAATGATTAAAAAAATATGTTCGGCTAAAACTTCTTCAAAAACTTAAAAATAGGATGAATAATATTTTCTTCGTTTTGAGTTTTGCTTTCATAACCAGTGTATTTCTTTATTAATGTTTAATTAATTTATAGTTTGAGGGACCCGAACTAACAGAAATACTGACCAAATTAATTATATAAGCTAATAGGTACGTGCGCTTTTATTTATTATAGGAATTTGGTTATATTTATAACTATGTGAGTATTTCATTTGAATCATTTCACCCCAAGCAAGGAAATAAAGCTATCAAAATGCAAAGAGTTGTTGCGAGTCAAAGACGCTGAGAAACACACAAACAAAAAACAAAGTAGAGGGGACAATAAAATAACATATGTTAAGAAAACAAGATAACGATTGACATTGCATTTAAATTTTTGAAAAACTAATTTGACTGGAAAGCAAGAAGCCGGAAGACAGTTCCACAAGCAGGGTGTACGAGAGAAGAAACTTACGGTTACATCTATCTACTTCAACTGTAAAATCATGAGACTTAGATGTCAACCTAGTATTGCGCTTAAATCCATTGACGAAATACCAAGGACGAAAGCCGATCAGAACAAGTATCATAAAAATATACAATAGTGCCTTTTGCATAGTGCGGTAGAAAAGTGAAGCCGCGATGCCAGGTTAGGACCAATAACATTGCAGATTCTTATTCGTCAAGAATCTCTAGATACATGGCAGAAGCACCAAACCAGAGGGGGTAGGAATATTCAATTTATAGGCCAATGGTAGGCTTATATAGGTGTAAGATAGATTCCGGTGAGGAAAATTGTTTCGAACCAACTTTGCTTGCAGCAGACCTAGCAACTGATTCAATATAATCGTTCCATTTCATATCAGTGAAAACATTCATTTATTCACTATTAACCTGAATTAGTATATATATATATATATATATATATATATATATATATATATATATATATATATATTTAGGCAACAAGTATTCATCAAAAGAATTTTGATTAAAAAGTACCGATGAGGTCTGGCTGTTTAATTTTTTACTATAATATATTTTTCAAATTTTCAGATAAGGTATTTAGTATTGTGCTCTGTTATGGATAATACTCAACACCTTGCCCGAAAATTGGAAAATATCATAAGAAATTAAACAGGCACACCTTGTAGGTTCTTTTTAATCAAGCTTGTTATATATATATATATATATATATATATATATATATATTTGTATGAGAGGCGAGTGGACAGTCAATCTACAAAACTCTGGAGTCCGGATGCTGAAGTTAACACCAATCAGCAAACAAAGTGACAAAATTTATATTTGTATTAATCCCCCACCTCTCTCTCTCTCTCTCTCTCTCTCTCTCTCTCTCTATCTATCTATATATATATATATATATATATATATATATATATATATATATATATAATTATATATGACCATCTTTGATTAGCTCCCTTACTCTGTGGACGCTTGTTAACAAAAACACCATAGCTACAACGGTTAATTTTAAAATATAACAGAAATTATCACAGAATTATTTACAAAATTCATCACCACAACGATTACAGTTACATTAAGTTTGTCTTCGCAATTCACCTCTGGTTAGGTTAACAAAAAATACGGCGCCTTCCTTGGTGAATTTCAACTTAACATCAAGAAGCTATTTAGACAACTAGAAAGAATTATTATAAAAATGAATAGACATAATATGTCTATATTATTCAATGAAACATGGTTGTATGAAGATATGCTGCATATATATATATATATATATATATAGAGAGAGAGAGAGAGAGAGAGTGATATGGATTCTTTCTTTTTCAATAGCGAAATTATGGTGGCGCGATTAATAATATCAAGATGGCGTACTATTTTTCTTTTGCGTTTGAGTCATTTTTATAGTTGCTTAATGCTTCAAACGAATTAAGTGTTCTGTAACGGTAATTGGTGTGGAAACTAGAAACTGTTAGACGAGTTCAAATTCTGGCAAATTCTGTTGTGCTCACTTCACATTAATACCATTGGTATGAATTTATCACTTCTTTCGACAGCTCTGAGTTAAATACTAGTGCAGATGGGCTTTCTAGCTATAGATAGTATCCAGTTTAGGAGAAACAAAACTCTGAATTCCAAACCTTTGAAAATGCAACGGGAAACCAGCCAACTATCGTTCCCAAGATTTTATGTCAATTCATAGGTAATAAAAAGGAATTTGTGGAGAGCCATGATTGCCTACGTCCTGACTGGACATGGAGTTAAACAAAATATATTAACAATTTATATCTTAGAGTTCCGTTCACATACTCCATGCTAAAGTGAAAACATTTTTATTGATTTTGAAAGCGATTTTGTTCTTCCTTCACTTTACCCACCGACAAATTTGTTTTTATACAGAAAGTTTATGATAGGCTTACTTTACTTCATATTTCAAACTGTTACCTATTGACGTTAAATATTTGCTGGATCCTGCTAACTTTTAATCCTTGACAATGAGTAATGGAATAGTATCACTGGTGCATGATGGGTAACAGTTGGTTCTAATGTTGAACATTATTATATATGAAATGCATGAAGTTGAAATGTTTGGTATTTGAACAGATGTGGTAACAGGATTACATAGGATAGTCGTTCATTACGTACGTCAATGTAGATAAATACTTACAGTTGACAGGCTTAATGACTCGGTGTGGTAGAGTGATTAACAAATTAGTCCTACTGACTATTACTAATGTCATGAATTTTATCTTCATTGAGGGCACAGCATGTGTGGTTTTATTTTAGACTTAGTGTGGTTTTATTTTAGACTTAGTGTGGTTTAGATTAAGCTTAGTAAATGATCAGTAGACAAGTTATGATAGTGATGTTGCTTCCATTTATGCTTCCTTCGTGTGCGAAGATTTTCCAGCTTTTTCATTTGTTAAATATGCTGTCTTCTGTTGTGTATTTATGTTCTGTAGAAATCTAAAAAGAATGATAAATAAACATAGTTATCAGTTGACTCAGTTTCTCGGATGTGTAGTTAACGTAATTGTTATTATGGAAGAATCGACAGACCGAATTAAAATTCCGGCTGCATTTGTTGTGTTCACTTCGCAAATTTTATACCTCCAGTTATGGGTAAAATAGTATGGTGAAATAAGCTCTCTAATTTTGGTAGAGAAAACCAGTCTGAACAATTTTGAATTTAAAACTAGAGAAGACAACCATTCCACTACTTTTCTCAGAAAAAATCATGTCAGTTCAGATATTAAAGGTACAGAAAGCTGTTGAAAGTTATGATCACCTACCACGACCTAAGGCGAGGTGACATGAAAAATTATACAGCGACTAGTTTTCAGAAAACTCTGTATTAGGTCCATCTACATATACTTAGTTTCTGAAAAGGTTTTATGTCATAAAAAGGTTAGTTACTGTATTCGGGTTGAGGTCTACTATTTTTAGGCTCAAATTTTACTAGCCTTCGATTTACTATGGAGGTGGCTCCTGAATCCTTAATACGCAGCAGATGTGAATCCTGATATCTAGATAAATGGTAGGTGCGAAAAGCCAAAGATATGTACAATAAGAACACTATTTGCTAGCATAGCAGATGTTAGAGTATACTTCCTGGCATCCACTTTGTCTTCGTTTATACATTTCTTGATATTTAAACTTTAATTAAGGATATCTCATCTTATGTTGTACTGTTCATTTATTGCTATCCCCGATTTCATAAAGAAAGTCGGTATTACCAGGACGGGACTATGAACAATGTCACCAAATGCACGAAACAACACTTTTATTCTCTAGGCTATTGTGCTGTGGTTTGTACTTATGTAGTCTTCCTGAATTCTTCTTCTATTTTCCGCTGTCATTAATTCTTTATATTCTATTTCCTTCCTACAACTGTATGAAACACCAATGGAAATGGCGGATCTTTTCACGTATGAATTAGGCATAGTGTGTGAATCAAATACAGTTGAATAAAGAAGAGAAAAATTGAACTATAAAGAAATACGTTGATCTCGTTTGTTTTAGGAAACTACAATATTAAACGTACGAACGTAATCAGTAAGTCTGTAACCTAATGATGAAAATTAAATATTTTTCAACATAAGCTCCTTCCTTGTTAATACTTTAATTTAGTGGTGCGTATTAAGTGTAATTAAGAAAGCCTTGCTTTTAACAAGTAGTACATCAAGAGTTCGCGATTCTTTACATGGGGATATGTTGGGTTCGCTAATCTCGGCAATGGTTATAATGAACTATAAGTATTGTGTAATTATCACATTCGTAAACACAAGCTAGTTTTAACAAGCGTACTTATATTCTTCGGTGCTTAAAATAGGCGAGAATACAAAATTTCTGATTTTGGACTTCAAATCTCGTCTAAGGCTTTCTTTAGGAATTTTTTATTCAATACACAGTTATATAATTCATCGTTTAAATGATGCCATGAATTTTTTCATCTCTGTTAAAAATGCCGGTTATTGTAAGTCTTCGTAAAATCATCATTTTTGTGTAGAATTTTCAGTCTTAATGAACAAAAAACGTACAAGAAAAAAAAAAAAACAGTACGCGATAAATATGGATTGAGATTTAAATGCTACTTTTAGTTGTCTAGCCTAAAGTCCACATCAGTAAAGACACTCGCAGATTTATTGTTTCAAGCTTTAACCATTACACAGCCGACATATTCGACTCTTTTTGCCAGTATATTAAAATATTTAAATCGGTGATTTTTTAAAAAAACCTTTTATTAATTAATCTATTTTTCTTATTTGGTGCATTTACATATTCATGCCAATTGTTTCGTAGTTATCACCAGAGATTGAGTAACAGCAAGTTTCCTCAACTCTCCGTGATAGTATCCTCACTGAAGGGATCGGGGCAGTCCGAATTCTTTTTTGGATCTTAAAGATTTATTTCGTCTCTGTTTAAGTAATTTTTTTCTTGACGAATTTCAAGATCGCCAACTATTACCGGCACAACTCTAATTTCAGTTTGTCTGTTTTTGGACAAGTGTACGGTCAAAATCTACTTGCATTGTTCCCAATGGATCACCGTCTCCAATCAGTCATGCCCATTCTTGTATTGTTTCTCGGTCAATTTGCTACATTTGCTGTTTATGTGGTTCATTGCCTCTTCTTTCTGCTTTTTTCCCCTGTATTGAAACATTTTCCGTATGCTGTCTTTTATTTTTTAGACTTTTAATAATTGGTTTTATGGTGTCTGTTTGGGTCGCTATTAACAACTCGCTTAATGTTTCTTCTACGTAGCGAGGTTCACTTCGATTATCTGACATGCTTTCGATTTGTCTTTTCTAATATATAAATTCTCGGTACGACCAATAAAAGATTACAAATTTCTAATGTTGGCCCAATGGGTCAGATGGGTTGAACCGATGACTCTTCACCACTCTCTGGTAATTGTTTTGCTTCCGGTTTTTAAGTAGACATTGTTTGTTTTTTTTTTTTTAGTTTGTAGCACGTAAGCAAAAGGACATGATGGGTACATTTATATTTTATGAGCATATACAAGGTACATTCAGCATGACCAAATGGGCGCAGTACGGTGATAGGTTTTTAAAATGTTGGTATTTTTTTAAATAAAAACTATTAATCGGAGTCGATAGGTTCGCCCATCGTCCGTTTCCCACCCCTTCCCGATCTTTTGAACAGGAGTAGCGGTTTACCTCTTGTTTCCTGTTTCGGACGGATTGAGTTTCCGGTTCCTTTTAAGGCCTTCGACTGAACTCTGAAGTGTTATTCACTAATTAAATCTTGAACTTTTCAAGTCTAGAGTTAGCTGTTATCTTTTTTGTATAGCCCCCAATAACTTCACTTTTTGATTTTCTTGAGCTAATACAACGCCATACTGTAAACCTCAACCTTTTAATGGTTCTTAAGCCTTATATGGGGGGGGGGAGCAATAGTAAAAATAATAAATATTCACTACAAAAATCCAATATGTATTGTTGGTATTTTTTATAATATATTTTCCTATTGTTTTGATTTTTGTTTTGGTGTTCACTATTGAACTGAATTGCTATAGTTCCCAGGTGAACTTGGGAACAACAGTAATTCAGAGGTGGTTCCACGCTCCTGAAAACCTCCAATCTCCCGATCAGAGGAATTGCTACCGGATGTAGCTTATCGTCATACCCAGGCCTATGAGCGCGGATGAAATTCGATTAAAACTCGTGGCCTTCAGACTTACTAAACGAAATTTAGTAACTAGCAAGATTAGTAAACAGCCTGCTAAAAAAAAAAACAGAAAAAAACAAAAAAAAACCAACAAACAAACAAACCAGACTCCGGCATTATACATCTGTTCAACTAATCCAAATTTGTCACCAGCAATTTATTTTAATATAACAGGATACGATATATACTTCGACAAAGAAAGTTTTATTAGTTGCATTTTTCTCCACTTCTGAACCGAAAAAGGACCTGCTAAAATTTATAAACATGTCTAAATTGAAGTTTTAATGGCTGATTAGATATTATTCACTGTCATCTACAAATATGAATATCTACGACCTCCCAAAACAAATTTGATAAAATAATTCACTTTGCGAATTATAGAAAGATCATTCTTCCACAATGTAAGCCTCATATCGCAGCCAGATTAAGTCACGTTTGCGTATATGTATAAGAAAAGTTTCAATTTTTGATGGTTGGTAAATTTTAGGTCAGTGATGTAGTCATTTTAAAGTTATTTTCAACTCAATAAGTCTTTTTTATCAAATCGCGAAATGAAAGCCGTCTTGAATGGCCACTCTTCTAGATCCTTTTGCATTAATAAAGGCGTCCCCAGAGCTCTATCTTTGGAGCTGTGTTGTTCCTAATTTTCGTCAACGACCTTCCTGGTTGACATTAGTTCTCAACAGTATGATGATGACACAGCTATTGATTCCTGTCTTAATAGTAAGTCTAATCGGTTCAATAGTCAAATTGGCAGCTGATCTAAAAAAATGACCTACATTCTGTTAGCTGGTTCATGGAATGATTTGTTCATTATAACACCTCCAAAACGAAACTGCTCTCTATTAATCGCCTGAGAGAACCTTTTCTGCCTTCCATCAGCATGACTGATGCTAACCTCCAGGAAAGTGATTCATTGTTCCTTCTCAGGCTAACGTTTTCCGCTGGCATGCAGTGGTAAGATTATATATAATCAATTGCTAGGTCTGTCGCTAAGAAATTTGGTTCATTGTGTCGTGCTAGATAATTTTCTCACTTACATATTGATAAGTCTCCTATTCGTTCATGCTTAGAATATTGCTGCCACATCTGGTCGATGCTCCTGCTATATATTTGTATATTGATTTTTTATTTTGTTGATTTTTTGCTAAAATTCAAAGAAGAATCTGCAATGTCACTGGTCCTGATCTGGCATCTCGGCTTAAGTTACTTTCCCACTGCCGTAATGCAGCTTCATTGTGCCTTTTCTATTAATACTTTCATAGTAATTGTTCTGATGAACTTTTCCCTATGGTACCTAGAGTTTATGAATTTAAGTGCAATACTAGACTGTCGACAAGGTCTTATCATTTTATAGTTCAAATGGCTAGATGTAATCCGGTGTATTTCTTGCATTTCTTGTTTGTGGAACTCTCTTCTGATCTTCAAGATCTTAAGTACAATATCAATCATTATCTTCTGTTTTCTTCATTCTTGTTCTTTTATTGTTCTCGTTCGTTAATAATGTTTTCCATTTTCTTATATTATTTCACACTAAATAATCTCCTGCATCTTAGTAGCTTTCTTGCAATTTGAAATGATTAAAAAAATAATATTTATTCATTACTGATATTATTTACAGTCTGACTACTGTCCCTATCTTTTGTGTCATAATCGCAAAGTTTCTGTTGTTCTTCTCCCCGAATCTTTTTCAGGTGTCGGTCATAACCTTCAGGAAGCATAGAATTGAAGCCTTTATTTAATCTATAGGAGTAATCTACATGTCCGTGTCTAGGAGTACTTGGTGTTATTTTCTCTTCGGCCCTGGTAAGTAATTTCGAACTGAACCATTTATTTATTCTATAAGATTAAATAAATTGTTCACTTCGAAATTTCCTGAAAGTTAATAAGGCCAGAAAGTACAACACACTAGGACAATAACAATAATGATGAGGACATTAATCCGACTTCCAATAATGATAACATCTTAGAAATTCCGAAAGAAAATATTTATTCCTGTGAGTCAACATGTATGAATAATATACGTATTACGAATGGTAAGATTCTCCCCTCCCCCCAGTTCATGGTGAGTTTAAATATTCTGAAAATTTTCTCAGGCTTTTTTCTTTGATAAAATCTAATGCTATTATTTATATACATGTATCCAATGATCTCCTTGAATTTATCAAGATGAGCGTCAAGGATCTGGACTTTGAGGGAAATCCTGGAGCCCATTTTGCCATAGTTCTTGGCCAGGGTCTTAACATGTTCCACATTTCGAACTTTTGATTCTCCAGGAAGCCCCGAATGGAATAAGTAGCAGGCCAGAGTGGATTCTGTTCTTGCTTAGCAGCCAATCTCTGAATTTAAAACCGAGCAGGGCTGCGTGGGAATCCGTGAAACAATGGGTGTCATAATAATCAAAGGATATATGTAGGCAGTGTGCCTATTCAGTTTTAAAAACTTGTGTCTGTGTGTGTCTGTGTGCGTGTCTGTGATTTGACTCAACGGAGAAAGAAGATCCGAAAATCAAAAAGTGGATGGCTCACAGAGAAATGAATGAATATTATTTTTTTTAAATTGTTAGATGAATTTTGAATCTCTTGTGATATATTTCTGTCTGTCACTGTATCTGTCTATATTTCTGAGATGAGGTATTAAGTACATTATTTACATTATTTGGACTATTGTTCTCATCTTTGTCGCCATATTTATTACAACGTTTCGGCAGTTGTACGCTCCGGCCTTCTTCAGGTGGTTGGAATGTCGAACTGAACCCTTTATTTCGCTCACTGGGGTAGACTGTTCTAGTTACACGTGCCATGTTAAATGGATATCAGTTATCTCCTGTTAATTTCCCTCTGAAAGTTCTCCACTGCCTTAACCGGGTATTGAACTCGCACTCTTTGAGTCCTGTCACTGGATCTAACCAACGTCATTATCCACTGTGCCGTGTGTCCTTGAGAACATCTGTACATGAATTTCTGGGTATTATAAACCTAATGTCTTCAGCAACCATTTTTACCTGTGCTCATACTGCAATTTTTTCTGTTATCATTGCATGTTTTTTTTACCAGAGCTCATATTGCAACTTTTGTTGTTGTTATCGCTTTTCTCTGGTACTCCTTATTACTGGTTCCCATATTGTATTCATTTCTATGCTTGGTCGGCTATGGAGATTTTTGTAACCTAGCATATGTGCTGATTCATTAAAGTTTACGAATTTTCCAATGGTGTTCCTTGTCTATGATCTTTGTCTAACCTGATCCCACGGAGGGCGGGGATCTCCCTTCTCTCTCCATATGTGGTCAGCAGTGAAAGCAATAGTCAACATCAGCAAATATCAGCTTAGTGCCTCTGAGGAGTCACTATTGAATAAGGGGATCAACTTCGCTACAACCATCAGGCGAGTGACATACTTGGACATCATTGCCAGAGTCGAGGAGGTGGCCTTGAACATCTCTCAGGCTCAGGCGGATGAACTGAGATCGAAGGTGAGACAGACCTTGGAGAAGGCCAAGCCGCCCAGGTCTAACATAACAAAACTGGAGAGGCTTTCGATCGGATCCCTACAGAGGAACGAAAACATCATCATACTACCGGCTGACAAAAGCAATGCAACTGTAGTGATGAACAAATCAGATAATACAAGAAAACTGGAAGACCTCATTAGCAATGGTAGCTACAGCAAAGTAAAAAAGGAACCTACAATGAAAACGGAACGCAAACTGTCACAAATACTAATCAAGAACAAGGATCACTTCGCACCTAAGACGTATAGGCAGTTATCGCAGCGTTACACCAAGCTACCTTACATATACGGTCTCCCTAAGATTCACAAAGACGGTATTCTGCTCAGGCCGATTGTTAGTTGCCAAGGCTCTGTGTGCCACTCTCTGAGTCACTTCATTGTAGATATAATTGACACATTGATCGGAAAGTCTCCTTCATATGTCCGAAACTCCGCCCAATTCGTGGAAATAGTCAAAGATGCTCCCATCCTATCCAACCAGATGGTGAGCTTGGACGTAGTGAGTTTGTTCACCAAGGTACCCACGGAGGAGGTACTCTCAGTAGTCAGAGACAGATTGGCCTCTGACACATCCCTAGAAGAACGGACCCGTATTCCAATAGATAATCTGATGGACTTTCTGTACACAAACAACACACTTCGGAATGGGATCACACATATATCGACAGGATGAGGGCATAGCAATGGGCTCGCCATTATCACCAGCAATGGCGAATATATATATATATATATATATATATATATATATATACATGGAATACTTTGAGGAAATGGCATTAGAATCTATATCTCTAAAGCCAACTATATGGTTAAGGTACGTAGATGACACCTTCATACTCTGGCCACACGAGGAAGATGTTCAGGTTCTACTGGACCATGTGAACTCAATAAGACCTTCGATACAGTTCACAATGGAGAAAGAGGGTAACAACACACTCCCATTCCTGGCTGTTCTAATATCTCGAACAGAGCATGGGTTCAAGACATCCGTATACTGTAAGCCGACATTCACCGGACAGTACCTCAATTTCAGCTCCCACCATCCATACAGCGTAAAGAAAAGGATCGTCCGCTGCTTACAACACCGAGCAAAAGTCATAAGTGGCGACCCAGAGACATTAGATAAAGAATTGGTCAGTATAAATAGTACCCTACAACGTAACAACTATCTTGGGTACATGGCAGCAACACCCAAAAACTGGTATAGGCGGGTACAAGAGGAGGACAACAACATTCAGAAAACAGTTTGCCTGCCTTATGTGAAGGGGTTATCAGAGAAAATACAAAGGATCTGCGGTCCATATGACATCAGGACAACCTTCAAAAGCTTGACGACACTTCGCAGATATTTCTCCCGAGTAAGACTACCCCATAGAGGAGAACATGACTAAAGACTGTGTGTACGCTATCCCGTGCAGCTGCGGAAATAAATATAAAGGGGAGACAGGCCAGTTTATAATCACTTTTACTATTAGTATCAACAACTGTTTTGTCTTAACTAGAATGTTATATAATGAGATTTAGGAACATTCGTTTAAAGAACATTGGTCTAAAGAATATTGGTCTAAGGGAAACCTTTGTATGACCATTTGTCTAAGGAATACTCGTCTAAGGACATTGGTCTATGGAATACCCGCCCCCAAAACATTGGTCTATAATAATATTCTTTAATAAATTTACACTTTATTCATGTACAAAATACTCAATTTTGTTGATATTCACTAAATTACAGAATAATATTTAAGACACTAATAACAACATTAATTATTGATGATACATGTGTTTTATAAGCATTTATTGGAATGCACTGTTTATATATTAATACAACCTACATTAGACGAATATTTCTTAGACGTATATTCTTTAGATGAGTGTTCCTTAGACCAGTGTCCTTGAGACGAATGTTCTGGATCCCTATATAATGGCCCAAGTCTGCAAAGTGGTAATAATGACTGATAGGAACAGTAATCAGGTATTGGTTGACTAAAATCAATAGACATCCAGAGATTAAGCCTATTAATTACTCTGAAGCAAATTAAGGGCTCTAGAATGTAAGCAGAAATCTCTTCGAACGAGTAACACTGCATAATGCATAGTATTGCAGACTATCATCTCCTAACAACATTAATATACATCTTATTACAATGGAAAAGAAAAAGGACATATTCTGGTTTATAGAGGTATATTTTAGCTTAGTCAATTTTATACTCAGGGTTATAAACTAGCCTAGTCTAACTTATACCTTGGGTATAAAACAACCTAACCGGGACTAACACTGGGTTTCTCGAGTGTGTGTGTGTGTAACAGTTTTGTTATGTGGGCGTCACATTTATTTCAGAGTGAGTGTCAATTTTGTTTTGCCTTGTTTCCTTTATGGTGATTGTGTGTGTAAATAAAAATTTTTGTTGTGTGGGTGTTACATGTTTATTTCAGAGCTGATGTGTGAGTTTAATTCTTGAAATGCTAGCGTAATTTAAGTACGTATTAAACATTGGATGCATAATATTTTTGTATATACTCGTATGTATATAATATACGTTATTTTGTTTTGCATGTAAACTATATCATTATCTTATTCTCCGTTTATATTCGAAGGATAAGTTTCAAGATACCAAACGGATACCAAAGATTAAAGGTGACCACATAAACTAGTTTAAAAGCTGCAATGAATGATAAAACAGGGAGTATGTCTGTTTCGCTGATAGGTTTCAATGATATAATTTTTATACAACTGAACATATTGACATTTTAAGTTATGTGCTGTTTTTCCGTAGGGGCCCTGTGTGTGTGTGTGTGTGAGGTATTTTGGTTTATGTAGGAGCGAATGGTGACGGATAGATACTTATGGTAAATGAGTAAATTGTTAGCAAGCTTGTCTCGCTAGATCTCTTATAGCTGAATAGTGAGTTCGATCCTTACTGGGTGCCCCATACTTTCGGCCTTGTACCACATCTATGCTTAGAAAATAATTTGGGCACCTCGAAGTGGTGTAAAGTTTAGCAAGCTTGTCTCGCTAGAACCGTTAAAACTGAGTAGTGAGTTCATTTCTCACTGGGTGACCCATGCTTTTGACCACATCTAAGCTGCGCTTAGAAAATCATTTTTGTGCCACAATTCTGTATGTTAATGTAATAAATCTCGAGTAAATTGAAAAGAATGAATGGGTGTTGAATCTGATTAGCTAGGTATAAAATAGTGTCGACCAGCCTTGACCCATATCCCGCCTTTTTTGGCCTTGTGCCACAATTACTGTATTTAATCAATATTAAATCGTAGATGCCTTCATAACTGATGAATCTAATTAAACAGCAAAACATATTCAATTTATAAAAGTTTTCCTACTTGTTAGTTATTTAATCTTATGTAGTGATTTCTTAACCGTAGCATAGATGTGGCACAAGGCACAAGGTATGGAGCACCGAGTGAGGATCGAACTCACTACTCAGTCGTAATTGACCTAGCGAGACAAGTATGTTAAACATTACACCACGTCGATATGAGGGGTCGCTGAAAAGTTATCAGTCCGATCCAGTTTCTAAAATCTATCCGAATGACCATCTATTTTTAAAAGGGTTTCTTGGTTAGGCTGAGAACCTTTCAGCATTCCCTTGTATATAACACCTGAATCTCTGTTAAGACATTAATCAAACATCGCTGCACATTCCAGAAAAGCGACCGTCAACCAGACGTTATATAAAAATCATTGATTTCTAAATACAATGAAGGTTACATTCTTTTCATTCTTACCCCTTTTTTGTTGTCTCATTCTTTCTCTTTTCAACATAACAAATTTCTTTTTCATTTTTTCTTTTAGTTTCATTACTCTAAGCAGCATAGAGTATAACCTATTTTCCCTTCTCAGTGTTCATTCGAAAATACGAAACTATTTAAGCTTTTCTGTTGCTTTACTGTGGTGATTTAGATGTGGTACAAGACCACAAGTATGGGGCCCCGATTGAGGATGGAATTCAGCACTCAGTGGTAATTGATCTAGCGTGAAAATATTTCTGACCATTACACCACGTCGAATTGCCATAGTTGCTTTATTGCATAAGTTTTTTGTTTTCCGCTCAATTATTGAATTACTTAATATGCTCATATGACCAAATACAGTGACGTCAGATTTTGGCGTCTCTGAATCAACAACGCTAGATTATTTCATTCTCATAGCAGTTAAAGAAGGAATGTAAGGGCCAATTAACCATGCCCGAATCAGATTAGATAGGTTTAGGATAGTCAGTGACGACCAGCCTCAGCCCACTTTCCCTTTGATATTGTGCCAAAATTGTATTTCTGATACATTAAATATACAATTCCCGATGCGCGAGACGTTCTAAAAAGGGAAATGCTGAGGAAATTGGAAATTGCACTGCTCGCATGTACACGTGTAGAACTCCATGCTTTGACCCTGTGTCGAACTTACCACCGTAGGAGCTTGGGTAAAGTTTTATTGACCTACTGAGATAGTTTAACTAAATAAGAAATATTTTATCCTTTAACACATAACAAAAAAGCAAGAAAGAAGGAACGTTTCTTAACATACTTAAATGCTGACAATCATCCTGTTTTCTCAGACACGAAACGACTAAAGCCTAAAAACGAAATAAAAGACGAAAATGTATTTATTTTCTTTTTGCTGCAGCTGGTTTTAGTTTTCCACGAGATTTAAAATTATGTCAGATTCATTTGTGTATATGAATTCTTGAAAAATACTAGATAAAATATCTGTTGAATGTTGAAGATCATTGGTTATCACTTCATAACGCCAAAAGCATCTTCTATCAATCCTAACACTTACGGGATACAAGATAAAAGCTTGCAAGGGCAGTAGATATCTTTATCACCACAACATCCCACATAAATTAAGCAGTCCCAATGAAATTAGGGGTTTTGATTTAGTTTCAGATCAAGAAGGGTAATTCTCCTAAGCTAGTTTCTTAATTCTTTTTTTTTTTATCTCACGGACAGTAAATCTCTCCCGCTAAAGCACTGTGAAATCATAAAGGAAGTCTTGTGATAACATTTAGACATTTCAGTTATGGTCCATTGGTTCAGGTGATGCAACTCAATGACGTCAAACCATTTGGTAATAGACGTCATAGCATTTTGTGAGTAGCTGGTCGCCTGTATTTCCTTATAGTGAGATAGACATTTTGCTTCAATCTAATGTTTCGTTGTATGTGGGACGAAGCAGAAATAACTTTCAGTGGACAGTCGACTTCTTTTTGAGAAGGCACGAAATCAAGTAAACTAGATTCGTATATAGTGCGGCAGAAATATCTCCCACATAATGGTATAACATTAGGGAGATGGACACCGATGTCACTAATGTCTACGATTTAATACTGATTGAATACAGTAATTATGACACAAGGCCGAAAAAAGGAGGAAGTAGGATCAAGGCTGGTCGACACTAAATATCTTATACCTAACTTAGGTCGTTCAAATCACAATTTTAGCCGAGGCCAGCAGGGTCAGAAACACTATCCGTTTCACCCCAGAATAAGTAGGCGACACATTGTCACACGCATATGCGCGATCAATGAACACGAGATTTTCGGGAGCGATACGAGTCGTCAAATCGCCGACATAGTCCCATTTCCTCTAATGTCTTACCATTATGTGTGAGGTATTTTTCCCCGAGGGCGTGCTGAACAATTTTAGGTTCGACTCACTTATCGATCTCTGATCAAGGATTTCATATATTTTTGTTGTTATGTGGAAAAGAACTTTTATTAGTCATATATACCTTTAAGTTCCAAATACATATTCAGTTTTCTCGAAAAATCGATTGAGACATTTTAATTTCAACTACTTCTTTTATGAAATATTCGGGAAATTTCCTCCTATACTTTCATTTAGCTTGTGAGCATTCTAGAACAAAGCGTTTAATTCCTGAAAATTCTAAAAAACAAAATAATTCCAGCATTTGTCTCTTCGTTGTACGCTTCGCTTCTGTTGCGTTGGCGTAGAAATTGTTTAAGCGGTGGCATAGAAAAAACCCAAAATTAGCCAAACAAAATGTAAATAAGTTGTAATCCCTACTTTCCTTCAATTTCGAAACACTTTCAGATAATTCATCAATTTACATAAGCTTGTTTCTCACTGTCCGGCTTGACTTTATTATGTTCTGCGAGTGTCAAATTCTCCAAGGTCTCTTTTATCTTCAGATACGTGGTGTAATGATTAGCAAGCTTGTCTCGCTAATCATTAGAACAATTACGACTGAGTAGTGATTTCGATCCTCACTGGGTGCCCCATACTTTTGGCCACATCTAAGCGATGCTTAGAAAATCACCATGCGACTGGTACGATAATGAAACAACAGTAATGAAATCTTACGACTTTTCGACTCACTATTTGGTGTTTAGCTGTATCTACGACTAAATAATTGTTGTACTAATTATTTCATAGCAGTGTTTTTGGGTGTAATTTATAAGGGTGATTAGGCCCCAATTATATATATAAAATGTAACAAATTATTTCTCATTTTCATTTCTGCAATTCCTAACAAATGGGCTTTTTCATTAAAACATTGTGATGAAAAGTTTAAAGAAAGAAAATATCAGCTGTAGCATTTTCCAAATATGGTTTTTAACAGCATTTTTCAGTGCATATATATATATATATAGGGATAAAAATGTAGCATATATTTTCTGTAAATATTTAACTGCAGTGTTCACTGAAAATGATCAGTCATTTCGGCGGGCGAATTTATTGTAGCCAACTCTCTATCATCACACGACTCTAGGGAAAAATTTTAATTAAAGTTTGCTTTTAAGTTTAAGGCGCCCACTGCAACAATATATATTGCAGAAACCGGTAGAAAATTCAGTTCTTTCAGTTGAATTAAATATGCCTTCTATGAAATTTGGTCTTAAAAAAAGACCAAATTTCATAGAAGGCATATTTAATTCACCCCAGATTTAAAAAAAAAAATTACACAAAATAACTGATACTGTATGCCACTCTATACATTTCCTTCTAAAATAAAGACTCTGTATTTTTAAAATAAACAAAACAGTGCTAAAATTAGCTGAAAGCCATCAATTACATAATCAAATTCTAGTAGAATTGATGAATCGAGAACTTTGCAGTTAAATAGGCCAATAACGTACAAATAAATAATTGTATTAAAAATCAGTTAAGAGAATATTCATAGAAATTTGAGTAAAAGTTACAGAAATGTATTAAGAGGAATTTCTCTTAATATTCTTTGTACATATCCTGGGCACTTAATAATAAACTTTGTGTGTGAAGATTTTTCCTTTTTGTGCTTTATAATTATAGATTTTCTAAACGTTCTGTTTAATCTGAAAATGTATTTATAATTTGATAATTCCCATTAAAATGTTCATACTTTGGTCTCGTAGAATCAGTGTCTGTTCATGATAGGTTTTCAATATAAAAATATAACTTTATCCAAATGACAAAAACATGACTCAAAAAATCTTTTTTTCTTATAAGAATGCCGATTAAAAAAGAAGAATGCATTTGAAAACCTGAACCAAAACTGAGGATGTTTCATATAAAAATTCAATCATTTAAGGCTTTGTAAAACATAGATACAATACTTGTAACGTCTTCCAACAACACTCGGTCAGACGCCGCTAATTCCCATATATATATTTTCCCTTTACCCTTCACGTGATATTTTCAAGATGAGGCCGACCGTGCTTTCTCTCTGGCGATCTGTGTTCAAAACCAAGTGTCAGCAGCGACACTTTATTCCTATATGACAGTCAATTTAAACACACATTTTCAGGCGTTAAAAGTGTTAGTATTATGTTTATCTGCACATCGGTAGTTTTAACTGAATAGATTTGTAAATTTTTGTTTGTTTGTTGACAGAACTGTACCAAGAAGGTGTGTATACTGAAAAGGAATAATGTAAATTGTGAAAAGTAATCCCTTTATGCCACTAGTTATGATTACAGCTTAAAACAAAACCAGGCATTTTCTTTCCAGAGTGTTGCTTCAAAAATCAAATATAGTATTTAAAATATAAGTATTCAGATGTTCTCAGGTTTTGTAGCTAAATCAGGGAGCATTAAATTGATATCATTTAGTCTTTATAAACATTCGTACTATTCGTAACAGAACAATCAATAGATCACATAATATACCGAAGACTCGCAAAGTAATTGCATTAATCGTTCAGTTTCACTCATTTGAATATATCTTTAAAACTTTTAATTTTGACTAATTACCTGTCTGTTTTACTGTTTTTATATAATTTATATAGTTCTAGTGCGTTTTCTGATAGTATATATGATCTTATATGACACCAACCCGATGACAGATTGATGTGGCTGATGTAAGAGGGCATTTAGACAGCCGATTGGCACTGCATGAATTATGAGGCTCTTTCTTCAACTGGAATAGACTACGAATGTTTGTTACTACTGACAACAATCGGTTGCATGTATTGTGTGCAATATGGATATATTCAGATAGAATATATTACCTCAAAATGTTTCCCAAAAACCGATGGATGGAGTAAAGGCTGGTCAGGTATCTTAACTAGTTCCATTCATACAGTATTATTCCGTATATCACAATAATTTACCCGTCTCTCTCTTATACGTAATAATGAATTTATTTTCAATCCAATATTTTTATTACTTGAGTTTGATCTGAATGCGGAAGTATGCTTTCATGATTTTGACGCTCTCAGTAGCCGAACGGTAAAACACGCCGGGTCAAACGGTGATTTCTACTACAAAGGGGGACGT
>OZ038514.1:23507996-23565496 GCA_964036315.1 Acanthosepion esculentum
TCCTGTGACGTCATCTGGACAAAAATTTGCATGATGTCATTCTCTATCATGCGATAATTCGGATCTGACCAGTTTTAATTCCGAGCAAGGAGACTAGCATTTAATTTGAATCCTGTAGACTTACAGGGACACTTATTTGCCACATCTCTGGTATTTGCTCATCTGTAGAATCGCTATCTTAATGATATCGGAACCTGTCATTAAATTACTCGCCAGTCTTCTTTTCAGTTTAGCTACAAATAACTTAATAATCCTTCACTTAGAGCCCCCCAAAAAACCATTGGTATCTGCAAATACACTTATTCTTATTTTGGCCCTTGGAATCCTCATCTTCTTTTCGGTTGCTTCATACCTGGAATTCATCGAGGATAATATAGTGATGGTTGATCCCAAGAACAAAGCCGTTATTATCACAGGTAATTTCTTTTCATTTGCTATATTATCTCCAATATAATGGCATCTAAAGTAGAGTGGAGGGGGGAGGGCCAAAAGTTGGTACACGGTAATGAAAAACAAAACGTGCGCACAAAACGTATTGATTATACAAACCTATCAATAATAACATCTCAATAATAAACATATCAATCCCTAAAGTGTTCAGTTTTCCTCCGTCACACACATTCAAAGCATTTATTATTTATTAAAGGATAAAAATTATAATAAATGTATTTTATAATACAAAATATTTTTTTTTTATTTGAGAATATTCTTTAAGACTTTTATTAAAAAATCCCTTTAACAACCGGATAATGGGATAATTCAGAGGGATATTATCCGTTGAATCTATTGGCGGGTTGAATGAGAAACACGTTCTAGCCAAGCTGTAACAATTTTCACCAAAAATCATGCGATCTAATGATAATGTTATCCTTGTGGAATGTTAACACCTTTTTCTCTTGAATAATTCCGCTCCCTTTTTCTTTATGATAGCTGCCTTTAGTTACTTCACCGCCAATTCTATAGAAAGCATTATCTTTGAGATGAAGCCTAGTCTTTGATGCTGTTAGCAATTCATTTCATTAGTTTCATGTTATTTGCAAAGGATCCACTTTTTGTCATTCAATAGAATGCTTGAAAATCAGAATATATTAATTATATCTAAGTAGCAAATTGACATGTTCAATTAATAGTAACTTCGTCATAAAAAGTAGTTTTTTTCTCAATCTCATTTGAAATCTTCATAAAATTAAAAAAAAACAACATTCTTAATTTCCTCATGTTTAATGTTGCAAATGATAAACAAAAATGCACCAATTTTGATACATTTTAATGCAAACTGACATAACAAAACCTATTCTTTTGAATATAGCCAAAGATAAACGGTATTAATTTTTCATCTCTTCAAAATATATAAATAAATCGCCAGTGCAAGGGAGATAACTATAAAACGCAAATATATGACCATTTCGTTTATTCCTTCATGGATAAGAGATCGAAGTTTGAATTGAATTCCTTGGCATTTTTTCTTACTGATTTTAAAAGATGAAGAAAAGTATTTAGAATTTTAACATTTTAATAAAATGATTGTGTGTTGCGTCTCGTAATACAGAAAGATAATATCTTAGCAGCAGACCTAGTAATATATTTCTACTAAAAAAATTGTTTCACTGTCTCTTGCGAAATAATTTTATATCCTGGATCTATCTTACATATTTATAAGTCTACCATTCGTCCATGTCTTGAATATTTCTGCCACACATGGTCAGGCTCACCGGTTGTATAGAGATTCTTGATAAAATCCCCCCCAAAAGAATCAGTAATATTATTGGTCCTGACCTGTCATCTCGGATTAAGTCACTTTCTCAACACACTAATGTTGCTTCCCATGCCTTTTCTATAAATACTTTAATGGTATTGATCGGATGAACTCTTCGATATGGTAACAAGACTTTATGAATTTAAGCGCAGTACTAGATTAGCGGCAAGATTTCATCATTTTATAGTTTAATTGGTTATATATAATCGTAAGTTCTATGCTAACAGTTTTTCTCGCACTTCTCGCTTGTGGAACTGTCATGCTTTCCAGTTAACTTTGCATTTAAATTTTTGAAGATGAATGTCAATCGTTATCTACTATCCTCTTGATTACTCTTCTATTGGTCTCGCTCCTTAATATTTCTTTTTTCTTATTCTCTCACACCCAGTAATTCCTTGTGTCTTAATGGCTTTTAATGCCTTGCTTGGGGTGATAAGATTTAAAACAAAAAGTGGAACGAAGGATTTAAAAATTAACAATCATACTAAAAACAGTTTGTTTTTCGTATGATTGTTAATTTTTAAATCCTTCTTTTCTTGGTATCATATTCTAAAAAGATGCGTGCACTTCAGAGTACGAAACAATTATTTAGTTTGTCCTGAGGATAGTATTATTGGAATTGATAGAATTTAAGAAATCTTTCTTAGCTACTTATAAACAAAGGGAGATAATTCATTGTTTTAATCAAGAGCAGATAATTGGTGAATTAGCCCGTTGTCTTTGCATGAAAAATAAGAACGGCAATATAAAAGGATAAAAACTTTAAAAAAATCAATTCACCCCAAGCCAGGAGATAATGCCACTAAGATGCAAGGAGCTACATGGAGTGAAAGAGAATGCAAAGACTTTAGAATGAACCGGAAACCCAACCCTAAATTCGATCAAGGGATAAACCTCTACTCTTGTTCAAAAGACTAGGGATGAGTGCGCTTACATTTTCTAATATTCTACAAATGTAAAGACGGTCTGCTAATTCTATGATGAATCTAATCTTCAAAAGATTCTTGAAGTACGCTGAGTATTTTGAATTAATTTGAGATTATAGCCGCGCGCGCGCGTGTCTATGTGTGTGTGTGTGTGTGTGTGTGTGTGTGTGTGTGTGAGAGAGAGAGAGAGAGAGAGGCCGCGATTGAGGATTTGCAATTTAAGAAGGAATAACTTAATTACAAAGAAACAAACCAATTATTTAAAGAGCATGAGCTTTTTTTTTTGCATAAATATATTTTTTAATCTTAAAGAAATCAGTATATTTAGTGTTTACGTAATAAATTGCTTGAATAAATTCTCTGCGAGATGAAACACAGCTTATTTCATGAATAGAAATTCTTACTTTGTAATAACACCTGCGTAAATATCGTGCTTGTCCTATGAACGTGTTTATAATGGTGGTAACTTCCGGAAGAAGTATAGATTGACCAACAAAATCTCTGGAAACTTTAATTAAATCGCAACTGGATAACCAAAACAGACGTCATACATAATGGAGAATTATATTTTAATTGAAAACTGGCTGTGTGCTACAAGCTAATGTGTTGAGTGTTGCATAATGATGGAAACTGAAGATGCTGCAGACGACTGTGGCTCATCAGCAGAAAACATGACTGAACTAATCGAGATAACACCCCAGGTGTTAGGCTATAGATATCTGTTAAAGCACAGATTATTTATTTTTACTTTTCTAATTGATTAGATGTTTTCCAAAACACTCGCCCGAACATCCGAGAATTTGCTTTTCCTTGTATATAATTAACTTGTCAATTCCATTCGATTGAAGGTGGTACTCAGCAAAAGAACAGATTTATATAAAAAATTTTGTCTTAAGTGTCACTTTTGTGAATTTAATTATCATAAAATATTTCATTTCAGAGTAAAAGAATCAGTTTCATGAAATAATAAAGTGCATTTCCTAAAATGTATTTATTTTAAAATTTAAGTCATTGATAATTATCTACATTTTCTCAAGGATATCATAAGTCGGCAAATGATTTAAGATATGTCCTTTGATGGATCAATGGATCATTACGACATGATTTCTATCTTGCTCAACGTTTCAAAATTATTACTCTCTCATTATTTATCACACTGATACTAAATAACTGTTTACAGTAAAAGTCTAGAATAGCAAAACCACTTCAACATTAATATGATCATGCTAAAACATAAGTAGATCATAAATTGATGTTTGGGGAACGAGTCCCCTCTTCGAGGAGTGAAGAATAGAACTAGTTCATATGAATTTGAATGTCAAGTTACTAATGTCATTGTCTCCTCGACCTATGATGTTTTTTTACTGATAATTATATTAGCCCCGCGTTGCAGAATACAACAGTTGTTATGAATTATCTGTTCGAGAAATAGTGACCTTTATAAGATCTGTAAATAAACAAGAAGCAAGATTGCTAAATAAAACAAACTGTTCACTAATTTAAAATTTGCACTTTCACATTTATTTCTCATCTAAAATGTTGCCTTTACTTATTCTGATGTACATCAATAAATTTGTAGCCTAACAATGAAAAAGAAAAAAAAACATTTCTTTTACACCACTAATATTCATCTTTTAATATAATTTCTGCAACAGTACTGTCGATATCAATTATCAGCACTACTTTCAGTAATGAAAGTTTTTCAAAGTGTCGGTTTACCTGATCAAATACTGGTGACAGGAATGAGACTGTTAAAAAACATTATTGTTTTGACAGTCTTCTGCTATGTTTTAAAGAAAAGATATTTTGGTGCCATAGCTATGACAGCTATGACACGAACAAAATATTGTTTTCAGCAAATAATTGAACAACAATTAAAATTACTTCAACTTTGACTATTAAGCTGACAGATTCTATTCCAGACTGAAAAATAGTCGTCTTTATCGCTAAAAACACTTGACCCAATAAATAAGACCCTTTGAGAATTTGTTTTGACAAGTAGATGTCTTTCCTGTGGCAATTGCACAAAACGAAACCTGGAAAGCGAAATTGTTATTCGACCCTTCTCGAGAATAGGAAAGGGATACCGACTTTATTTTACTCGGAAAACCAAATGAAGTTACTCGAATAATTCAGCAAACCTGTTTTATTATTTGATAAAAGATACGACTGTCTTAGAACAACAAAAATAAAACACGTCTATTTATTTGTCATATGCTGAACCAAATTAATAGACAGTGTGACACTCGATGCAAGTAGGTCTTTTTCATTTGCGCGAGTTATGGCTAAATAAGCCATGGCTAAACAAATGCATTGAACAAAACGTGTCACTCAGAATCCAGGAAATAACGTCGAAATTCCAAATGTTTTTAAATGGTGGTACATGAGAGACTGTTTCTTCGATTAAAATAGGTTCAAAGGAAAAATCAACAGCCTCCTTAAACGAGCATTAAACCAAATTTTCTTATCTGGAATTCAAACGGAATAAAATACTAACAAACATCATAATGTTATTGCAGAAATTAACATTGTACAGGGTGGTCCGAAAGTCTTGCCAACAAAAGTAATGATAACAATAGGAGAACAAGTAATACAGTAATGTACTGGATTCAGTTTATTCACTTTCATTGACGCTGTCCCACATCGAGAAGGCTTGTATGAACAGTCATTTTCGTGTCAGCCATCTGAAATAGAAATTATATTATATAGAGGATGACAAACCTTTCGGACCTCCCTGTACATTATGTCGTTTTTAAATTGAAAAAAATGTAAATTTAACCCACAATGGATATTGTTTCCTTAAGTGAAATCCTCAACAAAGATTTACCAACAAGTCTATTACACGTAATCAATCTGTCAAGATTTGCAACAAAGAAAGCAGGAAAATCACAGAAAATATGCATTAACCCTTAACCGGTAGGAAAAGTTTACACGGACATGCCCGGCAAAACGGGTAAGAAAAAGAAAACAAACGAGAATCTTTAAAAATGGGTTGTTTTTATGCTTAATTTCGTTTTAATTATACACAAAATCAATTAAATATATTTTAACTTTTTAGAAAATATAAATAAAAAAGGGAAATGAAACATGTTAAGTTCCTAAATTTATTATATTTATTATATTTAACCTTATGATTTTACTTTTAGCATTTCATGCACAATGGAATGGTGCATTCGGATTTTTTCTGGTAATTCACCCAAAATAATGTAAAGTTACTTATCGCAAATATTAATTCACCCCAAGACATAATAAATTTTAAATTAAAATTTGTTTAGCTTGCCTCGCAACAACTCTAAGCTTCAGAATGAAAAATTACCAAAAATCCGGGAGTTATTCACATTTCCTAAGTGCGGAGGATATTCGAGATACTTAGGATTCTTTTACATTTCAAAAAAATAATCCGTTTTTAGTTTGTTTATCGGGGTGAGCTCAATGCAGGACCCTACATTTATAAATAGCGCACTCGAGTTGCCCACATTTGGCAAAGGTCAACCCAACCGGAGTGCAAGGGAAGAACCTCGCTCTTGGAGAATTTGGTGTGCGGTTTAGTAAATATAAATTCTTTTTATTTTGGCGAGAATTAGCAGAAAAGATCAGTGTACCAAGTTATCACCATTTTTTAACCTCTTCTTCTTCTTCTTCAAGAACTATACAAGCAGACATGGCACTGTCCTTAATTTCTTCCAGTTTTATTTGAAGGCCATCACTCCAGGAAGTGATGCAACTTCATGAAACCTAGTAAATAATAACCTCGTGAACGTTAGAGTTGCTTAATTTGTCACTTAGATTGGAATTATGACTAAATGATACTTCATTGGAAAATAATCTCTAAAGAAACATCAATTAATGATGCCTACTGTTTAAGGGTTAATTTAAACTGACAAATGATTAGTTTCAAATCAACACTGTTGCAGACATTATTAGAACTTTGAAGATAAGCTTATCTGGTTAGGTAAATCGACATTATAAAAATATTCCATTGATGCTGCAAGCAGCGGAGATGAAGACATAGAAGGTCGTTACAAGAACATTTACTGAGATAAAATGGATACATTTTTCATTTTCAGAAACAACATAGCTTTGAGGAACGGAGTGAATAGAAGCATTATACAAGACGGGAGTAATATTTAAAGTTCGCACTTACGAAGCGAGACAAAAAACATTCAGTTTTACTTGTAAAAAGCTTTGTCTATTGCACAAAGTCCATGGCAATATAGCTTAATCTTAGCACGAGGCCATAAGAATGGAGCTCCCAGTGAGGAAAGCAAGCCAATGTTAATACAAAAACTATCAATGCTTTATGAAGCCTAAGCGAAAAAAAAAATCGAAACAGAATTAAATTGTTTATATCATTTACAGTCGGATTAATACAGCTGTAAATAATATAAATAGCATATTTAAGAAAATCAGACTGTGTGTTTGTTGGACGGGTGGGTGGGGGTACGGTAAACATTATTTGTGATTTGTGTCCCTCGCTATCTTATCAACATTTGCTTTTTTCTATTTGAATTTATATACATTAAAAATTAAACTAAGCACAACTGACTATTAAAGGATGTAAAATTCTCGCGGATTTTGACGTCATTTTGGGGTCTTTATTTTTTCTTTTTTGTCCAAATCTGTGAATTTGTTCTGTTCGTGCTCAGTCTTGAAAAGACAATATATAAAATTCATTATTTTTATTCGTAATGTTGAACGTGTTAAAATTATTTAACTTTTAAACAAGAAAAATCTCAAGTTGATGTTAAAAATTGCCGCAAAATATTTTTGATTTATAAAATGATCAATTATGAATTGATTCTTAATTTGAATTCAGATACATTGTATTTATTTTCATTTTTCTAGTTGAATTGTTCATCAATATTGCACAATAAGTTTACAATAAAATTTGTATTTTTATATGAATAATACTTCATAACCGTATTATAGATTCGTGGGTGGCGGGGCACGCAACCCTTGCACCAGTCCTGGTCACACCTCTGGTACAAAATGCTGAATAGGCAGCTGCAATTTTTCTTATACCCCCCCCCAAATAGCTTGTCTTTTTTTCTTTGTTTTTAATAACAAAAATTTATAGGCAGTATTTCAATAAAATATATTTAGCGAGCGCCTATTTTCAAATAAAATAGGCTGAAGAATAATAAAAAAAAAGCTGTGATTAGTACATTACTAATTAACTGATGTTTGGTATAAAAACGGTTCGAGGGAGTTAAAAATAAATTTCCTTTTGCGGTCTCGTGCCACATTTAATCCACGCTTTGTAAATCATTAATAAATTTGTTTTTAAATGACCTGTCAGATAGAGCAGTTTATTTGAATGTCATCATAATTACTTGGAAATTACCCGAACAATTGAAAAAGCGCACAGACCAAGAAAATGGATTTAAAGACAAGAATATAGTCATTTAAAAATGTATTTAGTATTTATTATGTATTTATTATGTATTTAGTATGTATTTATTTCTTGGTAAAAACGGCCGACAAACAAACAAATGTAGGCTCTTAAAATCTTTACAAATTAAGAATTATTTTTCTGTTTAGTATACCATTAAGTAGCATTTTTACCTGCACTAATTGATTGATTCATTTACTAAGACTTGTCAACACTTTGCAGATTATTTGAAACCAGAAAATATTTTTAAATTGCAAAAATTCTTTTTTAATGATAATAATAATTTAGTGATACAAATCTTAATAATTAACTGATAGCGTATTTGAAGAAGATTCATATATTTTCACAATGGTATTTGAACTTAAGTGAATATAACGAACCCAACAGGAATTGGAACTCGGATCTCAGATTAACAATTCCATGACATTATCTATTACACCATCGCACATCCAACCTTACTTGGTATTCCTAAGCGATCACCCATCTAGGTACTGATCAGACTCGACATTGCTTAACTTCGTTGATCGTATTTCAACGTGATATGATCGTAATCCCGAAGTAAATAATATACATTATATATAAATATACATTGTTTATTAAAAACAAAATTAAATTCTTTAATAGAATGTGAGATCAGATCATCAAAGATTAAATAAGATCAATTTTAGATCTTTTAGATCTTGTCATAGATCAGCTCTGAAGCAAAACAAGTAAATGACTACAACTTCTGTTTATTAATTCTACGATTCAATTAACTAAAGTTTGAATTGTCTGAGACTGAGTAAAAATATAATCTAGTTGGAAGTGCCGCTGCGGACAAAATAACGACGTCACACAAGCAATAATCTCTTTTCTTGCCAATTCACAGAATTCTCTGATGAGTAATCACATAAATAAATAAAAATTATACAGTGAATATTTCAGATCGAAAGTCAGCTAATAATAATAGTGTTATCAACTAATAACTGTGAATTATCGACCCACTCTCGTAAATGAGTTTGTAGCTGGTTAAAACACTTCTATGTAATTTCGCTTTTAGTAAACATAAGACGATCAGCCTTTGAGCCAACAATTCTCAGTTTAATCCTGATCGTGTTGGAGTAAATTCAAACATGGCGTCTTCATAGAGAGATATATCGTCTTTTTTCAGAACATGTCTTTTTATGGAGATATGTTGGATTTTAAGTTTCTGATGCTGAAATTATCAAATTTTACTGAAGACTAACTTAATAAACTAGGCTTATTATAGAATGTAAATAAGATCAATTCTATTTCGACTTTCTCTTTCATTTGCCTACGACAAAAAATGTACGAGTGAATGCAAATAATTTTGTCATTTGGAATAGCCACTGACCTAGATTTCTGACAGTGAACTGTCCCATTTATGACGATTACTGCTACCCATTTACGTCTATTCAGTTTGACATTTTAAATATCAGCCTACTCAGGCTGTGGTCATGCGAGTAATGTAACTGATGTTGACGTAATATCGGCGAGCCGAGTTCAAATTCTGCGCTCGCTTGTTGCATCCATTTTCGTACATATGTCGTTGGTAAATGCATGAATCATTTTGTTCCCCCCAGCATTGTTAAATAGAAGAACAAACTGGGTTCTTTAACCTTGGATGGCAACCAGTCTCAGAAAAGTTCTGAATTTAAACCCGACCTGAATAGGGATGGGCTCCGTCAGACTATATTGCTCTAGGCGAACATATTCCTGCTACGTTTGCTGTAGATGTGGTACGCTTATATTTGTAATGAGTTACGGGACTCGTGTGTAAGCAGATTGAGACTGGACTTTCTCTGTGGTAAGAGCAAAGGAACCGCAACTCTTGGGTTAGTCGATTTGTAGCGATTTAAAGAAAATATAGATAATTCAGAAGTTAAATCATAATAAATGGAGTATGAATGTCGACGGCAGAGTACTTGATTGTTCCTCTCGAGAAAGAACCATAATAAACGAGATATGAATGTTGACGACGTAGAGTACTTAATTATTCCTCTGCTCGTTTAACTAAATAGTTTTGAACTTGGTTTGAAATTAAAAAAAATCAATGTTAGAAGTTTTCACTTTCGGAATATCCTTTTTGTTCTCTGCTTTGTGTTCAGTCAAACACGTTAAATTTTAAAGAATTCTAGATTCTAATTAGAATTCTATGTTGGGGAAAGAACGTGGGTGAAAATAATTTTATACATGATACGTAGCCTAATATAAGTAAAGAGTTGATTTTTCCTCGATTAGTTTACGGAAATGAAAATTACAATTACAATTTTAACTCTATTTGTCTGAAATTTGAATGATTTACCAAAGCCAACATCTGTCAGTCCTGGAATAAATAGTAACAAGTATTCTTTCTTTATTGCCGGAAAGAATGTCCGCGAACTTCTGAACTGAACGATAACTCTGATAACACAGAACAATGTTTTTAAATATGGATTGGGGTAAAAAGTGAATTCAGACAGTCTAAATGATCAAATTTTGGTCGATAGATTTTTTCAAATAAGTCTTATTTAAAATTGTTAGCATACGCGTGTAAGTATAAGAATTTGTAACGGCGATGTATTTGCGTTTACTTGGTGATTTGGGTTGAATGTTGATAATGAATATCGCGTGAAATAAATGTTTTCTGAAAGGAGTCAGAAAAAGCTGATTTGAAATCGAAATCAGCTGAATAGAATGTGATTACAAAGCACGTGTGTCGTATTGATTTCAGGGTGAGAAAAGATGCATATGATTCTTTAAATATCTGATTTTTGCATATAAAATTTTTACACCAATAATTATTACTTATATTATCGATGACAGGGATGAAGATTAAAATAAAGTTGGTTACTCTTAAAAAAAAGTTGTAAATCTTTTTATCGCCCCGAATAATTGAAATTCATGTAACGCATTGAAAGAGCATAGTACTCTCTCATTCAGTCTTCAACCAACGAAATACTAACAGGAGCAGGTAAGCTTTTCTGCTTGTTTAATGGAGTTTCTTTTGTATTCTGGTCTTTTTACTGATCTAATATTGATTTAATGTCAACACTAGACGACATCAGTCGAGCAATCATAGATATTAAAAGTGGGTGGCAAGAGAAAGCACTTTAACCTCTATTAATATAATTGAAGTAAATGCTATTTTTAAGGTAAGAGTTTTGGACAAACCCACTTTTAACAATAAATGATTAAAAACTGTAATAAGAGAATTTTCTTTTCAATTTGTTTTTACGTTACTTTTCTCAATCATAATATATCGTACTTTATAAGTAGCTAAATTCCACATAATTTAGTTTCCTTGTAATTTCTACTTTACAAATTTCGATGGAATGTAATGTGAAACTGACTTCGTTTGAGAAAAAATAATAGTTTTAAAAGTAGGTAGAACTTAATTATTGATTAATTGCGAGATGAAAACAAAACCCAGAAATCACTTAGTGTGTTAACCTGAATGACAGAAAGAAATTGATAAATTTACATTTCATATTACAATATTATCGAGTTATACCTAGGTACAAATACTTGTTCCTAATGGTTTCTGGGTAGATATTAGCTAACGAGATAAACTTTGTCCTTAATTTTCGAGTCATTCTTCAGTGGTAAAGTAGGCTTTATATGCCAACAAATACGGTAAACGATTAATTTAGTGCATATCATCAAAAGTGCTAAAATGTTTTGCCTCATTGCTGATCTATCTGTTCGTTTTCAAACGGACACTTCTAACCACATCTTTCTAACAATTTCTGTCACCCAGAGCTCCACCCAGTTCTTTAGAAAATTTTCTGATACCAGTGATATGTATGTGTTGATCAATGAAGGTTTTTGATGGTTTACCTCTTGATCTTTTCCAATAATTTTTATCCCATGGTATAAACTGATACACCATTTTTTTGTTTACTTCTCCAGAAATAGTCTCTAAACCACACTCACCTTTCATAGATCGTGTTCGTAATCTTTGGTAGATTTCCATATATTTCTTCTTTTGATTTGTGTTTATTTCAATTGACATTTAGCACTGATTTCAAAAGTCCAGTTTACGTATCATGACATGAGGAAAAATGACTTGTTTATATAATTGTACACTAGGACAGCAGCGCAAACGTAATCCTGTCTTAGTACATTTTATTATTTCTACATTCTTTAATTACATTCAGGCGTATTTTTTTTCCTTTATCTGTTGTGGCGGGCACAGAAGACGATATGTGTCATCATATTTCTTATATAAAACTGATATGCTCTAATAAAGTCCGAAACCAGTGAAATAAACCTTCATTTCAATGTAAAACTCTTTGACCTTCAAATCAGCGTTCAGGAAACATATTTCAGTAAAGCTGTTACTGGAGTTTCGGAGCATTAAGTTATGAAAGACTGGACACTCACTTTATAGACACGAATACACTGATTGAAAAAAAAAACGGTTATTGAATAGTAATAAATTAAGATAGGGTGATTATTATTGATGGGCATCTATCAAGTGGAATGTAATACAAAGTCGTGTTTAACGTAGTATAGGAGCCTACGCATACATGGACTGGGGACAAAATTTGCTCAAACTCCCTCGGCACATCTAGGAACGTCTCAAGGAAGAAGACGGCATTATATTAAATAACTTATTGGCAAACCAATAAGTGAATATTAGTGATTCTTTCTATTGAGTTATATGACTATGCTGATTGGTATGTCCTCGAAACTTTGAAGTCGGTTGAAAAATAAGTAATGTGAACATTTATTAATTTATGGAGTATATATATATATGTAGCCTCCTTTGTAAATCACTAGCGTGTCTTAAAAGTGCCACTTAAGATTATCGCACAAAATTTCATAACTGAATCAACTAAGCTGTCAGATCCTCATACGTCGAAACCGACGGGAGAGTCCATTATTATATATATATATGAAAGAGAGAGTGACGTAACGTTATATTACATTAACACACTGCAATTTGCAATTTCATAGCTTAACTGATTAATTCATGGATCAAAATTTGGAACTTATGTCTTTCTAAGCCTTCTCTCTGATGGTGAACGATGGAAAGTAATACAACCATCACTTTCTCTCAACTAAACTATAAACTCTTCATTCATGGATTTCCATGTTGCTGTTGTTCGAATAACCATCAAGAAGTCTTTTCTGTAGAATAGATATTCATCTACTCTGCTCCACACACCTTAATAGAAAACCTGTTACTTTTGATAATGGTCTGCATGTGATTCGAATTGCAGACTAAGCAGACATCTTCACTTCTATTTTCATCCACGATTCGAAAAAAATATGAAGAGTAATACTTTGATAAGTGCGTTCCAACTCTATCTAGATTTGCCGGTGACCATGTTTCCGAAAGTGCATTTTCTGCATTAATAACCTATGTGATGATATTTAACGCTAGTTAATTCCACTTTTAAATTGTTAAATAAAATGCTTCTTTTTCAAAATCTATCAATTCCCATATCCGTGAAATGGTTGTGCGGTTATTTCATTTGGTGTAAAATAATGGCGTCTGTTTACTCATAAATTCATAGTTATGTTCACATCTTTCAGTTTTAAGCTATTTTTTATTAACATAATGCTGTCTGCACACAATGTAGTATTCATATATAATATAACGTTCCATATAGATTCTTACGCGGAAAGTTGATATGTTCACACACAAATGAAGAGCAGACAATCAGCATGATTGTTGCCTCAACATTTCAACGTGAAACAGGGTCAGCTGCGTTTGTAACTTCTGTTCAATTTCTACATCGCATTATGGATGACGTCCACGCAATAGTTATATTTCCATCAAGATACAGTAAGACAAATATGGTATAAAATTTCACAAAACTAACGAAAGATGGAAGCAATGAGTCCAATATTAATCACTGCTTTGTTTCTCTTTAAGAGATAAAAATAACATTTCAAACCGGCTTCATAAGGTTAATTTAAATGTATTCGACTTTATTTAAAATCTTTCTCCAATATTACTAATATGGAATATCCATACTTATACACATTGAGTCATATGGCTACATCACGTTGAAACACCGGTTTCTGTACGATCACCGAAGTTAAGCAACAGCGGTACCTAGACGGGTGACCACTTGGGAATACCAAGTGCTGTAAGCTTGAATGTGCAGTTGGTGTAATGGATACTGGCTTGAAATTGTTAATCAAAAGACCGAGTTCCAATTCTCTTTGCCTCCGTTATATTCACTTACGCGCAACTACCCTTGGGAAAGGTATAAATCCACATTTTCTCCCCTAGCTATGGGTTCATTAGTAAGAGATATCACTGAACCTTTATTATCTCCAAAAAACTTCTTATACTGTAAAAATATTTCCTGGCTTTAAATAACATGCAGTTGACTGATAAACTATAGAAAACTAATCAAAGTTATACACATTGAGACCTGAGTTTGATTTGCTTGTTTTATTCTCACCTCATCAGATTTTATTTACTTCGAAAAGGTTTCGTTAATTTTAATGGGCGACTGAGATAATTGCAATATTTTCAGCTTATTATAAAAATATTACTGCAATTGTCTCATTTCAAATATGTTATACGTTAAGTTTGTGGCAGCTAATAATGAATCCTAATTTTCTTAAGATCGTTTCACTGTAAATCTTGAATAAGTCCGGTGAGAAGACACATCCTTGTCTTACGTTCCTTTCTATTTTGTGTATTTACTGAATTCATTTTCTATCCGGATGCAAATAAACCAAGCTTACCTAAGCGATTTTTTCTAATTTCTATGTTTTACACACGTACCTCATGATTGATAATATATATTAATTTTACACTATATGTCGTTTTAACTATATTAACATTATGCTTTTTATTATATTTTTGTTTTAACCTTAAATATTTTCCAATCTTTTATTTATTGTTTTATTTCATTCCTGCTGTTTTTAATATTATTATCTATCTTAAGTAAGTGTATTCTTAAACTTTTCCCAGATCTTCATTTATTTTTATGATCTCTTTCGGAACTTTACGCACTGAATATTCCTTTTATTTCTGTTCGCTTTTTAATCTAACCCTTCCCTATTCATGTCCTTTTATATTTCTTGTAATTCTTCCGGTGATTCATAACGACGTCAGCAAATCGTAAATGGTTTAAATATTCTTTGTTTATATTTATTCCTATCCCTTCTCAGTTCGTTTCCCGAAAGACATTTTAAGACCCGCTGTAAATATTTTAGATGAAATCGTCACTTCTTTCTTCACGTCTATCCACTCTTTATTTTATTTGTCTTTTTGAGGTCGAATTGTTACGCCTTCTACGGAAGCAAATGTCTTTTCAAGTCAACAAAAGCTAAGCAAAACGTTTGTTTTCTTTTATATTTTGTTGGTAAATCTGTGAGTACTTTTGAGAATTATGTGTATATCTTCGATAGTAATATGACATAGTGATAGTTGCCAAATGTTTTATTTCCTTTTTACATGAAGTAGGATTATTGTTACTGCAGTTTGAGGATGTGTTTATTTTATGGATCTACTGGATAAATATTTATGCTAATCCACTGTGAATTTTTGTAGTGCATCCTTCAAACGTCTGTTACTATTCCATCTTTGTTTAGTGCTTTCCAAGTTTCGCAATGTGAAGTACAAATTTTATTTCATCTGTTATTACCTAACGAATATTACTATTATCTGCTGTAGTAGCTATAAGTGATAATTTTTATTTGCAATTTACACTTCGCTTATTCTTATTCATAATTATGTTCTTTCAATGCAAGAAGTTTATCTATATTGAACTTTTTCAGTTTCTTATAGTTTCTTCTATTTTCTTCGTGTTAATCTCCTTTTTTCCGTGTCTCATGTTTTGTTGCTTATTTCATTTACTTCTGCGTTTTCAATTTTATTTCACTTTTTGTTACAACAATATTTTCTTTTCTATACTTCAATTTTGACCTTGATTTATCTCTGTTTGTTATTTTTATTTGGTTTTTCTGTTAACTTTGTTGCTTCCTTAATTATAATGACCAATTTTCTACTCATTTTTTTCTATATTATTTCCGTTATGTCACAAACCCTGGAATCTCTTGGTTTTTATCTGAAATTTGGTGATGTTTTACTAAGATAAGTTTTCTTTCTGAGTATAATTTTGTTTATTTAAATTTTAATGTCATAGCCACCATTCTCTGATTTCTTCCCATATTAACGTTGTTTATAATATCTTTAACGGTACTGGCGTTGTCAGAGATTATGAAATCAATTACCACCCAACCGTCTTAATCTTAGGGAACCTTGTTTAAAATGATATAGTATTTTGTTTGTTTAGAATCTTCCTAGATATCGTTCTGTAAAGACAATTGTGTTCTTGGGTGATTAATATAAATAAATCTCAATATTGGGCATTAACACAAAAGAGATGTTTGTTCTTTGTTTAGAATAATTTGTAAACCACACACACACACACACACACACACACACACACACACACACACACACACACACACGTTTTGAACAGATAGCATAATGTAAACAAATTTCAGAATTTTAATTTCTCAGAAGCATTTAAATTCGGACAACACATTAATCATGTCTTCATCTTTTCGACAGAAAGTAGATAGCGTTGGGGTCTTTGGTTTTGCTCAATTTTATTGAATCTGTCTAATTAATTATAGGTTCTATTCTCTTTGGAACTGTTCGTAAATTAATTTATTATTTTAAAACATAAGTTTTAACGCGTTTCGTTTTACTTTTTCCTTTCAACCTATGCTCCTGAGAATTTGAATAATTATTATCCAATTAGTACTGCCTCCAAATCAACATCTTGTAATTTCATGTAATTAAACGTTTAAACAGGGGCAGTGTCCTGCTACCCCTCTCATATATATATATATATATATATATATATATATATATATATATATATATAGGGTATATTTAGGCAGAAAGTATTCATCCATACAAGTTTGAATGAAAAGAAACGTCAATATCTATCTGTTTTTATTGAGTTTTTCCAATTTTCGAATAAGGTGCTCGAAGTTCATATTGTATTATTAAAGTACTTGAACAAAAAACAATATGTACCTTGGGAAGTTTATCTACGACTTCGAGCACAATGGTCAACACATTCGAAAATTTAAAAAATACAATAATTTTCGTTTTATTTTAATCAAACTTGTTTGGATATATATATATATGTATATGTGTGTATGGATATATATGTATATATTTGTTTCTGTGTGTGTATTGTGAACATAATGTTTTTCCTTTCGTTTAATTTTCAAGTATTTGCCACACCCACTGCTTGCAAGCACATTGAATAAATATGGCTGACCGATGATCAAACAGAAGTCAAAGTATATCTTTAGTCTTGTCGTCATTTTAGATTTTAGGAAGATAATGACTAATTTAACTCATTCGTTACAATTAATCTCTAAAGAACTTGATAGATTGGTTACCACTACTACCAGTCACTGAAGAAATGCATGATAACTCATAGTCTCCCATCATCCCTGAGCACCCATTGTACATCATCTCAGTGAGTTGAGACAGGGTATTTATGTGAAAATTAAGCGGGATTGGGCCAAAATATCGGGATAGAATCGAAGAGTGACGAATATAATCATGAAAAATGAAAATTGAGTGAAGAATTAGTTGTACAAATATCATTGATGAAGTAAACACGATCTATATAAGTTTTGAAAACGAACATGAAAAGGGAGATTACTCTACACCGTACGCAAATTTGAGATTATTTCTACCTTCTACCACAATTTATGCAAGGTTTAACTAACAGGTTGAGTTGACGGCATAAAAGACCATTATAATTTGTAACTGAGTTAAAGTCTAGCTTTGAAATTTGATATATTGAATGTAGCGGTAGAAGGAAGGTGTTGTCAGCGTGTGAAAGAAACAAGGGAAATTCTCCTAAACTAAGTAATAAACAGACACTAATAGAGTAAACTGCTGCTTCCGACAATAAAACGGCTAGATTATGATAAAAAGTGAGATTTTCTTTCAGACAGGTTACGTCGAATCAGGAAATGTATGTATATAGTGATTATACCTAACACGCTGATTCAAACAAACCACGTAGATCTGAACGGCCCTTGCCTCGCACGTATAGGGTAGGAATTTACCCATATTAGACAGAATCTATTAGACAGAATCTTGTCTTGATTTCTCTATGAACGAAATATTATGCTTTTCTGCTCACACACACACACACACACACACACACACACACACACACACACACACACACACACACACACACACACACACACACACGTGTGATTTATCTCCCTTTGTTACTGCGATTTCCCTTTGCTTTTTCCCCTTATCATTATATATTATTTATTGACTATATTAAAAACATTACTGTTGAACGTAGACTGTACCTGGAGACTGTTTTCTACTCTGCATAAAATTACAACAACAATAAATAATAATAATAAATAATAATAGTAATAATAGCATTTGCAATAGCAATTATTATTATTATTATTATTTTCTTCTCCAACCTGAGATCTTGCATTATGTGTCCTCCATTAAGTCGTATAACCTTAGACAGATAACACCTTTCGCGGAATATTTGCAGTCTAAGCGATGGGGATGTCTAGATTGGTAATCTCAAGGACGCTATCTGTTTGGGTGTTGAAATCACACAAAATAATTCTTGATCACCTTCTTCAGGTTGCGGTGGTAACATTCGCCGACTTCATATTTCCCACATAGGCACCATTGCAGATGAGAGGCCATTCTATCATGGCGGCGCTGGTATTCGTTCCATGCTAATCATATGGGTAGCATTTTTCACTCCCATATCATAGAGTTTGCACTTATTAGTAGATGTTCTACTGGACAGAATTAGTATTTAGGTCTTGGTCTTGGGTGGTTTCAATCTCGCCTTTCAATTCGTCTTTCGCTAATCAATCTTACGAATCTTTTGTCTTAATGGCTTTCGCCTACGTTTCAAACTGTTAGTGAAACGGCATTACCTCTTTTGTTTTTAGTTTCTCTCTTAACATGATTCACTGCTACATGTTTAGTGCTTTAGTTTCTCTTTTTAGTACCCTCTATTACTCTTTGTCCTCGACGTTCTCCTTTGTAAGGTTTTGGAATTTTATCACGTACTTTAGGATTTGTGCAATAGAACTCGTCATTGACTTCATCTCTTAAAACAAAAATAAAATATATATTTCTTCTGACTCCCTATCAGTTATAACAGCAAATAAAAAAAAAAAACACAAAAAACAAACTTGACAACACAATGCTGGTGAAGTTGTGTGCAGGCTTGATTCACTATCCAATAGTAAATAAATATTATTATATTGGATTCCAGACCACATGATAGCACCACATCGGAAAAATCTGTTTTATCAGATTTTAAGAAGTGGATTAGGCCGAGAGATTTTCAGCTCATTTAATATTTTGTTGAGACTGGATTTAACTTTATTATATAAGCTTTTTGAATAGCAACACTTTTAGTGTTAGCAACACTCAAGTTTCAATGCCGGACGTACTATAAAATGCCTTGAGTGGCAGATTGTTAAGCTATAATAAGATACTTGTTAGTGGCAGCCTCTTGCTAGTCTCATTAACTGTTTCAGGAGGAAGTCATTACACACATGTTATATAAAAATGTTTCCTTTCCTGCAAATTTTCCTGAAAGCAGGCACCAAAATGAAAATATAAAAATACCATGACTCCTCGAATAAATGAAACTAGATATTTTCGTTGGCATTCATATCCTGTGAAAAGCATCAAAACATTGGGCTCATTTGGATTTGGTGCATTTATGATGCACTATGCCCATAATATTGTATCTTCTTTAAAAGAATGCACGGGATCTTATATTTAGAAATAATTGCCACGTGATTACAGATTTTCTGACTGCCAAACTGGCTAAAAAAGAAAAGGGGGTCCAGAAACACAGAAGAATAGTTGCCAACATCATATGTAAAGTCCCATTATAAAGGATTGCCGTTTCAAAGGAAATTGAGTGTTTTTAAATAGTAATTCGTCTATTTCCCCAAAAGACCAGTCTAGCACTTTCGCCCCAGTCCCTCAACGTCCGGTGTCTTACTCTCTGGGTTGAGGTGTCTACTCGGTCCAAACGGAACTTAAGGGAGTGGCCATAGGTCCCCTGAGCATCCGTAGATTATTCGACCGGTCCGCTGGTTTAATCCTGCTTCCTGTCCATGTTGTGATTTGTTTGATCCAGAAAGCAGAAGTGATGTCCGTCCATTCATGGTCGACTGAAGATGTAGGCACGGCTGGGTAGTCTGCGCTAAGAAATTTAGAAAGCAGCAAAAAAGAAAAATGAAATTAATATCTGCAGAAAGCCGGAAAATAACTATTCAATGGTTGAACTGTTAATGTCTTTTATATAACAGAAAAGAATAGTAGAGAGAATAAACGGGTTACAGAAAAGAAAAGTATTTAACGTAAAAACTCATACACTGGATTCTAGACACAGAGAGAGTGTATGTGATTAAGTTTTTGTTAAATCGTCTCAGAACGATATATGACTCTTGCGATGGAGGGATAAAGATTTCTGTGCGGGGCTTAAAGTTATAGTGGCGTTCCTCCTCCCAACGCTTGCCCGGGCCAATTCTCTCTTCTCTCTTCAAGAATTTTCTCCAGTCTGCCTTTTTCAGCATAACTACGCGTTTATATAGATAAACCCGGCTAGTTATAACTGACCCTCGGCCCTACTACTTCGCACGCGATTATCACGGGGTTCTGGCTGCTTCAACCAAAATCATGTGAATTCCAAAGTTCCAAATTAAAAATTGAAATTTCAATTTTTAATCAATAAAAATTATTGCGACCATTTTTATTGTCTTCTGATGACCCAGATTCAATGGGTACAACTTCTGCCCTAGATCAGATTTCACCATCAGTAAACAAAATTCTCTGATTTAATTTCGCTATTCAAATCTACTCCAATTTCTCTAAAAAAATATACGTGTATGTGTGTGTGTGTGTTTCCCAGACTCTCTCTCTCTCTGTCACATATCCTCCCCTACCCATCTGTCAATGACACACGAGCTTTCATATCAACAAAATATGAGAAAACCTAGTCCAACATGCTTCTTAATAGGCGGCTACTTAAACATACGTAGAGTCCTCAGTTCCTCTTAGGGCTCATTATGCCCATTTACATTTTCATTGTCCTTACGATACATATGTACATGCAACTTCTGGTTAAAGTTCACTGTTTTGGTGATCTCGTGTAATAGAACCTTTTCACATAGTTCACTAGTTCGAGGGTTCTTTCCCTTTTTTTCTTGGAGTTCGTAACACTCCTTACCAATTATTTCAGTCTCATTACTAAAAATAAAAATAAAAAATTCGATTTATTTCGTAAATTTTTCCCTCGGATTTTGTCTCGCCTTCACAACAGGCTTTTTCGAATCTTTTGTTGGTTCAAGTCATCCACGACAATCGTGGACTCTTCTTCAATATCAGTTAGGGGTCCCAATGCACTCGGGTCGAAGCTACCTTGGTAAAATGCACTAACTGGAATCCTTCCTTCACTCATTCACTCCCGTGCCAGGTTATTCTGCCCGGTCGACAACACCGCACACCTCTTCAACCAACCAATTAGCAAGGCCACGACTATCATTAGTATAATTCCCACAACGGTCGGCCAGGTTATTATAGCAACCAAATTCTCTCTCCAGCCCGAATTCGGCGTACCTACCCTATCTAACTCCGACTTCAACCGTCCAAGATCAATATTTAGCGATTGGCTTAAACAACGCCGGCATCTTTTCTTGCGACATCTTAGGAATCTCTCTTACAATGGGTTCCCACAACCCCGTCCATCCACTGGTATTCGTTCCTACCAGCTCTAACAAAGCTTCATTCTCTTCAAACTTCTCTTACACTAGCCAACACCTCTACCTGACAATGATCTCTAATTCCCTTCTTATTTTTCTTAAATAAATCTAGGACACACAGATTATGACTACCTGTCACGTAAATTGGAATTACAGACCCACAGCTACCTAAGGCATCATTCTTGCATTTTTCTGCTTCTCCCTTCGTTAATAGCATAAACTCTGTCCTGGCTCGGTTTAGGGCAACAAATTCCGTCTCTACCTTGTACCTAGCCACCGCTCCTATCTTCGGCCTTAGTTTTAGATAGGGAAAGGGAAGATTCATCACCTGATAAATTTCAAAGTTACTATCTCTGTCCAGTAATTGAACCGACACTAGCACTAGCAATTTATCATCTTCCAACAAGGTAATACATCCCAAGGCACTATAATACCTCCATAACTGCTGGGTGGTGTCTACAGGTAATCTAAGATGATGGGGTAGTTTGGTTTGTATCTCCAGTAGTACTTCCCTTAATCGTTCTGGAGTTATTATACTCGGAGACATGTGTCCCAGCGACAGCATGTCTAATTGTGCTCTCACATGTTCTAACAACACCGTTAAAGAGTGACTTGTTTGACGTACCTTACTCATTATAGCTAATAATTGAAAATACCTTTGCAAAAACCCCTCTAATTTCTGTAATTCGGTTTTTACAGATGTGGTTACATTTATCACTTTTTTTCTAAAAACCCGTAGGTGAGAAATCAACCAATTGATACTCCTTCTATTCTTAGCCAATTCCAGCCGAGTAACATTGAGTATGGATACTCAGCCATTGCTTGTCTCTGTTCTACCGCCTTTAATTCCCTCTTAATTGCTCTCACTTCGCCTTCGAAGTTGGGCTAATTTCAATCTCCTCACTCCCTTCACGTTCACTCTCAGTCTTTAACCCTGCGGGTTCTACCAACGTAGTTTTCCTCAACCTTTTCTGTTTAGTTTTTGTTTAGGCTCCTTTCCATTCTCCTATTTCAGCTAGCTTTATATCATTCGCATGCACTTTCTTTACCTGTCCGGTCAATTGGTCCCAGATCACAAAGGAAACCGGACCCGTCTTCTCCACGATCCTATAGTATGGACTCCACCTCTGGTCCAATTTACCTTCACTCAGGTGTATTTTATAGTACACTGGATCACCTGGAAGAACGTCTGCTTTGAAACTAACTCTTTCTTCTTGTCCTGGTTGAACATTTCATGTCACTGAACTGACAATAGGGAAATACACCGACATTACGCGTGTGGCATTATTTTGTATTCCGATCAATGTTTGAAAGTAATTGATCCAAATATGTAATTGACTGTCTCTTTACAAGACGCATTTATTTTCTTTTCTTTATACATATGGTCCAATGGAAATCTCCTTTTATGTGTCATGTTCCATCTTGTAGCTTTTAATTAGTTTTGACTTTTTGTTATTTCTCCCAAACCCTTTTCTGCCATCCATTTGATCAAGCCCATCAAGTATGTTACGCGCTGCTTCCCGCTTTCTCTAATTCTGTCCTGTGAGTATCAGATTTTCCAATCCCCGCTTCCCCATTACGTGCCTTAGTATTTTCAACTGCCGTTTCCTCTTTGTTTACATTCTCTCAAAAATCTCGTTGTTGCTCACATGTTCGGTCCATGTTATTCTCTAAATCTTTCTGTAGAATCACAGTTTTGCTGCCTCAAGTCTCTTCCTCATCTTTGAGGAGATTGTCCAGCATTCTCTACTATAGAGGAGGATAGATATCACGTTCAGTACTATTTTCTGTGTACAATGGAGATAGATGAAACTATAAAGGAGTAATTGCAGAGAATTTTATGGCACTCACAGACTATCGATTATGTCCCAGCTAATTTCAACATAATTTCTTTCACATAGTTAAGACCTTATCGATCGTTGAAGATGTACTTAATAGAAAACAAGAGGTACATACTTTTTTCTTCGTTGATTGTGATATTGTTCTAGATGATGGCAACATTAAGCCCGCAACAGAACATGCCTTTTCGAAATTATTGACTTGAAAAAGGGATAAGAAACAGGTATTAGAATTCGAACTTGTTTTGTTGTCTTTTCTGCGTCAGATCGTTTAATAAAAAAGATATTTTGTTTACTTAATATTAAATTGACAATTTAAATGAATGTCTACGTTTTTGTAAGAAATCTATGAACTGGTGTCTGTACAGCCTTCTTTTCTCTACTAAACAGACTCTTTGAAATGAAAGTTTATTTCTTTGAGATTTACAATATGCTCCTGAATCAATATTTCTCTGTAATCTCTGATTGCCAGCAGTGAATTTTATGTTGCAAGTATCAAACTGATAACTGTCAATTCCTAACATATTTTCGCGCCTATGCTGGAATTTAGGACTTTTATAAAAGTCATATGATTACATAACTATCGAAAAGAAATTAGTTTTATAATCATTTTTCTTTTTCTAGTTGTTAGAAAAAGCTTGTTTTCTCTGATTCAACTTTCCTGAAATTAATATCTTTTGACGGGTTATAATCCAAATATTCTTACTTTTCTCTTTTTTTTAAAAAAGTCACCCAAAGTAATGCGGTAATGCCACTAAGACGCAAAGGGATACTGGGTATGAAAGAGAATGAGCAGACTTTAGAAAGAATAGAAAAACCAATCCTAAATAGGAAACAGAGGATAGACCAATACTCCTGTTCAAAAGACCGGGGAGGACTGTGAATCGGGTGATAGGTGAACCTATCCACTCTTATTGAGAAAAATAAATAAATAGTAAATAAAATTTTAGAATTTAGGCGGAGATGTTAGAAGTATAGAGTTGAAGTTGCTTAATATCATCAGTATTCGTCATTAATCGATAATTCATCAAAGCAAAGAAAGTTATTAGTGCATCATTTTTTCAGAGAACATCCATCAGAAATGTTTAAGGCATTGAATTAGTAAAATATCTTCCAAGAGAACACCTAAAAACAGTACTAAAATTATAATTATAGCATTTTATTTTTTAATAATAGATAAGTTTAGGAATTCTATCATAGAAGTAGTAAATGTATATGATTTATTTTAAAGTAAAACTAATTTAATGAAAATAAACTATGGAACATTTGTGTACACTAGTAAAATAACTAATAATAAACCATTTTAAAATATGTGGGTAATTAATAATTTAAAAAAAAGTGCAGATTTATTCAATGAGATCACTGTGGTTGATGCTGCTCTGTAAATTTCGTTTAATATTCGGATCCATTGATGTCAATGAGAGTCAAAGGTCACCTCTTTTCACAATGTCGAGTCTATTACTATATTAATTGATTTAAATTAATATTTTATTTTATTAATATTTAAAATTAATATTATTATTTATATATTAGACTAATTTATATAATAAATTATAATCCTTTTCTTTATATATATATATATATATATATATATATATATATATATATATATATATATATATATATATATATATATATAATATAATCACACACACATATATATATAATATAATCATATATATATATAATATATATATATATATAATATAATCATATATATATATAATATATATATATATATATATATAATCATATATATATATATATATATATATTTATAAATATAAATTACAATAGGAAAACACTATTAATTGCTGACGCGTTTCGTCCAATGTGGACTTTCTCAAAGCAAAAAACGAAATGAATTTAATTAAACTAGGAAATTAATAAAAACAAAAGACAGAGTGTTCTTAGCAACTGGAATGTAGGAAACGCTATTTTCATATTGTTAACTGAAAATAACGTCAGATAATGTCACGTGTGGAGAATATTATCTGTGTTGGTGGTTTTAATCATTTTCTTTTGATTTTACGATATATATGTTGTGTACGTTTGTTTGTGAGAGCAGTAATTTTGTTAACAAAGGTGAAATAGGGAAAAAGCCTGGGCGTAGATTAATATTTGGGTAATGTTCTATGGCGGCACTCTCTAGAATTTTCCTTCTGAGTGAGTTATTTTCTTTTTTTATAAGTATTGCTTTATTAAAATCAAAATTATGGTTGAATTTATTCCTATGTATTACTAGTGCTTTAGCTAAGTTGTTTATTGTAAGGTCTCTTTTGTGTTCATAGATGCGTTTTTTTAAGTTTCTACTTGTTTCTCCAATATAATGCACTTAATAGCAATTAATAGTGTTTTCCTATTGTCATTTATATTTATAAAGATTGTCTTATTTACAGGTTAACTCTGAGAAATTTTCACACACACACACACACACACACACACACACATATATATATATTTATATATATATATTTATATATATATATATATATATATATATATATATATATACACGTTTAAGTTTTTATTCAACTTTGCAATCAAAGCATCCGGTAGAGTAAAAGCGACATTAACTTACATCGCTTCTCGTTTTCTGCTAATTCTAGATTTATTTTCTATTTTTACGATTTTAATATGATGTAAGTTACTGTAGAAATTCCAATTCTCAGTTGTAACAACTGTTCCAAAGAGAAATTGCTCTATGCACCACTAAAATATTACCGTGTACCCCCAATTTGCTAATAGTTGTGTAGAGCCCTAGTAATGTTACATGGATCCCGGTTGAGAACCACTAGTGAAGCTCTTTATATTAACATGTCAAAAGATATTAATGCCAAATTAAGTCTACTTTAAGATAATTATATGATAACCGCTGAAAAGTTCTTTGACCGACGACAAAGAAGCCCTTCCAAAAATTTCTAATGTTTGTTTATTAGGGAAGTGGGCTGAGCCCAGAACTTTTCAGCATCCTCTCGTAGTAAACATTTCTAAGTTTCAGCGTTTTGCTTAATTTATATTCGGTTCAGTAAGTGCCATTATTCTGTCGGAGAAATAATAGTTTAAAAATTAAACATTGACAATATTCGCTTGAATTGCTTTTAGACGCCCCTTTGTTTATATCGTACATTGCCACTTATAGTGACGCGCCAGAAATCATTGCATAAGTGGAGGGCACATATCTCGGTGAAGTGCAGCAATTTGACGTGGGGTAAATTTCCCAAATACTCGAAATATATCTGAAAGGATGCTGAACTATGTCATGTCGATAGCTGTCTTGCATGCTAATAGATCTATCAAGTTCCATAAATGCTTTGCTTGAGATCGTTTCGGGAGAACATGACGGTAATACTGAACACAACCGAAACAAGTGCAACTATGGTTTATCGGTTCACACCATAAATTGTCACTCAGCCAGACTTCAATCAGTGACGTCATAAGCCTAGACGAGGCGCTATGCCCGGTGTCTTCAGATTAACAGGGGCTATGCGCTCTCTACGGACGGACGGTAATGCCTTCCAAGATATATTCATGGTATGTACGTGAGACCGAGCATTGAGGGATATCAAATATCACTCGTAATTTCAAAAATGGAATTTTTATCCACATAGCAACCACCATCATACCCTGTTCGAAATTTGATAAGTCACTTCTGATAGGCATGAGCAGACTCACTGGTGTTCACACTAATTCACCAGTCAGATCACAACAACTAATATTAGTTTGGGTTTTTTCTTCCTGACGTCAACAAACAATGGCATCAACTACCATTAACTTTTACAACAGAATTATATATATATATATATATATATATATATATATATATATATATATATATATATATATATTATGTAATCCTGCCGGAGGGCGTGATTTCTTTCAAAAGATTTTCCGAATGTTCAGGCCGGTAGACGAAATAAAATAAGGTTAAAAATAAATGAAGTGCTACTCAAATATTTGTATATTCTTAAAAAATTATATAATTAAAAAACAAAAATAGTGGGTATATAGGGCATAAAACAGTGAGTTCGATCCTTACTGGGTACCCAATATTTTCTGCTTTGTTCAACACCTAAGCTTATGCTTAGTAAATTAATATATTATTGATACCCTATAAACAAATTACCACAAAGGGGACGTCTACGTAGCGTAATGACTAGTCTTGCTGGATCAGTTATGACTGATTAGTGAGTTCTATCCTTACTGGGTGCTCCATGCTTTCGAAATCCAGTTTATGGAACGAGATTAAAAAATAAGTTAGATAAACAAAAGCAGGTGATTCGCATTTGGAATGATCCAGAATATATCAATGACATAAAATACCTACTCATTCTTTCCCGATTACTGCGGATTCCTGGCAGAATCTCGAATCGATTTGCGCATATATGTTCCATGTGTTACGTTATCTTAACGAAACGGTTCTATTTCAGAGAAAACTATAACATTTCGGACCATTTAGAGATTTCAACTTTTATGTATTTATGTTCCGACATAGACAACCAGGAAAAAGAAATGGCTTTAGGGGAGAATATAGGAAACAGCTGTTAGGTTAGAAAAAGCTCTTGAACTTCATAGGAACCCGGGATTTCTCAGAGAAGTAAAAAATAACGAGATATGCACTGTGGACTAGAGATTAATGACCTCTATTGCGAATATAGTGAGAACCACCAGATCAGCAAGGTCAGATAGCTTCTCCGGTTTCCAGGCGTGCTCTTTCCCCATCGGTGAGGCAAGCTAATCTTTCAAATCCAGAGGGAACTGAATTTTGTTTTTTTCATCATTTCACCCCAATCAAAGTAATAAAGCCACTAAGATGCAAGAGATTACTGAGTGTTAGAGAAGATGAGAAAAAGAAAACATTATTAAGGAGAGAGAACAATAAAAGAATAGGGATTAAGACGACAAGACAACGACTTACATTGCCTTTAAAATTTTAAAGATCAAAGTGGACTGGAACGCAAGAGGTCGAACGAAATTTCCACAAGCGGTTACAACTGGCCGTTTTAACTGTGAAATGATGAAGCATTGCCGCCAATCTAGCACTACGCTTAAATTCATCAAATCTAAGGTGTACTATAGAGGAAAGTTCATCAGAACAATTATCATGAAAATATTTATAGAAAAGACAAAAAGAAACTAAGTTATGGCGGTGGGAAAGTGACTGAAGTTGAGATGCCAGGTCAGGACCAATGACATTGCAGATTCTTCTTTGTATTTTATCAAGAATCTCTAAATGTAGGATAGAGTAGGAGCATCAGACCAGGTATGACAATGCATAGACGAATGGTAGAGACTTGTAAATATGTAAGATTCTAGTGTGAATAATTCTCTAGCATGACACAGTGAACCAACTTTCCTATCAGCAGACTTAGCCGTTGATTGAATATAATCTTTCCACTTTATTTCAGCGGAAAATGTTAGACGGAGAAGGTGCAGTGAATCACTCACCTGGAGGTTAGCATCAGCATTCTGAGAGAAAGCAAAAAATGTTCTCTCAGGCAATTAAAACAGCGGTTTCATTTTGGAGGCGTTAAAATGAAAAAATATTTTTTACAAAAATAAAATTAAATTCAATCTGAATTCGCCGGACTAATTTGAGAGGATTTCCATCGTGGCCTGTCAATATAAAATTGCACTCCTTTTCGGACCATAAATAAACTTTATTTCGTAAGAAACAGTGACTCTTGTAGAATAGAAATTATTTGTTGAATTGAAACCACATGAATGTACCGACCATTTTTGTAATTGAGTATAAGTAAACTCACTTAACACCTGAACGAAAAGCATTTGCGATTTCATTTTAACCTTTGTTAACTGATGATCATTTCGACAAAAACAACAGCAAATCAAAATGAATACCTTCTCAAGGTACCAGATGGACAAATTAAGTTCGAATAAGATCGGAAAAAGATTATCATTTACTCTCTGCATCCCCGGATTATTAGATCTCTTAATCCCGAAATTAATAGTAATCGAAATGTATGGAAAAATAGCCTTGCTTTCTGTTAATATTTTTTTTTTTTAAAATAAACATCAATTCGAATAAGAAAAAATGCAGCATCTGCTTAATATAACAGTTATCATATATTATTCATATGACGGTCATGAAAATTCTCTATCTTAAATGGCTTGTATACCAGAAATATTTTCTTTCTAGTGAAAGAGAAAAAAGAAAGCAAACATTCTCAGCGATCCTTTTGCATCCGTGATTCATATTCCCAGAATTATTTTCTTTTATATTTTTCGCCAATTGTATAAACACAATAATTGTACTGAATAATCAACTTTCTCTGCTATTTTTCTTCTGAACCAAAAAAGGAGTGTTTCTTATGCGCGTGTATGTATGTGAGAATATGCAAGCATATGCACATTTGGTGTATGATATAGTTTTACGGTAAAAATCAAAATAAAAATTTGTTATGGCTATTGGTATGATTAATCAACTTTCTTCCTGACAAGACAAATTTTTCAGACTAGTAATATATTTTTTCAGAAATATGTCTACATATGTAAAAGCATATATATATATATATATATATATATTATACATATATGAAGAAATATAGTCTTAAGGTGTGCTATATTTATGGTAGCGTTTGTATGTATAATTCTTGTGAATTTGTGTATCATAATTCCAGTTGATCTATGTTGGATTTGGTTGATAATGTATGTGCGTCTAGTGGGCATTTTATTTCTGTCTGGTAGTATCCGTATACTAATTGGGGATGTTTTACGTGGAAGTGAAAGATTTTAGGTTATACAATGGTTGTAGTTAATCTGCTCTTAGATTCTTTAGGTATTGATTCTATGAAAATTGGTGATATAATAAAGTGTTTGGTGCGTGTTTATCAATTGGAAAATATTTATTAGGGTTCCTTCTAAGTATTTTCTACGTAATAAAGTATTTTCTTATTAAGGTGACATTTTGTAGATCGAAGTTATGACCTGTTTTATTTCTGTGTGTTACGTGCGAGTTCAGAGAGTTGTTCCAACCTAGGTCAATCTTATGTTCATAAATGCGAGCTTTTTTTTAGGTAAGCAAAGTAATTTCTAAAGAATTAATGGATTTTATTTCTTTAATCCTACTTTTTTTACGAGTATAAACTGAACATAAATTTATTAATTCTTTATAAATTACTAAAGGATATATACGTGTAAATGTAATTAAACACATATATTGGTTTATTTATATTAAGATAAATAATCCCGACCATACATTTTTTATCTTCAGTATATACGCACACGTGTATAAGAAAAGTATTTTATTGAAAGGGAAAGAACGTTAAAATCATATTACATTTGAAGGATATTGCACATATGCCCATTTGATGATATGAGTTGGAACAGACAATGTAGATAAAAATCATTGTGACTGTTAACCACTCAAGTATATAAGCTATGTCGGTATATTTAGGCTATAATCTAATTTTCTTGTTTAAAATTTTTTTCAGAAATTTAAAAAATTGGCAAGGGCATGTAAATCCTTATATGAACCTTGTTTTCTGTATTTACAGGAGAAACTGCAGATTATCAGGTTTTTGAATAAGGATGATTTATTAAATCAAAGATTTGAATTAACGGTTAATTGTAAACATATCATACCTTTGACTCTACAATCTTGCTAGACTTTGAAATTTGACAATTGCTTCTTCTTATATTTTAGAATAACCTTGTAGCACCATATAGAGAATATATTTTGTTAGTATGATCAATTTCGACGTAGTATAATTTATACATTATTCTTCTAGCACTGCTGGTAATATTTAGTCTAGAGGCTGACATTTTGACATTTTACATTGGTTGGTTTTATTAACACCCTATATAAAGACGCTTTAGTTAACAGTTGCATTCTATTTTGTATGATGTATATATTTTAAATAATTTTATATGATCTATATGTTTAAATAATTCTGATTGATCTATTTATTTAAATAATTTTGTTAGATCTATATACTTTTTAAAAAATTGTTAGATCATTTTTATTTACTTTTTATTTATTTCTAAAAGAGCCATATTATTTCCAAGTATAAAATTGTGAAATTCTAACTTTTAACTCACTTGTCAAGTATATTGTTAAATTGCGTTTCTTCTCCCATAGAAAATGTCATGTGTCTTACGTTAACATTGTAGCAAACTTACATTTGTATCGAATATAACGTCTAAGTTGTCTACGATTTTAAATCTGTGGGTCATATGACCTCTAACTTCTTATTGCTTCTTAACTTCCGTTTCTCCCCTTACTTTGAACTTAGCTCAGGCCATTTGGATTGGTGGATCTGATTATAAACAAAATAAATTCTGCTATCTTCCCGTCTTCTTTCTTAATCTTTTTCCTTATTCTTCCTTTTCTCGGGAATAGAGAATATATCTGGTGTCTTTCTTCCTTACTCTTTTTCTTTTCTTCTTTTTTCATATGAAAATATGTTGTATGTAGTTTTAAATCTCAGTAAATTGTCTACTAACCAATTATTTACTAACGCCTAATGAGATGTGTTAATGCACATCGAAACATGATTGCACTTGTGTAGCGTTATTCACATGATTCACATGTTTTTGATGTAATATCTTAAAATAAAATATATATATATATATATATATATATATACTTCCCTCTCCCTTTCTACAATTGATTTTTGACCCTTGACATTACATTTTTTATTAGATTAAGAAAAGATTAAGTCATCCCTTGATTTCGGCAACTATTGGTGCGTTTCTTTGTAATTCTTTACAATGTTTAGGACTTCTCTGTGGCAGTATCTATTTAGATATTTGTATAGTGTAACCCGGATATGAGACCCGGATATAAGAGAAACCCGGATATAAGAGAAACCCGGATATAAGAGCTATTTTCTCTGGTGCCAAATTAGAGCCTGTGTTAATGTATATATAATAGACCAAACCAGGATATAAGAGAAACCCGGATATAAGAGACTTCTTCTCCGGTCCCGACAACTCTCTTATATCCGGGTTACACTGTATATAAAACTAGGACTTGTTTATTCTGGGACAGTTCAATGATTGTATGGAGATTTAGATTTTAATCTAATAAGCGGTTACTTCCATAGGATTTCAGACAAGTTAATTTATATACTTGCAAAATCTCGGAAAAATTAATGGCGTATTCTAATATTGTACAAACGTATGTACACATCTTTCAAACAAATTTTAATAATGCCATTCTTTCACATTTCTCAATGAATTTAAGAAAATCACAATTCGAATAGGAAACATGTATAGAATTTTAAATGTTTACAAATTTTAAATGATTACAAATTTTAAATGATTACAAATTTTAAATGTTTACAAATTTTAAATGATTACGAATTCTTAGTTACGTTAAATGAAGATAAAAAAGTATGGGGCACCCACTCACTCTTCAGTCGTAACTGTTCTAGCGAGACAAGCTTGCTAACCATTAGACCGCCACGAGGTGCCCCAAAGTAATGTATGAATAGATATGCATAACAATGTGCACATGGATGTGATCAGATATGCCGGACAATGGAAATATTTTCTTTAAAATTCTTCCGTTTAAATTAGAAGGTACCTATCTACGAACTAGTGGGTATATAAGATTTGCATATATGCAGACGCGTACAAAACAAGCGTCCATTTATCTGTGTATGTATGCAGGTGAGACAAATGTTACCGGCGAGCCGTGTTCAAATGGTCACTTTGCCACTAATTCCCATGGGAAAGACATGAATCCATGTCTTCTCCAACCTGCCAACTATGGGGAAAATAGCAGGGTAGACTATTTTATCTATCCTTAGGTGGCAACCAGTCTAAGAGAAAAATCGTGGAGACGGCAAGATGAAACAATTTCATTATCTTTCCTAGCAAGTTCTGGCAACTTTCAAGAAAAGAAGTTATGGAGAGTCATGACCACTTATATCCTGGACAGATGTAGTATTAAATAATTTTTATATACTTATACACATATTAGTTTCCTTGTATATGAGAGCAGAACTTCTAAAATCCCAAAAGTTTTACCCACATAAAAGTATTTTGTGTTTTACTAATGGTCTTTCCTTGTTAGTACTCATCTAAAGGAAGATTTCCTTTTTTTCTTCTTTCTTAATTTTTAGATATTCTTCCATTCTCAATACATATTTCTGAATATAGCATTGCAATAACAAATTCCACAGTAAAAGTTCTTACATTAACTAAAACTTTATTGTAAAAAGGGAACGAGACGTAAATTTCTTTCTGTTTCAATTTCTCTTTGGTCTTATCGCAATTAAGTGTTTAGTAGAGAAAACAGATAAGCAAAACACGAGTCATGGAAAAATTCAGTGTATTTAAAGCGATGATATAAAATAGCCAACAGCTGTTCTGTAAAGCAGATAACTAATTTCGCCATGAAGACGAACCGCTAAACGCCACAAAATCCATAAGCGAAAACCAATGCATGTACGCGCAGACGCGTCCTGTGACGTCAGCCTATTTGGAGTTGCGATGAGCCAGTTGATTAAGTGGTCTTATTCTGAAGTGAAACTTTACTTTTAACAAAACCTGTCACCACATTTGGCCGGCTGTGATGAATGTTTCTGGTATATCCTTATAAGTCTGGGTGTCATAGGCTTCGCATGTTTGTAACCCAGCGTCACTTTGTTGAAATGCTGATCTTTTGTATCTATCTCTTGATATAATACGTCATATGTATTTGTATTCTTTGTCGGTAAGTTTTTGCTGTATCAGAACCATCTGCCTTGCGCTAGAGACGCTAGATGGCACTATCTTTGTTTTGACAATGGCAAACTGTTTGAAACCGGCTGTTGGAATGACTGATTTCATGAAAATTAAGAGTGGAATAAAAATAATAATAATAATAATAATAATAAGAGAAAATATATTTAAATCCCCATATGTTGATATTTTCTAATAACAGTAAGAACTTAAGAAAATAACATTTTCGTACACGCTGCCATATTTTTAAACAGCATGACTAAATTTAATGTTAATATAAGTTTCTACTGAACATAAAGTTGAGGTTAGTTTTCTATTATCATTAAGTAGATATAATGATTCCTCAGAATGCTTCTTTTTCTACGTGCCGTGTTCCTTCAGGACATTGGCGGTCATGACCCTCTACAACAGTCTGTCATTTGTAGCTCTTAATAAGCTTTCTCTTTTTGCCATCTGGCCAATAACATGCTCCACCATCGATTCACTCAATCTCGCTAGGTAGGTTGAGCGTCGCTTTCCTCTGTCTCTCTTACCTTCAATCTATCACGTGATTACAAAATTTTCCAAGCCAAACACGCTTCCTCGTTATGCATCCCAGAAGCATCAACTCTCTCTTTCTGGTGCTAAGCATTCTTGTTACCATTGTCTGTAGAACTTCGTCGTTGCTCACATTTTCGGTCCTCAGTATCTTTCTGTAGAATCACATTTCTATTGCTTCAAGTCTCTTCTTCATCTGTGAGGATATTGTCCAGCATTCATAGGAAGGCTGATACTAAATAACAGTTTAGTACACATTTTTCTGTTTCTTAATACTTTGCTCAGCTTTTAAAAGGTATCTTTCACTATCACAATGTGCCTTCGGATTTCCGTTTTGCACTTTCCGTCCTCTGTGAAACGTTGTAATAAATATGGCGACAAAGATGAGGACAATAGTCCGAATAATGTAAATAATGTAATGAAGTGTCATTGAAGTTTTAGTAATTTGGATATTTTAAATTTGCTTCTTTTTTTATATGATTAGATTTTTTTTAAAAATAAATATTTAATTTAGGCAATTCTGTAAAGTCTAGTAAAATATGCCGCTGATCTATTTTAAAATTATATTAAAGCATTATTTTGGTTCGGTGTCTTTTATGAAGACCACGGAATGAAAAACTTTGCTTCATTTTTAAAGTGATACTAGACAATAATTATGCTTACTACGTCACATCCTGTTCTTTTTTGGTGCAATAATCAGAATCACCAGAAAATTATAAAAAAACACTGGTCTAAGGAACAGTGATCTAAAAAATATTGGTCTAAGGGAAACCTGTTTAAGGACATTTGTCTAAGGAAGACACGTCGAAGGAATTTGGTCTATTTCCCGCCTAGAAACATTGGCCCCTAATATTTTTTAAAATAAATTAACACTTTATTCATGTACAAAATACTCAGTTTTATTGATATTCACTAAACTAGAGAATAATATTTAAGACACTTATAGCAACATTAATCACTGATGATACGTGTAGTTTCTAAGCATTTATTGGCATGTATGGTTTGTCTATTAATACAATCCACATTAGACCATAATTCTTGAGACGAATATTTCTTAGGCGTATATTATTTAGATGAGTTTTCCTTAGATGAGTTTTCCTTAGATGAATGTTCCATAGACGAATGTTCCATAGACGAATGTTCTGGATCCAAAGAAAATATATCTGAACAAATGCAATAATTGCGATTTTCCTTTTTTATAAATAACATCATTTTTCTGTTCAATATTTGAATTATGAAACACGAAACAAAAAGCGTAATTTCGAATCCCTTTCCTCTGAAAACATTCATGTTAAACACTAATGTCATTGTCCTCTCTTGTGCTTGTCATTTAGAACTCAAATTCGGTCAATTTTAGTTCCACTTTGACATTTTCGTTTGACTCATTTTGTGGTTTAGATTTTCGTTTATGCTTGTCTAAGCAAAATCTTTTATAATTATATTACTAACCTGTTGTTCTGGTCATAATTCTTTATACGATATACATCTTCATACACTGGCTGTTCCCAATTTTATAACAGAATAAAACCAGGTCTTCTCAAGTTGACCACTTGTCATGGTGTTTTGTTAAGCGAATTTCATATGTTATTAATGGGGCGCCAAGCTAATTTTTCTAAATAGTTAAAATTTTCTTTACAATACCCTTTTGTTTTAGTAACTACCACTAAACAGGACATTTGATGTTAAATTATTTTTGAAGCGTAACAGTGCGAATGAATGAATGCTTGTTTGAGAAGTAAGCATTGTAACAAAATAATTACAAATAAATGCATCCATATTTTATGGCATCATTTGAATTCATACACACTGAGTTTGCCATAATTGTCAAACAAAGAAAACCTTTTTCCAGTACGGAAAACTATTCAACATCTTGACTCTAACCACTTACGTTAAGACGTTTAATCATATATTTTAGAAGTAGATGGAAATTAATCTAAATCTGAAACTGTGATTCCATTTCCTTGGTGTAATTGCTTCTTCAGTGAAAAAAATCGCTTTTTTCTAAATAAATCTTTTATGAATGTGCAGGGAATTTTATTGTGTTGATAATTTTAAAATGTTTCCATATAACTTTTCCGATTTTTAAAAATGTTCATTTTAGGATGCGATTCAGGATTTGGCCATTCCCTTGCAATAAGACTTCACAAATTGGGCTACACAGTATATGCTTGCTGCCTCTTCTCTCAGCAGGAAGGAGCCAAAGGACTCCGGAAAATAGGGGGATCGAGAATGCACGTATTGCAAGTCGATGTTACAAGTGAGGTTCAAATTCGGGAAGCCACAGAATACGTGAAATCGACACTTGGAAATACGGGTAAGTACGATATCTATCTATTTCCGGGTCCCAACTAGAGACCTAAAATCAGAAATGGCATCATGACAATTTCCAATGAGCATTTCTGTAAAATAAAAAGGAAAGGCAATCTAAGATCCTACACAATTTACATAGATAAAGCTTTTCGTAAGGTGTGAGTTGTACTTGCCAGTACAATGTTTTGTATTTCTTTAAGGTGTGGATTATTCTTATAATATTATCATCATCATTATATTTCGATTTCTGCTATGGTCACACTACCTACCAAGTCCTCGTGAGGACCTAAGGCAGCTAGTGGTGTGTTGTTATGGCTACATTTCATGATTTGTTTTTCTAACTCCCGTAATATCACTAGCGTTTCATGGACATTCTTCTTACTGTGTGGGCCGAAAACAATATTTTGTATTTCTCTTAAACTGGGATTTCCAGGGATTTTCGGTTTTTGACAATTGTGTCTGGCCTATTTGCTTCAATCTTCCTGTCTGTAAAGATGGTGTAATCCCATAGAATTGTGATGCCTTCTTTTTCTGTAACCGGTTCTGGGTGATGTTTATACCAGTGTTTATAAACATCATTTCCAAAGTGTTTGCACATTGTCCATTCTATCGTTATTATTCATTTGGCGCAAATAGAGAACATCCTGACATTAGATGATCTATGGCTTCCTGATACTTGTCACAGAAGCTGCTTTTTGGATTTACACTATTATGCAAGATATTTGCCTGAAAGTTCTTAGTGAAAAGACTCTGGTCTTCCGCTGCAAGAATAAAAACTTCCGTTTCAGCTCGTAACCATCAATGAGTGTTTATGAGCATGTTCTGGATATTGGCCATGCAAAGGTTTGTCTTGCTAGCGTAGTTTCATCTGTTCAAGAGCTTTATCCTTGGCTTTCCTTTTCAATTCTTTTGCTGAAACAGTTGGTTCTTGGGTTCTGTTTTGGTTTTTACAGAATTTAGTAAATCTCATTTGTATTTACAAACTTCTTTCATGATTGAATATTTTTCATTTTGCTTTCGTGCTGTTTGACTAATTGTATCATCCAGTCATTTGTTGTTTGCATGTATGCTAGTCAGTAGTAAGTAGTTGTTATCTTGTATGACAATTCCAGCTGAATAAGACCTCTTCCAACTTCTTTACGGGTTATGTATAGACGGTCTTCATCTGTCTTTGGATGATGCAAGTTATGTTTAGAAAGAAGTTTTCTTGACTTAGAATCCATTCGCCTTTTAGAGTCCAGTTCGAGATGTTGGGACTATATTGAATCATATATATTGGGATTAACATCAGTCACACCTTTCTATAGTACTCTTTTTGCACTATTTATTTAATTTTTGATGGTGAATTTCTTCACCCCATTTACACTGAGGTGCATATAAGCTTCATCTTGCTCTAAATCTTTGATTGTTACCCCAGGGTCTAAGCTAATAGTGGAGGTTTGTTATAGTGATCCTCGTAAAATTGTGGCTTTAGCACATTTATCCAAACCGAATTCAATTCCAATTTCCTCGTTCAGAAATACCTAAATTGTCAGCTGTATACGACCGCTTTCTCAGATCAATGATTCAAAATGAGCTTCGAGTGAATAAAGCATGTTGGTCTTAGCGAGGGCTATTCTTCTTTGAACTTTGTGGACTGGCATTAGAGAATCACAAACAAAAAACTGTACCGCATTATTTTGAGAACATTCAACAGAAGCATAAACTAGAATGGACAGCACATATAACTCAAATAGAAAATAATGACATAATCAACATTTTCCACACTACTTCAAACGAAAGGTTAGGAAGAAAACCCCATCAATTACTGTAAAGAGCGATAGAAGGATATTGAACTTGATAAACCTATTTTGCTGAAAAATTGTTTCAATTTCGACCGAGAGTAGCACTGGCTGCTCGGTGAATGAATGCCGAGTGTTTTCTTATAAGTTTTCCTTATATGAAAACACTCAGCTTTCATTGACTAATATTACCATTAGCTATCAATAAATGTTTATTTTTCCTCCAGATGAGAAAGGAAATGTCAACCAATTACACATTAGTCGATTTCTCGTCCTTATAGATTGAATCTTATATTAGTGATAGAATTCAGTATAGAATTCTATGCTATTTAACTCTAAAATTTTAATTCAAGGTTTATCACTTGAACCAATCCTAAAGAGTGTTGACCACTTCATGCGTCATGAAAATGATGTAATCTTTTGTGTGGTGTACCCCATCACCTGTTATTTTGGCCTGAGGTTTATCACTGACATGATCGACATAATCACTGATGTATATAGAGTACACTTACTTTACAGCGGTTTTTGTAAACTGGTTCCATAGACCTTTGTTCATGTATTGAGTTCGATTCTTGATTTAATCCTTGATTTAATCCTCGATTTGATCCTTGATTTGATCACTCCCAGTCTCAACTGTTCTATTATGAAGAATAAGAAACCATTTTAACATGTTTGATAATTTCCAGTCCTTTCTCTGTAAAATGCACACTGTTTTTGTTTTTAAGTTACGTTTTTACCCTTTAATAAAAAGATCATATACAGAGAATGTTGCTTATGAACTTTATCTTCCATGTTAGAACAGATAAACAAAATACGCCAGTTTTAATTAAAAAGTACGCTAATATAACAGCTGACATAAAATGTTAAGTGATGTTTTTGAATGAAGTAAGTTAAAAAAATACATTCTCAATACCAACTAGCCAGAAGTAACAGCAGAAAGTTTGGACAAGCCTATGAAATTCCCCCGAAAAAGGCATTGTGAAATGGTTAAAAGTATCTGAATATATTCGTAAAATATTTTACTATAATAATATAAACCCGTGTCAAGGAGGCAAAAAGGCATGGGAGCAGCAAATTCAAACCGTAAAAATCGACCGTTCCCTGAAACATTTTTCATTATATTGTGAGGCTCTCATGATACATAAGAAACCGAACTTTTAAAAATTTGTTATTCGATTCGATTGAGATCTTTGTATTTTAGTCAAAATTCAACTGAGATTATTAAAATTGCAGATTGTCAAAGAACTTTCTAGAATTACTTTTTTTCTGCTAAACTCTTGGCCAGGAAAGCTTTATTCTTCGAGTCTATACTTCTTAGCTCTACTCGGTCAGTAAAAACTAGATTCAATTTTAGCTTTGTAGGATCTCGATTTCCAAAGATTTCTTTATTTTCTTATTCTATAGTCCAAAAATGTTCTATACTAGCGTTTTTCTTGTAATCTTGCCAAATCTCTATCGCATTTTCCACTTGAACCAAAGGAATGCGTAACGTTTCCATTGTATTAGGCGTTTTCCTTAGCCGCCCTCATTCTCGTATAACGTAATCCAGTAAATACTTATTAGCTTTATAGTAAACAGAGAGATTGAGCAGTTGTCTGGATCCAAACCGAGAGAAATAAATAAAAGTTATCCCTGTCGAAAGGATGGAGGCGTGTGTGTAACAAGAGTACACTCGGTCGCCATTTTTTCTATACAAGTCATTAATATACTCAATATTCTAGTGCAACTGAACTTGCTAACAAGAAACTTTAGTCGAACGAAAAGGGAGAAAAAAGAGAAACGCGAAGATTGTTGCAATTGTGAATTCGTGTGTAAAATCTTCTTTGCTGTCGTTAAAGATTATACAGATTACTTATCACTCCTATTATTTTTCTTCTCTCTCTGTTAGGAGTATATATATATATATATATATATATATATATATATATATATATATATATATATATATATATATATATAATGTGTGTGTGTACCACATATGTGAAACAGACGTCTTTATTCATTAAACACTGTATTACGCTTATCAGCCTGCGCATTCTAGAACTCATAGTAAAGAAGAATGCATTCACCGGCAGGGATCGAGCCTGCTCCCCACTTTCTATCGCTTTATCGCTTGCCCAAGGAGGATGAGGCAGCAAACAAGGTTATATTTTAACTTTTAAATACAAAAATCCTTAACAAAGAACTTTCATTAGTCTGTAATCAAACTTTATATAATCTGATTAAAGATTTTTGAAAGAGCTTCTTTGTCAGCATCTTCCCTCTCTTTCTCCCCATCTCTGCTTATATATATATATATATATATATATATATATATATATATATATATATATATATATATATATATATATACAAGGTAACCCAAAAAGTTCTGTCCGTTTAGTCATTGAATGAAGTTGAAATATATACGAAATGCGTGTAGCAATTGTTTTCAAATTCGCACAGCCGGAAGTAGGAACATCAGATGTTATAAAAAATACGCGCACCGTGCGCGGCCATCAGTTATAAGCCGGACAGCTGTGAGAAGGATGGAAGTGTCTAGAGATCTCGTTCGGGGCTGTTTGCTTTACGACTTCAAAGTCGGCTTATCAGCAGCTGCATCAAGCTGCCGCATACGTCAAGCGTTTGGGGATAGTTCTGTGGATGAACGTACTGCAAGGCGTTGGTTTCGAAAATTCAAGTCGGGAGATTTGTCTCTCCATGATAAGCCTCGCAGTGGACGACTACAGGTCTTGAATGACGGAGTCCTGAAGGCGGCCATTGAAGAGGACAGTAGTCTAACGTGTGGTGAACTTGCAAGACAGTTCAACGTTTCCGATGAAACAGTTAGACTTCACCTGCACCGCGTAGGTAAGACGTACAAACTGAGCAAGTGGGTTCCACAAATGCTGGTGGAGGTCCACAAGGGAGAACGAGTGGCAGCCTGCGTATCGCTGCTTTCTCGCATCCTTATTCAATCGAGTGCTTACCAGTGATGAAAAGTGGGTTCTGTACGAAACTTCCAAGCGTTCCAGATATGGGTTGTCACCTCAGGATGCTGTCCCTCACATCGCAAGACCGCCTATTCACCCACGCAAGAGTATGCTTTGTGTCTGGTGGACAGGTCGTCAAGTGGTTCATTATGAACTGCTACCAACGGGCCAAACGATCACTGGAAACCTATACTCGCAGCAATTGAAACGTGTGCAACAGGCATTGCGCCAGAAGGAGTCAGCACTGGTGAATCGCAAAGGTGTGTTTTCCTCTATGACAGCGCCAGGCCGCATGTCGCGCGAGTGTTCAGGGATACCATACAGCAACTTGGGTGGGAGACTTTGTGCCATCCACCTTATTCACCTGACCTTGCGCCATCCGATTACCACATCTTCCACTCCCTGAATAATCATCTTCGTGGGTAATCCTTCACCAATGAAGCAGACTTGCGCAAAGCCCTCACGGAATTCTTGGCGTCAAACTCCCCGAGTTCTACCGCAATGGCATTGAACAGCTGCAGACACGTTGGCAGAAGGTGCTGGATGCCAATGGCGGTTACTTCGAAGACTAAATATAAGTTACACATACTGTGAAGCGTTTTCTTTTTTCCTTTAATTTTTTGGTTACCTTGTGTGTATATATATATATATATATATATATATATATATATATATATATATATATATATATATATATATATATATCAGGAAAAATATTGGGGGAAAATGTATCACAAAGTGGAAAAGTTTTCTTGGGATGTGCTTCGTCCTTTAGGACTTCATCGAACTAAATTTTATGCGACTATACATGAGCACGAACCAGCGATGCTGGGAATTTTAATATAATATACTTTAATTTTTTATTTTAATCTAGCCGATTTCATTTAGATTCTTTTTCTTTCCATCACTTTAATTAGTAGGTATCACACACAGTTATAATAGTTCTGCCATGTAAAATGTTGTAAGAGCCCGGGCACAGATTTACTGTACATGGATTTATGATTAGAGCACTCTCTATATATTAAAAAGAAGAGAGAAACCGCAAACGTTTTTGGTTGTAATGTGGATTTTTAAATAAAAAATATATTATGCTTTATTTTCCCTAATTTTGCTACACGTGTTTCCCGTCTCGCGACCATCATCAGGCAAAGAATGGATATTTCCACATATTATTAAAAGGAATTAATTTTTCTTATGTTTTTCGATGTTAAATATTCTCGATATTAGACATTCTCTTTTTGTGTGTTCGTGACCAAAATGTCTTCCTTAAATTGGCAATGAAAAAGTTCTGCGTGAAGGGTAATAAAACAATTAAGACGGGTCCTAGAAAGGGTGAGGAAGATATCTATATTCTTATCTTTTAATGACCCCTGTGTGTTCTTGGATCTATTTCCATTTTTTGTGTTTTTGTCAGCATGCGTACGCATACGTATATTTCCTCTCCATACAGACATACTGTCTTATAAGGTATTAGTATACATATATGTACAAATATACATATATATACACACACGCACACATACATACATACAAACAAACAAACACATACACACCTACACTTCCTATGTTGCGTAGGTTTCGCGTGTGTGCCTGTGAGCAGTTTTGTTCTTGTTATCATGTGCATATATATACCAGTACGCGCATGTACATGCGCACTCCATCTCTATACATACATATTATCTTATTATAAGGAATTAGGATACACATACATATATGCACACACACACACATACATACACATACATACACACACACACACACACACACACACTTCCCATGTTGTGTAGGTTTGCGCGCGCCTGTGAGCAGTCTATTGTTTTTGCCAATATGCGTATACATATTCGTGCTCGACATATACCCCCGTGTGAGTGTGTGCGCGTGGATGCGAGTGGTTTGACAACTGTATTTGGCCATTATCTGTTTAGTCCTGGTTTAAATTTGTTTATGATTTTTTTTTCTCTTGTATTTGTAGGTAAGAATAATTGCCTGTTTGGTATAGTGGCATTTAATTTTTTATTCACCCTGTTTACATTTATAGATGTGTTGTGATACAAAGAGTTTTCTGTTGTCTGGTAATTTTATGTTGCTTTTGTTTATGGAGACCCTGTTGTTTAGTTGTTGGCTGATACCTATATATGACTTCTTGCATTTTGTGCATTTATGTGCATAAATCACATTTTTGGAGTTGCAGTTTAAATTTTTATTTATTATGAATGTCGTTTTGGGGTTTTCAAATGTGTAGGAGTTTCCTTCTATAATGATGTCACAAACCCCACATCTTTTTTGTTGCATTTTCTGACTCCCTGTGTGTTGGTTAAATTTGGATGAGGTTAGAATGTGTTTTAGATTTTTAGATTGGCGTTTGATTTTAATTATTTTGGTTGTTTTTAGCATATTTTTCAGTTTGTTATTCTAGATCTAGGTAGGTCTAGATTTTTTTGTAATTTCTTTAAATATTTCTGGATTGTTCTTGTATGTTGAAATATATGCTAGAGTTTGTTCGACGTTCTGTTTCTTTGGATTTTGTAGTTGGTCTAAAGGATTCTTTGCGAGTTCAAACCTTTGTTTATTCGTGTTGTGGGGGTAGCCTCGTTTTTTTAAAAAAGTTTTATGTAGTTCTTCTAGGCGGGTTTTTCGGAGGTGTTTGTCAGTCACTATAGTACAAAGCCTACGTGCTAGAGAATAGGGGATGGATTTCAGGCAGCTTTTTGGGTGATGACTCTTGAAATGAAGATATTGTTGGGTGTCTGTAGGTTTGTGGTAGATATCTGTGATTATGTGGTTGTTTTTATTTCTAATGAGTACATCTAAAAATGGTAATTCGTTGAAATTATATTCTTGGGTGAATTTGATTTTTAGGTGTAAGTTTTGAAGAAGAGTGTGGAATTGGTTAATATCACCCCATGAGGATTTCCAGAAAATGAAGCAATCATCTAAGTATCGTTTCCAGGATTTAGTGAAGTGGTTTTTTATATTTTCCCCCTATATTTGTTCTATCTTTTCATAGAGGTTTTCCTCTACGTAAGCTAATGTTAGGGTGGCATATGCTGGTGCTATTTTCGTTCACATTGCGGTAACTAGTGTTTGGATATAGTTTTTGTTTCAAATTCAAAAGTGTTATTGTTTAGAATTAGGTCTATACTATCGGTAATGAGTTCCTTAGTGAATAGGGTATGTAGTGTTTAAAAAAAACACATTTCTTAACACATTCCACCGTTTAATCGGCGTCATTAGAAAAGGAATTTCATTTCACAAGTACAAAATCTACATTTATAAAATGAAATGACATTTACGTTCACCGGCTGACCGCTGAGTTGATTTCAAATAATTTGTTTTTTTCGTAGATTAAGTATCGAACATTGTTTAAGTTCATCTCTTTTCTTATTAGTGCAGGAACAATGTAGGATAAAAAAAATAATTGAAATGAATTAATCCTTCAGTCACTTATGCTGTTTCATCATGATAGTTTTTCTTCTTATATCATGAAATTAATTATTCTGCTGATGCCCAATCATCAGCGACACATTTAATGGTAAACGTTTTTCCAAAATGTCTCATATATTTCACAATTCTTTTTTATTTTCATCCAAATTTATACACACGCATATTCTCAAATATTTCAATCGTTTGAGATCTGTTATTTTCATATTAGAGAACATACATATAGAATTTGAAACATAGTCAACACTAAGACAGCCTCATAATATTATTTAAGATTTAGATTTGAACAAAATCCTCTTAATATATTTTTAACCAATACTTCCTTAGTTTCATACTGCGCAACTATGCATGTATATTTAGTATGATTCCTAGGTCATTTCTGAGGCATCCTACCCACGGTCACCTTAGACAGGGTACTGGTTTGTTCCACATTGTTACTCTCATAATGTGTGAACTCTTTTTTTTCGATAAAAATTCTAATATGACAAAATCCCTTTGAACAGAAATATGAGACGCTGAGAACATTTTCAGACGTCAACATTTAAGACGCAATGGTTCTTTGCCTTTTGTTAATTCATACTGAGAAGAGTAATTAAAAAAAGAGGAAAAAAACGATAAACTAAACTTGATGGCAAGAATGGTCGCTTTCATGGATACCAGATTTTACTGAAATTCACTGTAGCTTTGTTGTCTTGTAAATTACGTAAGTAGACAAAATCGCTTCAATGATTTTATCATTAGGTAAATCGGTACCCAGTGTAATTTTCAGTTAAAAAGTATTATCTTTGCATTAGTCCTAACACTTTTCAGTTAAGCAATCATTTTACATTACGAATTGACTGTTTCTGCATAAAATGAAAAGTTGTCTTGTTAAATGGATATTTATACATTAATTAATGTTGACAAATATTTAGAAAATATATAACCTTAATTTTAGGTTAAGGGTGATTAACTCTGTCCTCTAATATCTTAAATATGTGTACAGGTTATTGAACTCTAACTGTGAGAACGGTAATTTTTCAGGCACCTGAGAATGATAGCAATTTAAACATCTATAACATCCTCCAAATTTATATTCATAAAATAGTTTATTCTTGCTGGCAAAAATGATGGCATACTTTAAGTTATGCCAAGGGTTTTCGCCTTTATATATATTGTGTGTGTGTGTGTATGTATTACAAAGTGTCACCAATGAAAGAAAATATTTCTACATCAAAAGTGAAACGCATTACGTAAATAACACACCTGCCATATATATATAATTTCATTGAGTGGGACAGATAGGCAAGGAAAATGTTATACATTTCTTTTATAGAAAAATGTATTTTTCTAACGTTCTTACAGTTTTCCTTTTTGTGGAGTTAAGAGAGAGTAGAAATTGCCCATAATCGGTCATTAGCCGTTTTAAGCGTCCGTTGTTAATGTTTACCTATGTTCTAATGGACAGACTGTATCTAAAGCTTGAGGTGAACAAACTGAGATAGAAATACAATGACTTCACTAAGTTTTGAGGCACAAGTAAAAATATTATCTCATATTTCATTCATATATCTTTTAAATCACGCACAGATCGGTGCAATTAAGTTAATTATGGCTTCCAAGTGGATTTTGGTCAGATCATTATGGAGATCATTCACCTTTGCGTGTTTATGTTAGATGTTATTTTCTATACTTTGCTATAAGTTCTTAATAGGTTTTGAGGCGCAGCGATGGGTCAGCATCCGCACTGTCCATGGATTTTGTTAATATGGTAGTATATTTTACGTTATCGTGTTTAAAAACACTTAGCTGTCTCATATGTTTTGAGGGCATATGCTTGAATAATTTTATCCAATATTTTTTACATAAGCCCATAATTTCTTTAATTTCATCCCACAGACCGACACTGTTTTCAAGCACATAAAAACGATTCTATGACACTCCTTTTTGCGTATTTAATAGTTGCTTTTGTGTCCCTAATGCAGTGTAGGTGGTACTCTTCGTTTACATACAATATACCTCCGATCATCAAATAGAAAAACATATTAAGTTACTGCGTATTACTTTTGATCATTTTTAAAGCTCAGTCCTTTGTTGAATAGTTTTGCATATTGACAGAAATTGATATGTACAAAAAAAAAAAAAGTTTAAAAATATACCAGCATAAAGCTTTTAATACTGACGCTTGGGAATAGGATTATTTGAATTTTAGTTAGAACAGAGGTCGCATTTCAATAGCCGGTCACAAAGGATATGAGATTCATAAAGTAACCTTGCATCTATAAATTCGGAGCCGAAATGATAAAAAAAATAATTTATTTTACACAGCAAATACTTTTCAACAAAATCTACTCCTTTGTCAATGCCCTTAATTCAGTAGTGAATATTAATCAAGGACGGTGAATATTACACAGTAAACATTTCAGATTAAAATTCGGTTACGCTACAGAATTATTGTTCTGAGTCGGGTGCTGAAAAGGTTTTGGTCTGACCCGGGTCCGCAAATCTGACCAGATCAGAATTGATTTTGAACGCCTTTTAGCCGAGCCGAGAACTTTTCAGCAGCCTGTTCTATATTTATTTCATATAAAACAAATCTATTTTTTTGTTTTGCTTTAATGTACGTAACTTAATGTTCAGTTCCCGAATGAGAGACTTTTAACATTAGCACTGATGGAAGAAACATTCACACCTAACACAGATTTTGTGGAAGTATTTGTACCGAATGACATATAAAATTAGAGAAATAGTAGTAAAAACTAGAAAGAGCCATTTCCACTTTTAAAATTGAAAATACGACTTTAATTTCTCTACGTAAATAATTTCATCGCATGATCATATTGTTAATTACTGAAAAGAAATGAGGTAGAATTACTATTTTCCCCTGTCTCTCTTGCCTTTAATATGCCCTGTGACCTTACGAGTGTCAAATTCTGCCCTGTGACCTATTTTCTCATTATGCGTCCCCAAAATTTCAACAGTCGCTTCTGATTCAAATTCTCTTTTTATTTGAATATCTCTTAAAACCTCCTTGTTGCTCACATGCTTCTTCCGTGGCATTCCTAGCATCCTTCTGTAGAACCATGGCTATGTTGACTCCAGTCTCCTCTTCACCCGTGAGAAAATTGTCCAGCATTCACTGTCACCTTTTCTTTTTAACGAAATTTTCTTGTTTCCAAATTGTTTTAAGTTTTGGAAGGCATCTTTCGCTATTGTACCTTTGAATTTCTGTGCCAGATTTTCCGTCGTCTGACTGGTAAATTTCTGTATTTGGCTGACATCTCCAATTCATAGCCCGCATTTTGGCCTAGTCCTCTTTTTTACAATAAGGATCACACTGTACAAATGTGACACCCGTACTGGTCGCGGCACCATTTGTGTCACCCGACCTCTTTCAGTCACGACGCCATAATGTGACGTCGGTCCTTTGTGACGGGCTAACCCTGGGACATCGGTTGAAGTCTTGTTGGGTTCTAGTACCAACTTGTCGTACTCGGCTCGCTTCCAACGCCTGGTCACCGAAGCAACTGCTTTGATCTCGATTCAACCTACCCACGTTGTGATTTGATCTTAGGTTGACGAGATCAATCAGACGTCGGGCCGTAGTGCCAGCCGAATCCGGGTCAAGGTGATACTGCACAATAATTGTAGACAAAAAAACAAAAGCACAAATAACAACTTCAAGGCGAGCGACTGGTTAGGAATAGTGATTAATTTTATGTCGGTTTGTTGAGTTACAGGAGTGCGTCTCTCTCTTTCTCTCCCAGCCCGAAGAAAAAAAATGTGGATTGTAACACTTTTTGCGTTCTTAGCTACTTCTAGATATCTGGGTTATTTTTCAATAAAGTCGTCTCTGGCGGAGAATACAAGTCAGACTTCCATAATTTGTTCTTGGTTAGAAGTCTAAGTCGGAAACTTGTTTTGGTGGGAAATCTAAAGTCGGACTTCAACGAATTTGTTCTTGGTTAGAAGTCTAAGTCGGAAGGCATGGAATCGTGCGGTCACCTGTGCGAGGCGCGTCTCTCTGCGAACTGCACTGCTCTTGGACTGCTCTCTCCTTACTGTACTGTACTCACTCTTCTCACTCTCTGTCCTAAAACACCCGAAGACGTTTGCTTATATGGACGCCGATCAAAACCTGGCGTGGGGTCGGACGTGGTGTGGCCACCACGTTGATTTCAAATCCCCAATAAGGATTTTCTTTGTTTTCGGCCAAAAATAATTATCATTTTCCATATTTGGAAATCTTATTCCACTCCCACCCTCTTCTGCTCTCATATGGGTATCTCACCATACTTTAGAGGGCGTCAACGGTTTTCCCACTTCCTCGCAGTAACATCTCATACCTATCCTCTTAATGGGCGGTGGCAGGCCTCCTCCCTGCGTCACATGATCACCTCCGCCTGGCTATTCGGACAATAGGCGTCAAATGATAATCTCAATTTTTATCCAACTTCACGGCATATGGATTTCCTCAACCAAGTTTTTCACCAACATTAAGTGGACGGGATTTTGGCGAAAATTGGGTTAATTAAAATAAACACAATAACATGGCTCTTGCTATCACAAACGAATTTCAACAGAACACAGATGTCCTGTCCAACCGACCTCTCCTGCTCTGTGTGCGGTCGGCAGACGACCCACCGAATCATTTCCTGATAACACAAGCCCTGGCTATCACGACACAGTTAATGCCTTATCTGCCCAAAAGCTCTGGTATTCATCAACTAATTTTTACAATGACCATCAGAATTTTCGCCATTCCACTACCCAAAACAACATCGCTTTTGTGGGTGGCCTTTTTTCTTTTATCATCTAAGTTGTTAAGTCTTGTCCTTCTGTTTCTTTCTTTTCTTTCTCTTTTTCCTTCCTTTGTCCTCGCAGAGAATCTGGCATATCTCAGCACCAAACTTCAGCGAGAAAGTAAAAATGATTATCTTGATTCGCACTTGAAAATAACAAAACAAAAAATCTTTTCACCGATTCCCCGTTTTTGGGAAAATAACAGAACAAAAATAATATCGCTCAGTATGTCTTTCGTTATATCTATCGGTTTAAGTAATCCCCGTAATTAACTTCTGTGGTTAATTAATTGGTTAATCAACCCGCCGTTTCTAAATAGTGTTACACAAAGTCCGGGGGGGGGGCACTCGAGGTTGAGGGTTACGTTAAGGGGTAAAAGGTGGGTAATGGTTAGCTCTAGGCTCCCATCCGTATCAGGTTAAGATTGTAGTGATCGGGGAAACATCATCTTTGTTCCTCAGAACAGTGGTTTGCTGGAAGAAGCTGTTCGAGTGGAACTTCTCACCGATGGAATACGGAGAGAATGTGGATGGTTTGCCACAATGTAAGTGTCATGGCGGATCCTAGCGGAACCAAGGAATATAGTTCATTCGAGCACTTTTCATAGAAGTAGCCACAGAGAGAGAGAGAGAGAGTGAGAGTCTTGCCACATCCCGCCTGTGAGAGAGATGTTGTTGGGTGGAAAATAATTAATCACTCACAAGGACTCTGAGACGTTTTTGAACTCTTTTGCATACAATTGATAATGAGTCCTTTCTTCCTTCTTTCCATTACTAACTTGTGTAGGAAGTTTTCTTTCTGTATATTCTTTCAATGTGGTGTCATTTGTGTATCTTACTTTTATTAAGATTGTGTCTACCAATAATAACTCCTGGTAACTCCTGATATGACTTCTAAATCTTTAAGACGACCTCTTTGTAAAGTTTAAACAAATCTGGTGAGAAGACGCATCTGAGTTAAAAGAATTCATTCGGACTATTTTTTGCACCTGAGCTGTTTTTATATTCACAACATTTCCGCCCGTATACTCTCCGGCCTTTTTTGTGTGTTTTGGGAAATTATGTAAGAACATTATGACCAACCATTTAGCTTAGTTTTTGTCTAAATGAAAAGAAATAATCAGAGACGGTGAGAGAGTCTGCACCTTAAACTAGCACAAATGTCAAACCCTCTAAAAAACTGAATCCAGCTTAAATGTTAAAATACCCGCCAATTTTGGAAGTGCACGAATGACAGCAAAAATAACCTGGCATCATCTAGTGAGATCGGCGTCATTTTCGACTCTTATCCAAAATTCTGTTCGTCTATTAATTTTAACATTTTTTCTTCTTCTCTGGAGTAAGACAAGGTAGTAAATTATATGCATCCTATTTGCATAAATTCTGATGAGAGCAGGTATAGTTTCTATATTTTCTGTACGCTGATAATATTTTGAGTAGAGGAACAATTCCACATAGGGCAATATTTTAACCTCTTGTAAATAGAGGCTTCAGTAATCTTTTTAACGTTCTTTTCTGTCAGTATTGTGATCGTAACTGGGTCTCCAGTTATTATAAATATAAAATAAAGGCGTCATACTTTTCAATTTAAAGATGGTTATATTTATTTTTCATATTTTTAATTGATTAATTTTAATCTGATGGCACTGCCAAGTTTGTAATATTTAAAAATTCTGGTCTATTATCTTTCAGTATGGACAGCAATGAATTAGAGACCTTAGGGCTTTCTCTGATTTTCAGAGCGATGTACATATCATTTTCGGCATGTGGAACTCTGTGACACTGAGACAACTTTCAGCATAATCGTGCTAGGTCGAACTTTGTATTCATCTAGTGTTAAAATTGGAAAGCCAGACATTAATTGGCCAAAACTTTGTTCACCATAATCTACATATCAGGTTTTCCTTATTATTTATTATATGTGTTTGGCAATTCCTGGCTTTGGTCCGGTGCAGCCTCTGTCACTGCTTTTAACACTGCACTCTTCAGCCATTGATAGATTTTGAGTGTCACTCTTTCTTTGCATCATTACATTTGAATGCATATTGGACATATAGGGTATTTTTGGTTCTTATGTGTTTTTTTTCTATTCTTTCATCTTTCTATCGTAGCATCCATTTTAATAATTTTAGCCGCATTTCTTGTTATATTTATTTTAGAATGATGTTGAATCCAGTTATGAATTTGTTCTTTATAGTATTTTTAGACCAATTGTGGTTGTTTTATTGGACATGTTGAATTAAAAACTTTACCACCATTATTACTGGCAATAAAAAGACTTTCACCATCCGCTATCGTTATTATTATGACAAGTCAGTATCCATTTTCTTTACTTCATCTATACTGAAATTGTTAAAACTGGAAGTGACAACTGGTATTGCTAACGAAGTTTTCGCCATAATTCGATTTTGAACATTGAGTTTATTTCCTGGAAGTCATTGTTTATTTCTGTAATGCTTCTAGTTAAATACCACACTAGCCTAAACAAGGCCGGAGAGTACGTCAACCGAAAGTTTGCAAATGTAAAAAGAGCTAATACGAAATGAATTAGAATATAACGACAATTCTTCAGACAGAAATTAAAAAGTACTTCATTTGAAGTGCTGAAATATTTACGTCCTAAATCTCTTAAGGAATTGACAAATACACAGCAATAAGGAAAGAAGTTTCTTTTTATTATTATTTGGTTCATCAAGTGTCTTATTTCAGAGAATTAACATAGAATGAAACTAGATACGAGAAAGAGGAACTAAATAATTACTAACAATTTTAATAGAAAAACTCATTAAAAACAAAGATTTATCATAACAATTTTAAATCGCCCATGCTTTTACATCCATCGGTAAGTTCCCACTAATTTCACGAGTTAACCTAGTTAATGTGAAATGCTTACTCGGTTGTTGCACAGAAATTTGAATAATTTACAAGAGAAATAACATCCCACAAGGCGACACACTTTTATAATGTTATGACTTGCAGGTTAAGTATGCGAAAAAATAGACAGGGGTTTAAATGATACAGGGTGGAAAATATCTTATGTCTGGTGTAAAACGTTAAGATCGTCAACTAGCAGTGCTTCGCCCGCTCGCTATCGCTTCGCCAAGCAAGATATATACACTACTTGAAATCTTTGAAACAAAAATTTTAAATGAACATTTCATTCATAAATATTGGCTTGTTATAGTTAAGGAAAATTTTACAAATAGATGCCAACTTGTTGAAGGTCAAGTAAAATGCAAATTTAAAACACTTTTCTGCACTATATAAGACAATATTACTAAAAAGAACTATTTTTGATATGGAAATCAAAACAATCCTTGAATAAAAGAACAGTAATGAAGGGCACTTAATTAATGAAATACACTTTTTTAAAATCAATATACGAATTAGTTAAACCTGAAGAATTATATTACTTAGAAGTAGATAATATATAATACAGATATTAAGCTTTTCGTGCGTAAACTCTCTCCTTGAGAAGTTTGTAACACATTACTTATCATCTCTGAGTTGCGTCTCTGTCGTTGGGCAGAGTGCACTCAGGGGCGACTCTGTCAAAGGGCAGAGTCGCAACTGAGGACAATTATACTGAGAGGTGGAACAGCTGCTCGAGGCCGCTCCATCTCAATGCGCCAGAGAGAGGGATCGGTGTTCGCACCGAGGTCAGCGCAACCGACTGTTGTGGGGGCTGCGGGCAACTTTTTTTCCTAGACCGGGTGTACGCGCTCGGGTTTCCACCTTAAAAACTGACCTGGTGTCACAACCTGACCTCGTGGGGGTGTGTGAGTAAATACAAATTGCTATAAAATAGTTTTGTAAGACGTTTATTTATCATCTCTCAGATGCGTCTCTGTCTTTGTGCAGAGTGCACTCAAAGGCGGTCCCGCCGAAGGACAGAGTCGCAACTAAGGAAAATTTTTAACAATCCAATAAAACCAAGAGTGATGGAAGAAAAATATTTAATTCATAGTAATTGAAACCTTAAAACATGCCATTTAAGAAACAATGATGGAATTTTCATTTTTTTAAAATTACGTCCTGTAGATGGCGTCCTCCTGCTCGAATGCAATCTTGAAATCTGCTGTTGAGATTCCTCATTGACTGCTGCAACATCTCAGCTGGGATACTGTGAATTTCATTCTCGTTACTAAAATGGCGAAATGTTTACTTGCTCAAGGTCACTGTCTTGCAGTGTTGACACTTGCTCATGTCTGGCAATACGCACTTCAAAACTTCCCGTTTTTTTGGGTCACCCTGTTTCTACAAGAAGACAGAATGCATGGTTATCAGCAAAAGGATGAGGCCAAAATGCAAATTACAAATCGGGGTTACTAAAATCAAACAAGTACGGAATTTTAAATAACTGGCAAGTGTTCTAATAGAGGACGAAAAATACGACACTGAGATCCGAAGACGTATTGGGATGGAAAAAGATGCATTCGAAAAGCTAAGCAGATTATTAAGGGAAAGAAAAAATTTTGTTAGAAACAAAGAAAAAGAGTACTGAACTTTTACGTGATATCTGTCCTCCTGCATGGCAGCGGATGCTGGACACTCTCCTCAAAGATGAAGCAGAAATGTAGTTCTACAGAAAGATGCTGAGGATACCATGGGCCGAACATGTGAACAACAACGAGGTTTGAGAGAAAATGAAAACAAAAAGGAAACTTATACTTAACATCAGGAAGAGGCACGTAAAATTTCTGGGGCACGTAATGAGGAAAGCAGCGCATAAAATAGTTGATGATCTTGAGTAAATGGATGGCAGAAGAGGGTTTTGGAGAAATAACAAAAAGACAAAACTTATTAAGAGCTACAAGGGACAGGAAGATGTGACATGATCACCTAAATTCTGAAGGGACACGTCATATAACAGAAGAAAGAATATTCGGTATTTGTAGCAAGTTTAGAAAGTAACAAGCAATGAGTTTGTAAAATTCCCTTTCTTTGCTACGTATTGGTTTCTTTGATAGATTTGAATTTGCCGTAAAATCGTCTGAATGAAAATGTTGTAATTAAAACAGTCCGATCAGTTTAAATATTTTGGTAGCCGTTTTCTATATCCGACATCTAGGCGCGTGGTAAAAATAGTAATTTAATGGTTACAGTTTCGAATCCCGGTGAAGGATTAAATAGACCAGACTGATAGACGTTGTAGTCGCTACTGCAAAGCAACATGGTATTTTTTTATATTAAATAAAACAGAGAAAATTCAATTTTTCATTCAGTTCATTTTTCATATACACAAAAACTTCATTCTGTTTTAACGATAAAACATATTTATGTTAAAAAATCCAAAGAAAGATAAACAAATTAATTTATAAAAACAAGTATTTCAGAAATAACGATTTAAATTTATTAGTTTTGAAAATATATTTTTGAAAGTTTGCTTCCCTTTATATATTTCTTCCTTCTCCTTTACAAGCTTTGATTTAAATGCTGAAGTGGTTACATGTTTCTGGGCAGAAAATAATTTTATTTGAATAAGTAAGCAATTTAATTGTAAAAGCCATCAATAAAACAATCTTTTTTATACAAAGATCTAAAATCAAGATTGGAAATGAATAACAAGAGTTATTTTTAAAATTTTACTTTTTAAATGTTGAATAAGCAGATTAGTTATTTAAGCAGGAATCGTTAAGTTGGACATGGTATAAGATACATGCTGGTATCTCTAAATGATAATCGCACATTTATTTGATGTAACAGTTTTACCTAACATTCGAACACTCATATACACAAACAACTTTAATAAATTTCAAAATTTCGAGCAGACATACACTCAAAGGTTGTACTTAATATATTAGATAGCTTCATATGGAATGCCGTGTACATGAATTTGAGCCTTCCTCAGTACCCCACAGTTGCGGCTTCGTTCCAGACCAAGCTAAGCTTATTAAATATCTAAAACTAATAACAGAAGTACCTATCTAGGCTGAGTATCAAGATTTTTAATAGCGAGAGTAAAATGATTCTTTCGCAGTGATAATGAATTGGGCTGATAAATGAAATGAAGCATAATTAAATTCGCTCGACATGACAAATTTTATAATAAATACAAATTTTATAAAGAAGGAATATCTCTTTTTTTAACTGTTGTTGTCAAAGAAAAAAAATTATTGTTTAACTTGTCTCAATTCGTAGCATCAATAAAAACAAAATCATTTGTTTCAGGCAGGTCTCCAATGAAGAAACATGAAAACGGGAAAATATATTTGGTGTAAAATAAAATGTTTATTGAAATTGCTTTTTCAAAGCACACAAATATTTTCATTAACAGAGTGCAGCAGGTATTTGAGGACAAATAATGTGATAACGAAAACAGAAATTCAATCGAAAAAGTCAGTATATTTCCTCCAACCGCAAATTTATAGAGAGGTTAAACTTGGTAAAAGAGTAATAAATTTTTCCAAAGCTCGTTATCTATGAGTCGCCTTGCTTGGCGGCTAGTGCCACGTGTTTCTTTATTTCCTTTTCTAGATTGAAAATTTGCGTTGTTAATTCTACAGATACATCCGAAAGAGAAATGGCAATGTTAAAATTTGGCCCATGCTGGGTAACGTTAAATTACGTGTCTTCCATTTATGGCCAGCTAGAAGTGTGTTCTCAAATACCTGACGCCGTTGTATTTTATATATATATATATATATATATATATATATATATATATATATATATATATATATATAAAATAGATACAGAGTAATTATAACTGTATACTTAAAAACTTAATAAATTAAAAAAAAAACTGAATACAATAAAAAAAAAGTAGAAAAAACTTTATTCCAGGAAAATTCCAATTCAAGAACTATACAAGAAATGATTGGGTCGTGTAAACAAACTCTTCCCCATTTTAAATAGAAAGTTCTCTAAAATACGAAATACCAGGTTAAAGCAATAACATTTGAAAATGCATTCGAATAAAATTGATTTCAAATAAGATTTCTGCATTTTATTATGGTTTATCGGCCAGAAACAATTGTTTGCATGACAACTCTAAAATGTCATCAGGAGACCCCCTTTTTTTAAAATAAATATTTCGATATATTTTTAAATAGATTTATTTCTGAGGATTTCATATTTTCAAAATATTTTATTGATTATTCAATTCAGAAAGTCATCGGCACTGGATCATTTATCACTTGTTGCTTTCAGTGCATATATATATATATATATATATATATATATATATATATATATATATATATATATATATATATATATATATATATATTATTGCAAAATAAATTATACTCTCTATAAACGATAATATTTAGCTAAAAGAAAAGGCAGTCGATTAACTTTCGAGC
>OZ038514.1:23570496-23662996 GCA_964036315.1 Acanthosepion esculentum
GTGTGTGTGTATATATATATATGTATGTATATATATGTGTGTGTGTATATATATATATGTATGTATATATATGTGTGTGTATGTATATATATGTGTGTGTATATATATATGTATATATATGTGTGTGTGTATATATATGTATGTATATATGTGTGTATATGTATGTATATATATGTGTGTGTATATATATGTATGTATTTATATGTGTGTGTATATATATATGTATGTATATATTTGTGTGTGTATATATATATATATGTATGTATATATATGTGTGTGTATATATATATATGTATGTATATATATGTGTGTGTATATATATATATGTATGTATATATATGTGTGTGTATATATATATATGTATGTATATATATGTGTGTGTATATATATATATGTATGTATATATATGTGTGTGTATATATATATATGTATGTATATATATGTGTGTGTATATATATATATGTATGTATATATATGTGTGTGTATATATATATATGTATGTATATATATGTGTGTGCATATATATATATGTATGTATATATATATATGACGTATATATATATACATGTCTGTATAACTATGCATATATATGTATGTGTATGTATATGTATGTATATATATGTATATAATTATTTATTCGAAAATTGTTACATGAAAATGTTATAAAATCACTACAAATATAGCCATTTTGTTTCAATATTTCTGGTGTCTTATCAAGTGATGGTTTTGAGTGTGGAATGAAGTGTTTTAATAGGTTCAAATCAATCAAACACCCCTTGCTAGGGGAAACTCTGTTACATCATCTGGAATGACCAATCAAAATACAAGTATATGAGAATTCATAAAACTTTTCAACAAACTTTGGTTATAATAATTATTTGATGCTTTAATGTTAGGGTTAGACTAAAATAGAATTCATTCTAACTGATTAATATTAAATTATACTATAATATCCAGATTAAAAATTACCAATTTTAAATGTAATCTATAATAAGTTTAAAAATTCTAATATTATTTTAAAGAAGAAACTGAGTTAAAAATACTTATGTTTTGTTATTTTTTTTGTTTTTATTGAAAGGCCAAATATTAAGTTGGGAAAAACGTTAAAACGTTAATGTTGCTCTGATCGCCGTTACAACTTAGATACATTTGAAGCTATGGGCAGGGGAGGGTGAGATCTTGCAAAAGACAATACATACGCAGATTATAATGCACAAACACGTAGACATATTTAGATATATAAACAAGCAAAAAAGCGACGAAACACGAAATAGGTGTCTATGACCCTTAAAAAAGAAACGACAACATACATACAATGAAAAGCACATATAAGCGATTGATAAAGACACGCACATATATACCCAATATTCAAGTTTGAAAGTGTTAGTAAACGAATTCTAACATACTATTAAAATATAACTTATACGGGCAAAGATATATAGATAAAAATGGTTGAATAGAGGAAGCTTAATATGCGTAGAATAGAAAAACAAATATTCGTCAATGAACAACACAAGGAAAAGGGACGCTAAAATATACAGAAATGGATAGGAAAATAATTATATACGCATAAAAACACCACTATCTAATATATCAAAAAGAAAACTCCTAAAACACAGAGATATATATAAATATCTCATGTATACTTATATACGTATTAGTACACATAAACGAGTACAAATATATAACAATATGTGAAAGAAAATAAAAAATGCATACAGACGTATGTGTACAGACATTCTTCACTACACATACAAAAGTATACCTACGCACACACATATACATGCACATATACACATATACCCATATACATATATATGTATATATATATACATACACATATACACATATACATATATATGTATATATATGTATGTGTGTATGTATATATGTATGTATATATGTGTATGTATATATATGTGTATATATATATATGTGTGTGTGTGTGTTCATTTAAAAATAGAAATCGCCCTTGATCATGGCTAAAAGAACAGCCGAAAGCGCTCGGGCATGCAGAACGTTTTGGACAGTTTTTATATACTTATATATATATATTTTATCCAGAAAACACACTTGTATGAACCCAAGAAGAATTGTGCGTGTGTTTCGATAATATTAAATTAAACACATTATATGGACACGTGGCAGAGTGGTTAGAACGTTCGCATTCTGACCATGTGACCCGGATTCGAATCTCTCCATGGTCAGTTTGCCAGGAAGGAGACTTCCTGATCTTATCGCATTGGATGTGTCGATTCCAACGTGCGGCACCGTTGGAAAGTGCCTGAAAACCTTACCACGGGTTGATCTAAACCTTGTGAGTGAAATTGGGAAGACGGAATTCTTTGGGGCAGTCGGTAGCTGTGGTAGCATGACGTCACAAATCATCGTGGCCGATTATTGTTGATCACACTAGATAAGTTTGTTATAAAATGAATGACTTACAACCATGCTGAGTAGATAAAAAAACCCAGCTCACTGTTCTTCATAATTCATTTTTATATAAGGACAATTCAAATGTTTGTTGAATCCTATACAAATGGCTAAACGTTGAAATTTATAATTAAAACTCTAAATGATATAATTTTGCTCTTAAGCCAATGCGAATTTGCTACTTGTGTTTTATTTTGATTTTTATATAAGAAAGAAATCAGCTGATTTTGTACAGTGTAATTTAAAATTTTCCATTGGCCTCAGCTTAAGCACATGACTGAATATATGACCTCATTCATTGATGTGTACATCTCATAGTTGAACATAAAGAAAATATATCCCGTATTTGTCTACGATCGCAACATTCTTTACTTTGCAAAGTGTCAGCGTATGTAAAAAAAACATCCATGAAGATAAATGATTAGTTGTAAGCATACAAATACTTTGCATATTTTGTTCTTCTCTCAGTTGGTGCGCACAAAAGAAGCGCTAAAACTGAGTTGAATACATTGCTTGAGGCAAACGCAGACATTTATGAAAACGTACATGTAATTTGACTAATTTTCTTGCTCTCTATCCATAAGTCGTATTTTTTTTTATTCTTCTGGGCCAAACAATGAGACGAATTCTCGACCCGACCCACTTCCCAAAATCTAACAAATGACTAAGTTTTTCAGTTTAACCCACTTTTAAGCGGCCGAAAAATTTGGAACACATGGTCAGCGTGTTTATATACATTCAGGCATACAAATGATTGCATCGTGTATGGATATAATATGGACAATTCAAATTTATAAGGTATGAAAAAATAAAGGAGATTCATGTTTTTATTTTTTGTCAGTTTCTTTAAAGATTTTCATCTTTGGTCCTTTTAAACAAGTAACTCCTACGTTCTCATGAGGAAAATTATTAATAAAGGAACATTATTAATAAAGGGACATTATTAATAAAGGAACATTAAATATAAATTTAATATAAATTAATAAAATATTGCTAAACAAGCCAAAAAGATTTGCAAGTTCACTTATATTTGATGCATCTTCCTTGAATTCAAAATCTGGTTTAAACTTCAGAAATCATTCCCGATGCCTGGTTTTTGTTTTAATCATTTCCCTCCAAGTAAAGCAAGAAGGTCACTTAGACGTAAGGGGTAAATCAAGTGTTAAAGAATACGAGAAAAACACTATTAAGGAGAGAGAACAATAAAATAGTGAGAATTAGGATGACAGCAGACAACTATTGATATTGCATATAAATCTTTGAAGATTAAACGTGACTGGGAAGCAAGAAGACAGGAGAGTTCAAGAAGTGCGATAGAAGAAACTGTTAGCATAGAATTTACGGTTACATCTCGCGGCCATTTCAACAGTAAAATGATGAGGCCAAGCTAGTACTGTGTATTTCATCAGAACAATTGCTATGAAAGTATTTATACAAAATGCACAGGGAAGCTACACTATAGCCGTAGGAAAGTCACCGGAGGCGAGATGCCAAAATCAGGACCAATAACATTGCAGATTCTTCTTTGTATTTTATCAATAATTTTTAAATACATAGGAGAAGTACCAGGCCATATGTGACAGCAATATTTAAAGCAAGGGCGAATGCTAGACTTATAAATATATAAGATAGATTTTGTTGAGAAAAATTGTTTAGAACGACAGAGTAAACCAACTTTCCTATCAGCAGACCTAGCAACTAATTCCATATAATGTTAATTCTAAAACGTTATGCAAAAAGACGCACTGAATCACTTTCCTGGAGGTTAGCTTCAGCCATGCTGATGGAAGGTATAAAGGGTTCTTTCAGACGATTAAAAGAGAGCAGTTTCGTTTTGGATACATTAAAATTAACAAGCCATTCCTTGCCCCAGTTAACAACAAAATGTAGATAATATTTTAGATCGGCTGCCAATTTGACTTCAATGAACCGCTCAGACTTACTATTAAGACAGGAATAAATGTTTTCGTCATCAGCATAGTTCCCAAGTTGTGAACTGAGGAACATTAGGGGATGCGTGCATTAATGCAAAAAAATGTAGAAGAGTGGTCGTTCAAGACAAATTTAATTTCATTATTCATTAAGAAAGACCGAACTAAAAAAATCGTCTAGAAATATAACCTTTCAATTAATGAAGAAGACCAATATACCAAATGCTGTCAGATGCCTTCAAGATATCCAAAGCAATAGCTCAAGCGTCACTATTCTTACCTAGAGCTTGACAGACACATCAGCAGATGATCTAGAGAAGCGAAAGACATTGTTTATCTGAAAGAAAACCCTGCGATGTGAGATGCTTAACCAATTCAAAATTGATTGGAACTTTTACCAATAAGATGTAGAAGGTTAATAGGCCGATAGTTAAAAAGGATCAGGTTGTTTGCCAGAGGAACGACAAAGGAGGATTTCCAACAAGAAGGAAAACAAGATGCAACAAAGTGCTCCCAAACTGGCTCATGTTCTCTCCGTTTGGAGTTTGGAGATCATAGCAGGAATCATGGATGAAGTTATCTGTATATCACTGAATCGAGACTCAGTCCTAAGTGGAAAGTCAGGCAAAGATACTCCAGATGTCTCGAGAGTATAATTTGAGAATTTTTGGTTTATCAATAGAAGTTAATACCTCAAATCGAATGAAGATAGGAGGGATAGAAGACTTGGGCTTATTTAAGATAATTTTACAGAACCACCAGTAGTCACGAGAGTTAAACTTGCTAGAATGAGACACCTCATAGCTTCTATCTGCAACGACTTAGCCTCTTTGCAGACACGTTTTCAATTATTACGAGCAGACACAAATAGGCTTCTGTTTTGATCGGAACTATCACACTGGAACACCGGGAAGTGATTTCTGTAGGCTACGGCGGCAAAAAAGGCAGGTGTCAACCAAGGAGAAGATTATGGTTTCACTTGGTATTTCCGAAAAGGACCAAAAGCATCGATCCCGGCTTTGACCCAGATAAAAAAACGAATTCAATTTAAGGGACATCTCGAAGAAAGTCACGAAATTAATCGCAATCCGTACGCAAGTAATAGAAAAAGTCTTGTTAATCGGAGATTCTAATAGATGACACAAAAGAAGTATCAAGAGAAACTACTGCAAAATTTGAATTACCAAGAGGGCAGAGTTGTGATGCTCGTCAAGAACTTGGAAAGTGGGTAAGGAAGAAAACGAATAAGGAAGCAATTTGAATACATTTATTGGGAAAACAAGTAGCGAAATCCACTATTTGCTTAAGAGACTGAGCAACAGAAAAATTCAAAGTCTGAATACCAGCTACATCAGTAACATTAGAATGCTTAATCCATTTGACCCGATGAACATCAAAATCACCAAACACAAAAACATTCGCAGATGGATGGATGGATGGATGGATATATATATATATATATATATATATATATATATATATATATATATATATATATATATATATATATATGCTTTCGACTTTTATCATTGCACTCCGTTAGCTATCTCTTTTTCCTTTATCATTTTCCTTCTTCTTGGGACTGTAATATATTAGACAAAATTTCTGACAATATAGAAATGACTCTCTCTCTCTCTCTTTATATATATATATATATATATATATATATATATATATATAAAGAGAGAGAGAGAGAGAGAGAGAGAGAGAGAGAGAGAGAGTCATTTCTATGACAGGAAACAGGGGATACGCCTCTAATCCTGTTCAATAAATATAGAAAGAGTGCTGACCAGACGATAGGCGGACCTATCTATTCCTGTTAAGCTGTTCACAGCACAGGAGACGAGACACCATCTCTAGGAAGTTTGCTGAATCAGGCTCTAGACCCCTCCCAGGCCAAGGGGAAATTACAGGATTATTAATACCTCAGTGGAGGTTATTCCACCACTTGGAATCGTAAGAATATTAACATAAAATTAGATCACTCAGTCAAAATTAGTAAAATATTATCAATAAATAAGAAAAGAATATTTATATAAAGAATAGATAAAATACTCTGAGGTTATTGTTAAACGACCATTTTAATTATTACTGTTAAAAAAGATTTGATAAGTAACAGGGGAAAATTACCTATGGAAAACCATTAGTAAAAATAAAACAAAATAGTCATTATGACTAAGTTATATTTGTTATTTATTAATTTATCTCTTGAGAGCACTGCAGGAGAGTTGCGCGTGGAAAAGTTATAAGAACAGTGAGATGGCTATCAGGTGTGGTATTAAGTTCAGATATATGTATTTGTTATGGAAGGTGGGAATAGGTTGGCATATTAAGCATTAATTATTATGTTTTAATTTAGTATAAGTTCTAATGTCTCCTATCTTCTAAATAAAATAGTGCTGAGAATTAATTTATTCTTTTCCCATCAGATTTTGCAAGACTTATTTTAAGGTATGTGCACAAAAGAGATTCTTTAACAGATTCGCCCGGCACCGAAATAACCAGTAAGAATGCAAGTTCAATAAATGCAGATAATTATGGACAAATAATTTTTAAATAATTCAAAAATAAAAAAGTACAGTTTAATTTCAATTGCAACAAGTGCATTTGAATAATAATAATAAGTGCCTCCTTATTGATATGGCAGTCCCTGCAGACTGCAATGTATCTTTGAAGATATTCGAAAAACTGTCAAAATACAAGGACCTTGAAATAGAAATCTCAAAAATGTGGCACATGGGAACATCAACAATTCCTGTTGTAGTTGGAGCCCTTGGACTGGTTGGAAAAGATTCCAGTAGGCTGATTGAAAGGATCCCTGGAAGTCCATGCCTCAAAGAGATACAAAAAATTGTTCTGACAAGTACAGCCCACACTTTACGAAGGGCTTTATCTATGTAATTATTTTTTTAATTTTTTTTTTTTTTTTGCAGTGGAAAGTTTCATGATGCCATTTCTAACCTTAGGTCCCTGGGCGGGACCCGGAAAGAAATGTGTAAACGCCAGATATCAAAGGAAATAAAAATAAAAATAATAATAATAAAACAGAGAGAGGGAGAGAGTACAAATATACTAAATAAAAGCCCCATTATTATCTTAAGCAACCTATTGCCCTTCGTCAGTTGAATATTTTCCACCGATTGAAGAATAAACAATATAAAAACTATATTTATATTCAGCTACGATGGGGACTAAAATTATAACCTTACCGGGAAAGATCTTAGAGTATGCATGTAAAGGAATCAATAGCAGAGAATACATTTCTAAGATTTCGCTAATTGTTTTTGCAAGGTTTCAATGGTGCTGTGACAAACTGCATCGATTTACCTGCCGAGAAAATAGCGGGAAACTTTGACCCATCTTCGATGCAATATTATCCTCTTGTATTTATGTGGCAACAAAGGAAATTTCTATTATTCCGAGACGTGTAAGCTAATAGGATGTAAATATGTTAGGATAAATATCAATGCGAGGGATATTAATGATTACAGAATAAAAATCTATACAAATGCATCAATAAGTCCGTAGCCAAATGATAAAAGGATGTTCGGCTAGTGCAACGGATATTGTCGAGCAGTGTTCAATTTTCCGGCTCATAGGTTTCTTTCCGTTTCACACAAATGCTCTTAGGGGAAGGTATGAATTTAAACATTGTCCCCTAACTATGAGCTAAATAGCTGGATAGACCAAGGCTCTCTGGCCTTAGGGTGCAACCAGTCTAAGAGAATGAAAACTCTGAATTCCAAACCGTATAGAAGATAATAGGAAACCACTTAACTATTTTTTCAAGAGTGCATGACAGTTCATTGATAATGATCAAATATCCGTCGAAAGTCATGATTGCTTACGTCTAGTCGAGAAAGGACAGTAAAACATTAGCTAGTAACTGTATCAGGATACAAAGTTAGTGATCACGTGCATAGCCATTGTTTCGTGTCATTTATGGCATCCAATCACATCGAGTAATCTTAACACACAATTGGCAATATAATATTTCAGCTTGCTTCAAATCGATTCTAACCACGGGTCCTTTAAGACAAAGCTTCCGAGAATTATAATTCTCCTTAAATTATAGTCGTTCTGAAAGAGAAACGCCTACAGATATGACAGATTGTATGACATTTGAGATTACTCACTGCGTAGCAACAATAACATAATAAAATTTAAGAATTAAAAATACAGCTTAATTTTCACTAAAACGCAAGAGGTTACTGAGTGTGAGAGAATATAAGAAAAATAAAATATTATTCAGGCGGGAGAACAATGAAGGATAAAAATTAAGAAGGCATAAAATAACCATTTATATTGTGCTTACATTTTTGAAGATTACAAAGCAAGAAGCTGGAAGAAAATTCCATAAGCGAAAAATGTGAGAGAAGAAACTGTTAGCACAGAACTTACGGTCTCATCTAGATATTTAAACTCTAAAATGATGAGACCTATCCGCCAATCTAGTAGTACGCTTAAATTAATAAATACTTGATATTAAAGAGAAAAGCACATCAGGAAAATTACCATAAAATTATATATGGAAAAGGCACAGTGAACCGACGTTAGGGTGGTGGGAAAGTGACTCAATTCGAGATCCTAGGTTAGGACCAATGACATTGCAGATTCCTCTTTGTATTTTAACAATAATCTCTGAATGCATACCATATCCTCCAGACAAGATGTCACAGCAATATTAAATGCATAGACGAATGGTAAACTTATGTGTAGGATAGATTCTAAAGAGAAAAATGGATTAGCACGACACGGTGACCCAACTTTTCTAGCAGCAGACTTAGCCGTTGATTGAATATAATCTTTCTACTTCATGCTGGCGGAAAATGTTAGCTCGAGAAGAGGCGCAAGGAGTCACTCTTATGGAGGTTAGCATCAGTCATGTTGATGGAAGGTAAAAAGGGTTCTCTCGGATAATTAAAAGAGCGCAGATTCGTGTTGAAGGCGTTAAAATTAACAAAGCATTTCTTGGCCCAGATAACAACAGATTGTAGGTTATTATCGAACCGATGAGACTTGCCATTAAGAATAAATATTTCTGTCATCAGCATAGATAATGAGTTAAGTACTGATGACATCAAGAAAGTCATTGATGGAAATTAGGAAGAATCTAGATCCAAAAATAGAAACATGGACGACACCTGCATTAATGTAAAAAGTTGTAGAATTATTTAAATTATGAATTCATATTAATGAATTGAAATCTGAGCTTGATTTAATTACCTTTATGTATGCTTTAAAATAAATGCTTTCCTGTTAAAAACTATTATATACTTTCTGTTAATATGCATAAACCTTTGAGGTCTGTATTTTAGTAGACAGTTTCAATGGCTTCTCACCTACTGACCACTATTAAAGACGTACAAAACTCTTTTTTTTATTAGACCTACGCACAGTTCAACACATTCGGGGAGGATTTATTTGTAGATGTTTTCAGTTACTCGTTGCTACGACTTGTGCGTTTATTAGCGGCAGTGTTCTATTGCTTCTCACACATATCTTGTTTATCCGCGTGGCAGATTAATGACAAGAAGATCGTGAGTCACAAGTGGATAAATTGTAAAGAGATTTCAATTCAGACTAAAGACGAATGTTTTAAAATGACATTAAAAGCGGCAATGAAGAATTGAAATCGGTTCGACGATTCTTTTTTCTTTTTATGATCATTTGAAGCCTTCACTTAACGTTTCTTTTGATGTCAGATTATTTAACAAAAATATTGCCTACGTTATTTATGGCTTTCATTTCTTTCTTCATTTTGCTTAATAAGAACACTTATAAGACAAAGCCAGTTGAAATTTATCGGGTATATAATAAGGAAGGAGGACTTGGAAAATTTAACACTCACAGGACGTATTAAAAGCGAGATGGGTAGAGGACAACCGCGTGTAACTTAACGTGCTTGTAGCTGGCAGTAATTATGAAGATAGACAACATTATGGTATTTTAGAATAAGAGTGATGTCACTAATGTTCGTATTATTTTCTATTTTTAAAATTTCAAAGCGCCAAAAATGACTAAACATTTCTTAATTACCGTATTTTAATGATTCTTTCACATTATTTCTAAATCTATAAAACTAATATAGAAAATATTAATTTCGAATTGGAAACTCGCCGTAGTTTTAAAAATTCTTTCTTAAATAGATTTTTTTTACTATATTTCAAAATATCGATAAATCTTTTGTGTCGAGCAAGTGATTTTATATGTAAAGCCCATATCTATAGCAATTGCTACTCTGTTTTGTTATTCTATTCCCAGAAAATTTAATTCGTTTAAATCCTGACACCTGACCAATCGCTTATATATTTCTGGTCATTTTAAGGTTTCATTGTTTCAGAACTGCCTACGAAAGAAAACAAATCAGAAACGCAATAAATAACTAGTACAATATTGCTAATATTAACAGAATTATTCTACTTACATTAACCACGCCATCGAATATACCAGTATATATGAAAATGATATTTTGTTTTCACTGTTATTAGGTAATTTTTACATGTGAGTTTTAAATATATTTTAGTAATTCGTATTTTTGCACTCTGCTCGTTTCCGCAGTCAGTCTTTTCACCTTCTGCTTTCGCAAACTTTTCACTATTATCATAACAAAAACAGAATACTACATTGGAAGCTATTTTACAGACACTAAAGAGATACACGGTCTTACTAGTTTATTCGTATCGCTCATACCTATCAATGGGTTTTGCTCAATTTTGGTCGAAACCAACGGTTAGAATTTATTTTCTTAAATGACCATGTTTATTTGTTTTATAAAACATCATCGAATTGACATAAAAATACATCTTATTTGTTTCTATCAGATTAAATAGCATAATTACTAAACTGTTTAAGAAGAAAGATCTCGAATGAAAAAATAAGACATTTGACAAAAAATAACAAGAAAATATTTGTAAGGTATTTTTTAAATTAAGGAAGAATGACCCATTTTACAAAAATCCTACATTTTTTCATATGAAGACCAAATTAATGTTTCTGCAATAGGAATCATGTATTTCTCTTGATACAAAGAAAAATTTTCAAAGTTAAATTTATCGTCTTCTGTCATCGTCATATTGAGAATTGTTTCAACTTGAAAGCATTCTGCAAATCAGTGTGATTTCTAATGTTCAGCAACTTTGTAAACAACTCTTATCGGTTCTCTCTATAACTCTCTGTCCTCACAAAAGTACTGGAGGTCTTCCAAGCGCTTCAAACTTTTACGGTGAATGATGGAATTTTACTAACAGTTCTTTCAATGTTGTTGTTCAATGTGTATACTATGATTGTTCATTCTATGTCTATGCATACTATTCTTCCATTTGATATTGATGACAAAACCATTTCCATAACATTTACTGTTTTTTGCAAAACTATTACTTTGTGCTGTCTAACTCTGATACTAATATCAAGTCCTTCATTAATTTTAGTTTCTTAGGGAAAATGTACATGAACGCTATAACTGCGAACGTCCCGAGACATTAATTCCTGCCTTTCTTTTTTACAAGTCCTCTAACTTAAATGTCCCGATGGTAAAATCTGTATATGCAATTGGAAGTATTTACAAAGTTTTAAATTGCCAACTCTTAACAGTTCACAACCAGTGAAGTCCTTAGCTTCTCTGTCGCATGTATCGTTTTCTAAGTATCCATAAAATTCTAAACGTCTGAGTTAGGTGTAAGAGTCTAAACTAAAGGTATCACGTGTCTAAGAAATATCTGCGTGTAGGTAAAACATGCAGTTTTCTCCGCCTATATTTTTTAAAGTAGTGCTTTTCTTTAATCACTCTGCTTTCATTGCTTCAAGGCCCACTGGATTAATTTCAATGCAACACACACACACACACGCACGCACGCACGCACGCACGCACGCACGCACGCACACACACACACACACACACACACACACACACACACACACACACACACACACACAGAGTCTCATAATACAACAAGCACATCACGAAGGGGCATAGCAGCTTTGAGATGGTGATTCAGATTCAGAAATGACAGTTTAAAACCCGATGTCGATATATGATATGATAGATTAAATACGTGCAGTTTGATATTCTTCAAAAAACAAAGCAAATACAGACATGTATATTTCTATACATTGCTGACTACAGTATTGGTGAAAATGCCTACTCGAAGCCGATAATGATGCTGATAGTCGATAAAGATGATCTCAAAATGATACCTCCAACATTTTATGAAAAATTGAGCAGCACTGTAAATTCTACACGTGACATACCCCTCATTAAAAGAAATGCATTATTTTATTAGAAACTTTCTGCCTAATAGAGAAACAAATGTAACCCTTTCACCCCTGTCGTTAGCTGAAAATTATATATTTCGCTCAGCCAAAGCTTGCTATTAGTGGAACTGTTCTGCTTGTTAATAGATTGCAATAGACACAGAAAGGAAATCGCCTCACGTTCTGTTCTCATTTATCTAAAAATAAAGTCTCGTAGCTCCAGTCGTACCTTCTATTTATTCCTGGGTGATTTAGAACTAATTAACTATTTTTAATTAGTTTTTCGGCAGGTTATCTAACTTCCCATACAACTTTTCATTTAGTTTTCTTCTGACACTATATCTCAAAATAGGATTCCTCACTGCTTAACATTTAATCCATTGGTCACTTTACGCAAAAAGTTTTATATGACTCAATAAATGGAGGGTTACCCACTACCTTGTTTCACAATTACTTTTAGGTGAACATTGCAATTTCTTTAAAATCAGTTACAAAATCCCTGCATTTTAATGCAGTAGAAAGTGCTCTGAATAAAAAAAATACAGCACACACTTCTTCCTTTGTTTAAATCAGACGTTTTTCTCGAACGTCAGTTAATGAAACCTAGCAATACAACACAATGACCTGGATCACATACTGCAACTTATATCATCAAGTGCAAGGCCATTAAAACTTGTTTTTCCTGTCTCTTACAAGTTTTTCTAGATTTTAGTGAAAACACTTCAGATGGAAATTTCTTTTTTACACTATTTTTATCAACAAACCTCACGTAATAGCGGTGCTTCTGCGTGGGTAATGGTTGGCGAGCTATTCTGGATTATTAATTAATTAATACTGTGTCGTATTATTAATACTGTGTCGTAGGTGTAATCCTTAATGTTTGCTCCATACTTGCGACCTTGTGCCAAATGTAAGCCATGATTTGTGAATACCAATGAGCCTTTCTTATTGAATGTAGCATTCATTGCGTAAATCTCTTGCTCAGTGAAACAAACGATTTTGTATGGTAAGAATACCGATATGACACACTTCAAAGAAAATTTATTAATAAAACATGGGAAACTTAGCCGCTTTGCTATTTTAATATCACATAATTTTAACATCACGTAATATTCTTTTTTATATACCGTGTCCCTCCAGGACTTTGGCGATCATGGCTCTTCACAATTTACTGTTCGATGAAGCTCTTAGTAAATATCGTCTTTTTGTTATCTCTCCTAAATCTTGTTCTGTCATCCATTTACGCATGCTCTTTAGGCAAGGGTTATGCGCTGTTTTCCTCTGTCTCTCTTGCTTTCAATATGTCATGCGAGTTTCAAATTTTCCAAGCCCTCTTTTCTCATTATGTGCCATAGAAATTTCAACTGTCGCTTCATGGTGTTAAGTATAAGTGTCTTTTCTGTTTCCATTTTCTCAAAGAATCGTCGTTCGTATTTTCAGTCTATAGTATTCTCAGCATCCTTCTGTAGAACCTCATTTTTGTTGCTTCGAGTTTCTTTTTCATCTGTGAGGAGATTGTTCATCATTCAGTAACATACAGGAGAACTGATATTACGTAACAGTTCAATACTTTTCTCTTTGTTTCTAACGAATGTTTTCTGTTTCTTAATACTTTGCTTAGCTTTTGGAAGGCAACTTTCGTTATCCCAATACGTCTTTGGATTTCTTTGTCATACTTTCCGTCCTCTGTTAAAAGATATCCCGGTTAGGATATTTAGATTGTTGTATTTGCTTGATTTAAGTGTTTCCAGTTTGTATGTTGCTGACAACCATGCATTCTGTCTTCTTGCAAATATTTTTAGTCCTTTCTTCTCGCTTTCCTTCACTACCTCCCGTAGGAGTTCTTGTAGTTTCCTTTCTGTGTCTGCTATCAACAATATGTCATCTTCATATATTATGTTGTTAATACTGCAGCCACCAATAATGAATCCTGGTAGGGCTTGTAATTCTCTCAGAATCGCCTCGCTGTATCGGTTGAATAAAGCCAGTGAGAAGACACATTTTAACATATCACATAATTTTAAAGTCGCATGATATTAAAATGAAAATGAACATGATCTCTTATATGTGATGATAAACCTTATTTATATTATGTAAATATTGTTTATAGACACTTAGCTTAGTATGGCACAGGGCCAAATCGATTGGGAAGTTGGAGTATCAATTTTATATTACGTCAATCTCCTACATGAAAGAGTCTGTCAGTTTTGAAAATCAACACTCAAGATCTTGGTTTTAACTTGGGTTCAACACATTAATCTGTGAAAAATATGTAAATACCTTAGCCACGGGGTAGGGCAGGCTGTCTCATATTATTTTCTTTGTAATAAACAATAGATGAAACATTTTTATTATCATAAAAATGCATGTATTATTTGGAATTATAAATCTGAATTTATTGTTGATTTTTTGGCTTGCAAATGTAACAGGTCTTCAACTGTGACATTGTGAACGGCAGTCGGTAGTTGCTATGTTTATGTATACCGATTTTATTGTTATAAAACTACCTACCGTAAATGCCCGATTTAGTGCTCCCTCTTGATTAAACGCGCTTTTTCCTCGAATAAGCGTCCCATGTCGACTAAATGAATATACCCGCGAAACGGAAGGGAGCGTTTATTTGGGTCTGGGACTTTAAAAGCAAGAAGTTTTTTTTATCAAAATATACTTTCTTTACATTGTTTAAATAAGCACCAGGGCGATAAATCAAGTATTTACGGTATGCAATCAACCAGTGAAACATGGACCGCTTTCCACTTCAATCGGTCAGCAACCTGATGTCACACCAGTGCTCATCCACTCGTCTGAGGTTTTCTTGAGTAGTTCGATTTTAGTCTTCCACCGACCTTACTTCTATTGTTCCTTAGGAATTTACTAAAGTACTTAGAATGCAACCCTTTAAGGTGGAAGCCTTGCCACATCCGTAGATTTTCTTCACAACGAGACAAAGAATGTCTTGTTTCCTTTGTCGTTGCTTACAATATTTTTCCATCTGGCGTTTAGTATTTTGCTTTATCACTTCAGGTTTTACTTCTGGTTAGATTTCAGGCATTTACATTTTAAATATAAAGTTAGCTTTTTTAATTATTTTGTCAAAGACAAACTTATTTTATTTTTTCGGGCATTCAACAATGACCGATTCAGTAATTTTCCTTTGTACTTACCTTGTTCATCCATTAAAAATAATATTTTCGCGTAATTTTATATAAATAATGTTAGAACTAGAAAGAATTTGTCTTCCATTTAAACTTGAAAAAAATCTTTTATTGCTGTTTCATATCTGTTTTTTTTTCCAGAGTTGTGGGCGCTCGTTAACAATGCCGGAATTGCTTCCTATGCAGAGATTGAATGGTGTGCCGTAAATGTATTTCAGCGCATAATGGATGTCAATGTGATTGGTGTGGTTCGAATGACTAAATCTTTTCTACCTTTGCTTAGGACAAGTAAGGGAAGAGTCATCAATGTGGCAAGCCTATCGGGTAATTTTACTTATAAATATTTACTCAATTACATTTCCGTAACCATAATCAATTTTTATGTCTTCGTTTTTCTATAAAAACTTTTTTTCTCATACACATATACTTTCCGAATTGCTGTTGTATAACAAAACTTTGGTCTAACAATCTGTTGAAACTTGACTAATGCATGGAATAATAATACAACACAAAATGTACTTAGAACAAAATGTATTGAAACAAGAAAGTGTACACAATATTTACATATAGTCTTTTGTATATTCCTGTGAAGACCGTTCCTGGAGAATGTGTTGACTGAGTCGCAGTCGGGTAGAGTCTCTGGTTGAATCTCTTGATTCGTTCCCCTCTCTTCCCGGTACCAACCATATTTATATGGTCAGTACTCCACTATGCAAACAATCCATTTCCGATAGTCACCGTAGCAATAGGATCAATATAGTCTAAGTATTGTAAAGACTGTAAGTGAATGTGTGGGTAGTGTAATGGATACTGACACAGAAAGGGGAATCGCTGAGTTACGTTCAATATTTAGCCTAGTCTGTTGTATTCACTTTCGCACTAATACCCTTGGGAAAGTGAAAAACCCATTCATTCTTCCTACCAGCTATGGGTTAAATAACAGCTTTGGGTGGTAACAAGTCTAAGAGAAGGAAAACTTAATCCCAAATCGTGGGAGAAGGCATCGAGAAAACATTCCATTCTTTTTCCATGGCTGCCTACGTCCTGAAGTGACATGGCATTTATTTATAAACCCTGAAATACGCTTTTCAGTAAGGCTTGAAACTACTGGAGTTGACAATAATAAACAATAAAATGTACCCAAGACGATACAGCTGACAGATTGAAAACTTTGCTTCAATGGAGACTGCTATAAAGTAACTCCATACTTTTTTTTTCAATTTCAGATACATGTTTATCTGATGTCGCTGTTATATATATGTATGAGAAGGTATTTATTATTTGTAGTAGTAGTAATATTTTTTACATTGTACGGATGCTGATGATATGTATTGATCATTAGCAATTCCGTAAAGTCATTTTGAAATCAAGATATTCAGTATCGTAGATAATTGCTTGATGCCATAGAGAAAGATATCAGCAGATTTTAACCAGAGTTATATTATTGTTTGCTTTTCTTATTATTTTTCATTCGTACTAATATCGTTATCTTTATTGTTATTATCACAACGTGTCTAGTGTTGTGCCCTCTGTGGCCATTTTCAGGTGTTTGCCGATCCGGGTAACCTGTAGTGAATTTTGAATTGAAATGATCTATGGAATTAAATTGTTCTCGTCTAAGGATATCTCGTCCTGTAGTCCTTCCACTTCATATTAACCAAGAATGTTAGACCGAGAAGACACAACGAGTCTTCATCTTCATATCAACCATGTTGATGGGGGTGCAGGAAAGTGTTTTTCAGATGATTAATAGAGAGAAGTTTCGTTTTGGAGGCATTAAAATTAACAATCCAATCTAAAAATGATCAATAGTTTGCTGTTAGTTGGGGGTAAGGACTCCAATTAATAACAAATTATTGATCATTTTTAGATCACCTACCGATTTCATCTCATCGAACTGATTAGACAGGAGTAAATGGTTGTGTCATTAGAATAGATGCCAAGTTGAGAACCGATGTCATCAGGAAGGTCATTAATAGAAATTAGGAACAAAGTAGGTCTAAAAATAGAGCCATGGGGGACATCTGCATTTGTACAAACAGATCTAGAAGAGTGTACATTCAAGACAATTTCGCGATTTGTTAAGAAAGAATCGGTTCCAAGATTTGCCCGGATATACCATAGCCTTTCAACTTGTGAAAAAGACCGGTACGCCAAACTCTATCAAACACTAGATGTCCAAAACAAGAGTCTTGTTCCCTAAAAAGTACTGCTCAGTTATTGCTCGCTTTATTTTATTTTTCTAGACGATCGACTTCTATTTAAATTTTTACGTAATTTTCGTAGGATGATCACTAGTCTCAGTTATATCATCCCGAAAGAGCATGATACGAGCAAACAGCATAATATTTTTGTTGAGGAAACAAATTTTGAGTTTGGTAACATTTGATCTGTGAGTTGCGTAACGGTTATCGGTGCAGAAAATGGAATAAGCGAGCCGAGTACGAATTCCAGCCTAGTCGGCTATATTCACTTTAACACTAATGCTCTTTGGAAAGGCATGAATCCATGTTTTCTGTTCCTAGCTATGACTTAAATAGCATGGAAGTCTACGCTTTCTAGCTTTGGATAGCAGTCAGTCTAACATAAGTGCTACTCTAATTTAAATCAGGAGAGTGCAACGGAAAACCACTCCACTATCATGGAGTATTGGCAATTCACAGATAATAGAAAATGGAATCTGTGAAAAGTCATGAAGAGACATAGCATTTTAAAAAATATGACGCATGGTCGCTTATCACCCTAAAAAACGTTAATCAGTTGAATTAGTTATTAGCAATTGCCGATAGTGTAAACTTTTTCTGTCCTGAATCTCAATGAATGAAGAGAGAAAGGTCTATCTGTGATCACCTGTGTTTCCAGCCTACGTTTTTATTCTGTTGTTTTCGACATAGTGATTTATAGACAGGTGGAAACATTCTGTTTAGCACTGCACGGTAGTTATGTTTACTGACTGCCAACGATACGGAAAGCGTGCACATAAATATTTCCGAATAGCTGAGTGAGGAAAGTTCACAAGTGTTCCGGACAGAACTTTATGAGTCACGGATTAAAGAAAAATAAAGAGCGTTTGTATGACGTTATACAGCAGACACGTAACTCAGGAACATATGAACAGGCGGCTTTGAGTCACAGATGGTGGAAATTCTATTGAAATGGACATTAAGGAAACTATTTATTGCGATTGATTTTCTTTATTCATTTTTTATTTGCCAGTATTCTGTTTATATATATATATATATATATATATATATATATATATATATATATATATATATATATATATATATATATATATGTGTGTGTGTGTTTTATAGAGCTGATTCTCATAAAGAGTTGAGATGTAATCGAAATATTCCCACAAAGCTTTGTGTAGTCTTCTAACGTAACACGCTTGTTTTTCCCTTTATATAAATGTAAATAGGATTATCAATCAAATCCACATATAAAATTTCTTGAGAACTCCATTAATAAAATGTCATTAAACTATAGAATTTTATTTGTACATTATTTGTCTATTGCGATTAGCATATTTTAAAAGAAAGATTTGGGCGGAGAAAACAAATCTAAAAAGTCAAGTGAAATTGGACAAAAATCACAAAAAAGGGAATTTTTTTGTACCTCATTTATACGTGTCGTTTAATATCAGCGTTCTTAACCAAGGATAAAATTTAATTATAAATTGAAAATGTTAAACATTGAAAACTACGGGGAATGACTTAATGAACTTTAAATCTAAAGAGAGTATTTAAAAAAATTAATTTAGAAAATTCGATGACCAATATTTATACATGCAAGTTGTAGATTTAGTTTTGAAAGAAATATATCTTAAAAATTTCTTCACAGAGAATCAAATCTCCACGGGACGTAGAAGGGACGTCTTTTTAAAAGGTTTTATAAAACAGGAAAATTCTCTTGCGACAAAATATACTTTTCATTTGATGTCGGCATCTTTTTATTTAATTAATGTAGATAATTAATAATATCCACACTAAAGTTTTTTGAATAATGCAAAATAAATAATATTTTTATATAAATTATAAAAAATATATAAAATACATAATAAAAAGTAGTTTCTTATCATTCAATTTTTTCGAAATACTTTTGTTGTCTTGGAAAATCCTAAGATCATGCCTTAAATTTAGTATAAGATGGTTCAGATATCGTAATGTAGAAATATAACCACACAATATATATATATATATATATATATATATATATATATATATATATATATATATATATATATATATATATATATATATATAAACTTTAGTCACATACATAAAAAATCACATATTTAGTGAAAAATGAAAAAAATCATCGAAAGCGCGCGGATATGCAGAACTTTTGCAGTTTTTATACACTTTGTGTCCAGAAAAGAAAACACTTGTACGAACACAAGAAAAATTAAATAAAAAGCTTAATCGCAGTATCTTTAACGAAACATGTATAAAAGATAGATTGCTGCCTAAATACAATATTATATATATATATATATATATATATATATATATATATATATATATATATATATGAACAGCACAAAAAACAAAAATTACCTCAACATAGAAGATAGTTTATTTCAAGCCGTTCGCGGCTATCTTTTATGTTGAGGTAATTTTTGCTTTTTTTTCTGTAAGAAATGCATGTGTTATTAAAATAAATACGTCGAGCTCTCTGTGGATCAGTTTTAATAACTAATATTACTAGGATCCAGCCGGATTATATACCAACCGATTGATTACCTATAATATATATATATATATATATATATATATATATATATATATATATATATAAAATGTGTACGTGTACATTTGTATGTACACGTGTACTAATCAGTTCGTAGCCTGACACAACAACATTTTTATCTGAAATTTTCATTGTATAACGTTCCATCCATGCGTTAAGTTCATTGAAAAAATGATATATTAAAAGATATTTTTATGCAAAATAGATGCTTCTTTTCGTCCTTCGGCTGCACCTTCATTCGCTAGCATATATAATGGGTGTCGACTCGTCATAAGAGTATGACTATCGCTGATAAGTTAAATCTATTGTTACGGTTTTTGATTTGGAGATATCCTTTCCTTAGACTGGTTGCCAATCACGGTTAGAGAGTCCATGCTTCTATTTAACTCATAATTGGGAGAGAAAATGATTCATCTCTTTACCATTGGGGATTTTCGTGTAAGTAAATACAATGAACTCGACTGGAATATAAACACACATAAATATACGCATACATACGGATATAAACGCAAATATGCAGCCATATTATTTTGAATATTATTTTACCGAAACATTTTAAACCTTATATATACAGGTCGTTACACATTACCGGCTTTTGCTGCCTATTCTATGTCCAAAGTCGCTTGCATTGCATTTTCGGATGGTCTGCGACAGGAAATGAGCAAATTTGGGATCAAAGTCATTACAGTGGAACCAGGACTTTACAGGTAAGAAAACTTGTAGATTTCTGCTATAAAGAACAGAGAGTTTTATTATTATTGTCGGTAATTAAAAACTTCAGTCAAGAATTAAAAAAAAAAAAATACAAGAACAGAATAATATTGAATATTTTTTCCGTTATAATCGATTCATTCTGATCATTTATTTTGATTCTGATTTATCTTTTATTCAGGTTTTATTATGATCATTGATTTTTGTAAAGATCAGTTGTATTTTTTTTTTCAAATTAGTCGTTTTCTTTAAAAGATCAGTCGTATTTTTAAGAGCAAGTTGTATTTTCTTATAGATCAGTTTTATTTTGAAGATCAAGTTGTATTCTTTTTAAAGATCAGTTGTATTTTTTAAGATCATTAAAAGATCATTTGTTTTATTCTGATTGCTATAAAATATATTATTAAATTTGTGATAATAAGAAAAATTGTTCAAGTAATTTCTTTCTTCATTTAAACTTAAATATTTGTTAATCTTCATTTTACTAGTTGTCAGAAATTCATTTCACGATAGTTTTAGTCTGTTAAGATCTAACTTATTTTAAAAATTTTATTTTGTTTATTCCATTTAAATATTCTTTATTTGATCTTTATTTTTTAATGTCCCTCTCTCTTTCTCCCTCAGAGGGAAAGATATATGAAAGACCATGGTTCTTCACTACTTTCTTTTGTTACTTGCTCCTTTACAACCCCCATTCTTTCTCTGTCACTAGTTCCTTCATCTATTCGCTAAAAATTAATAAACGCTTAATAATCGGCAATATTATCTTGAATTATTAAATGAAAGCCAATAATCCCTCTGATAATTATTGACCTTCAAAGTTTAATTATCGAATCGCATATTTTCTACTTTATGAGAAACATTAAAAGAAGCATTGATAATCGCATAATTTATGATGGTATAACTGAACATTGGAAATATTTTCGATGGAAAAAATTCGCGAGCAGAAATGCTGAATAGTTATGAACCACTAATGAATCCATGGTCATTAAGGCAATTTTTAGGAAAGATAGGAAGCGTTACAAACAGACCGTGATCATATTTCATTCGAGATGATATAATTTGATTAAATTCTAGATTTTAGTTCACAGCAATGTTTCTTTAGTTGCCCGTAGAGGTTAAATTTTAAGAATATTTAAAAATCATTTCATCCCAAACAAGACAATAAAGCCACTAAGACGCAAGGGGGTTACTGAGGAGGATAGAATATAAGAAAAAAATTATTAAACAGAGAAAATAATAAAAGAACGGGAATTAATAAAACAGAAGATAACGACTGACATTGCCTTTAAAATTTTGAATATCAAAGTTGTGTGGAAAGCAAGAAGCCGGAGGAGAGTTCCATAAAACTTAAGCGAGAAGTGTTAGAGAAAAACTGTTAGCCTAGACATTGCTGCCAATCCCTGAAAATTACGAGGAACATATTTATAGAAAGGTATAGGGAAGCTATGTTACGATTTGACTGAAACCGAGATGCATGGTTAGGACCAATAACATTGCATATTTTTCTTTGGAGTTTATCAAGAATCTCTACATATATAGCAGAAGCATCAGACCAGATGTGGCAGCAATATTCAGTGCATGGATGGATGGTAGACTTATGTAAGATCAATTCTGGCGAGAAAAATTGTCAGCAGAAAACGTTAGCCTGAGTAGGCACAATGAATGATTCTCCTGGAGGTTAGCATCAGCCATACCGAAGGAAAGGAAAACGTCCTCTCGGAGTGAGCAGTTTTGTTTTGGAGGCGTTAAAATTAATAAGGCATCTGCTGCCCCAGTTAAGATTTTAGATAATTGTTGAGGTCAGCTGCTAATTTGACCCTGTATTTTGTTAACATTGTGATCAAATTAATGAAAAAACATTTTCTTTTTTATTTAAGGACACCAATCGCATTTCAAATGATGGCTGAAAGCAAGAAACGGTGGGACGATACTCCAACAGAGATCAAAGATGCATATGGAGAAGAATACTTTGCAGGTTTCATTGACTTACTTAAATTTCAGATGAATCGAGCCAGGGAAAACGTTGAGGAGGTCGTTGATCTGATGATAGAAGCTGTAACCACCACACACCCACACATTCGATACGTCCCTTATTGGGTAACTAAAATCCGTTCCACCATTTTAATGCATTTACCAAGCGTCATTCGAGATAAACTCTTTCGTCTCTATTCTGTTAGAGTTGAGCCAAGATGTATGCACAGTTCTCCATAGTTTTAAACAACTTCTGTCATTGAACAGGTTTTGAGTACCGACTAATTTGAAGATTTTATTTCAAAAACAAAAATCATTTAGAAAATTCAAGAAGAATAAAACGAAACTGCTAAGAACAAAAGTTACTCCCATCCATCAGTTCCAATATCATTGCCATGTCATAAAAGATGTAAAATGGGAGAAACTTATTTTTCTAGTATTTAGCATTGGCATCGCTTCCCAGCATTCCTCTGTTATAACCAGGAAAACAAAACTGCAGTCATTTTAGCCTAAATACCTCATTTTAATTCCATTTCAAAGATATATAATCGAAAAATGTCTAATTTGAGACAGTAACATCTACAATTTTTTTGTAATGCAATTAGATACTGAGAGGAGATTTGAAATTGATTTTGGAGTCATCTGTAAGTGTTTCATTTGTTTCCCAAAATTGCAACTGACTAGCGTCTGCAAATAATGAATATAAAACATCTTAAATGTTAAAGAAAAATGTTTCATTTCGTGAATTGAATATTGGAACATTATTACTGACTTAGATGGCGCCAATGAAAGATGTAGACACCATTTATTAAAGTTTTCACTCATTAAAACTTGTTATAGGACTGAAGATACCAGTCTATTTATAATACATAGATCATTATTCTATATATTATGTATATCACGGACTTAGTGTTTTTCTTGTCATTAAAATACATACATTAATATATTGTTCCTACACTTCATGTAACTGTTCCATTTAAGATATCCTCTTCAGTAAACATACATATACGATTAAATCTCGAGTATCTATCAATATATCGTCAAATCCATGCATGAAAATCGAGGCACATAGTCTTCAAGAGACACAAGCTGACCAAATTTACTGTAATTGAAAGACAAAAATAAAAATAAATATTTTACATTTATGGAATATATATATATATATGTATATATATGTATATATATATATATGAATTAATTTTTTAAATTTATTAATCCGAAAGTTTTTATCAATTGAACGTTATTTTTAATGGATTGAGTAGACGCTCCGTGTATTTATTAAACAGACGGAGCATCTATTTAAATATGGGTATCCACTATATATATATATATATATATATATATATATATATATATATATATATATATATATTTTTGAATTGGACATAGCCCGACAATTTATTTAAAGACATTTATATTATGTTTAACGTTCTTTTTATAGATACATGTATTTAAGCAAATGTTATTTAATACTGTTTATTATAAAACAGAGCATTTGCTTAAATACATGTATCTATAAAAAGAACGTTAAACATAATATAAATGTCTTTAAATATATATATATATATATATATATATATATATATATAATGTGTGTGTGTGAGCGTGTGTGTGAATTAATGGATTTTATTTTTATATATTTTTATCATTTAAAGTAATAAAAAATATGTCAGATTAATAAATAAAATCCATTAATTCTTTAGAAATTGCTTTGTTTACGTTTCGGATTTGAAACTGTTATGATTTTCGAAGAAATCTGAACAAATAAAATGTTCTTTAAAGGCAAAATAGAACCTTAACCTTTTGCTTGATTATGTAGTTCTTCGTGGCCGATTAGTCAAAATAACGTCGTTTCTCCTGCAAAGGTGGACACAGGTTCGAATCCTGCCGAAGAGCGCATTTTATTTAATTAGATTTCTCGAATGTTCGGGCCGGTAGACGAAATAAAATAGTGTTTAAAAGAAACGCAGCGTCTACTGAAATATGTGTATCCACCAAAAATTACGTATATATATATATATATATATATATATATATATATATATATATATATATATATATATATAGTGGATAATTAACAAATACGAAACGTTTATAAATTCAACATGCTTCGCTTTTATTTTAGCTTCATCAGAAATATGGAGGAGAAAATTCTGATATTTTTTGATTTTTGTGTTTTTGATTTTTATTGGTTAAATAGATATCACGGTATTTGTCTTGTCAAGTAGCGTTCGTGTATATAATTTTTGTGTGCATGTGTATCATAATTCTAGTTGGTCTTTGCGGGACTACCTACAACCACAAACAGTGTAACTTAAATTCTTTCCCTTCCAAACAAAATCTCCTCTAATCAGGATACGGACACTACTAGACAGAAATAAAAAGGCCCAAATGGCGCACACGCTCGTATACGCACACACATTATCAAACAAATCCCAGGCAGATCAACTAGAAATAGGATAAACAAAAACATTTAATTTCTGATGAAGATTAAATAAAACTAAAACATTAAATTTGTAAACGTTTCCAATTTGTTCGTTATCTCATCATTCTCTCAGATTCTAATCCATATTTGATCCAGATTCATGTGTGTGTGTGTGTGTGTGTGTGTTTTGTGCGTGTATGTGTGTGTACGTGCCCGTTAAAAGTTTAAGTGAAGCGAAGATTTCTCTGTTTATAATTACTTTACGAATGACAAATTTGAAGTAATAAAACTATTGTGAACTAAGACTCATTAAAAATAAAATCATTGAAATAATGCTTATCAAAATGAATTTGTTCATTACTCATTAACTCTATAAACACACGGAAATGCTTCATGTCATACTGTGTCATGACAAAGCAGATCTCATGACTCACTAGGATGCAAATTATTTTTATTTATAAATAGGATTAGTTGTTGAAAATTGCAAACGTTTTCTTCAATCTAAAATTCATACCATTAAGGGTGATTAACTTTTAGTCACTATGTCTACACAGATTTATAAATTTATTAAATTTTAAGAAAAAAATGTATTTTATTAAATGCATCGGGTGATAGTAATCACTTTTCAAGAATTATACCAAGTTGTTATTTGGATAAAACAATTTAGTAAACGAACATAACTCTTTTATTCAGTAATTTATTTAATGTAAGGCTTACAATCTTAATTCGTATCGATAAATTATAATTTATTTGTAATAATATCGAATTTTTTGAATGATAGATATATATTCATCCGTGAAAATAAAAACAGTGAAAACTTCTTTGAACACACTATTTTGCATATATGTAGGTATGTGTGTGTGTGTGCTCGTTTTTCTCATAATAATGCCGTGATGCATTGTTACATTAAAAAATCATTCTTTATTTTTTATAAATATGATAAAATGTCTAATTATGGATACCTTTATCTGCAAAATTCAATTAAAAATTCTGTTGAATAGTCGCAATTTTACCCATATTGGTTATCATTGATTTTCAATTCTTTGTTATAGCGTGTGTGATGTATTTGTATTTTATTTTGTATTACAAATAATAAAATGACCGATTGTAAAACATTGTGTATTTTTAATTATATTTTCAGTGGTTCATTCGTACTATTTCCAACACTGTAAGATTATATCGTTTTAAAAGTAGTTACAAAATATGAATTTATTTCAACACTGAAAACTAATAATCGTTTATTTGCCTAAATTTATCATCTGTTACTATAAACTGTTTGTACGAATTATTTGGCCGGAGAAACGGCTGGGGCTGAAAATTTATATATATATGATTAACTTAACTCAAGGGTAAACATGGGAGACCACGAAGGGTCATCACATATAAACTTAGGCTAAACGGCAAAAGAAGACCAATGTAATTTTACGCGTCGTCATATAAACCAGAAACACATTTTTTCATTCATGATGTACATCTGTGATACTCGCATCCAAACAGTTAAAAGCAGAAAAATGGAATAGGAGAGCCGAGTTCAAGCTCAGACTGAGGTAATTTGCGTTCACTTTGCGCCAATGCCCTTCGGAAAAGCAGGAATGATAATAGATTATACAGATGAAATCTATATATAAAATTCTGTAGACTTCCGTTCATCCGTCACACCCTCTAAAATAGCCATTTATTGACCGATCGAAACGAAATTTCGGAGAGAAGTCCATACAGGTAAGGGGGTAAACAGTACAGTTGGTTTTACTAGTGTGCGTAGCATAGTACAATAAATTTTTATTACTTTTTTGGAAAAAAAATGTTTTATTATTTAACCTACAAAATACTCCCACTATTTAAAAAAAATAACAAATACTTATTTAATAAAAATGCAATATTTTTTGCATATCTTTTCTTAAAGTTTTACATGGAAGAATCTAGTTTCCAGTTCGCCCTGCGTTTGCAAGAACTATAAACAAGTTCAAACGCGTCAAAAAGTTGGAATTAGGCCCCAGAAAGAAATATTTACGTTGTATGTAAGAAATCCTATGAATTTATTCTTCGCTGGGTTTTTGTCAATGTATTTTTCTAAACAAATCAGCTTATTCAAATTTCATCGATTTGTTTGCGAAATTGATTAAAGCGTAGAGTTTGTAAATCTCGACCAAAAATGTTAGCCATTACTTCAAAAATACTAAATACTGTGAGGATTTCAACACATGTCAGCGTGTTGCAAAAAAAAAATTCTAGTTGAAAAAATTCTTGATTAAAAAGACTTCACATACAGTAATAATGGAAATAAGAATAAAAAATTAGCAGAAATTGTTTAAAATTTGTAAAAATAGAATTTCACTTTAGGTTCTACATTTGTTTATGCTGATTAAGTTAAAATTAAAACAAAGTTAAAATAGAAAGATTTCCTAATTGCTTGGAAGCAACAGTTTTGATAGCACCAGTCGAAAACTGTTGACATTTGTTTTAAACAAACTGATATAAAATATACTTAATTTTTGCGATTGTATTTATTATAGATATTTAGAAAACTTGGCAAGATCGAGTACTTCTAGTTCATACAACCAATTAATCCAAAACTTAAAAATAATACCAATAGAAGATTTACTAAAATTCACTTCTTATATGTTTCATGTAATTTCATTTTTATATATTTTTATAGAAAATGATAAAAAAGGACATTTGTTATGTCATGAAATTATTATGTCATGGTTGTTTGTAGGGTCCCTGTCAGTATGTGGTATTGTGGTATATGGTGGATTGTATGATGGATTTTTTCTTGTGATGAATGAGTAAATTGTAATGGATGAATGGGTCGTGAATCAGATTAGCTAGGTTTAGGATAGTTTATGTTGAGCGAACTCACTTCATTTCCCCTTAGGCCTTGTGCCACAATTGTAATTCAATTTACAATAAATCTACATTCCCAACACTTTAACCCATCAGGCCATTAGTGTATTTTGGACAATTCACTGATGTAATTTTGGAGCCTTAATTTCTGCATTTGGCTCTGGTGGGGGCACTTAGACGACTACAGGGTAATAACTCTGCTCAACACAAAGTTGAAGATTTTGGCTAAGATCCTGTCGAAGCGTTTGAAATCAGTTTCCGAGATTCTGTTGGGACCAGGGCAGACTTGTGTTGTAAAGGGCAGAACAATTCAGAGCAACCTGTACCTGATCCACACGATACTAGAAAGACGACAATAGATCAGCCCAAGACATTCGATAGGGCCGACCATCACCACCTAGTTGCTGAAGTGCAGAAGGTGCTTTACGGCACGAGAAGGTCACGGGGGCCAAGATTAACCGCATGTATTTGTTAATTCAGGAACATTCATTATTTTAAACACCATTTTTATCAAGATGACAAACATAGCCTGGGAAGAGATGGGAAGTAAAAATGTTTGTTTTTTTATAAATGTAAAAATCTGTATCAATCTAGATATTTAATCCATTAATAAATGCCATTGTAACTATTAATCATGAAGAAAGCCAAAGTCACAGAAGAAAATTTAAAATATAAATGGAAAGACAGTTGTGGATACACTTTAGATTCTCACTCATAGGTTTGAACAAGAATTACAAAGATAATTTATTAAAGAGAATAATTCTAGTCATAATCTCACTTAAAGTGAAAATGTAGAGCTAAAATATTTTGCAAGTGTCGGTAGGAGGTTAACTAAAAGACGCACTTAAAATATCGGCAGCAAAGAGTTGTTTTGTTCTCATAAGAAGATGTTAGTTCTTTAAATGTCAACGTAAATCAAACCACAAGCACACACAGATGCATATAAACGCACAGAAATGGATGCAATGAGACAAATTAATGTATGCTTGAATGTATATTTAGACATCAACGTGATATATAGAAAGTCTTCGTCTTCTTAATAAAGAAAACCAATTTTAAGTTGCACTCATTTAATCACTATTTTAAAAATATCTTCTCGGAAGAAATCCACAGGCCTCTGTATATGCGTGTGGGCCTATGTGAATGTGTGTGGATATCTATCTATCTATCTATCTATCTATCTATCTATCTATCTATCTATCTATCTATCACAGGCTATTTCTATCTATCTATCTATCTATCATAGTCTATTCATATGTATCTCTTACAGTCTACAGTGTATCACGCTATTCATATCTGTCTATCTATATCGTCTGTTTAAATCTATCAATATGCGCTAAATACTTTTAGTAATTTTCACACAAACACACACACACACACGTATATATACACACGTATATATATATATATATATATATATATATATATATATATATATATAATTTTTAAAAACAGAAATCATAATTTAATTCTAAAATAAGATACAAACGTATAACACAGAATAAAATAATAACTGGTTATATATATACCTGGTTATATATATACCATTAGACCGACTCATCTTTCGAAATTGATATCATCGGAATAAAACTAAATTGCCGAAAAGAAAAATTGTTTTAAAATCGCACAAATGTGTGGTGTGGCGGAGAATTAAATATTTTACTTCAATTTTGGCCTAGAATTGGTTAAATTCTCTCTGCTTACACAAGGTCGGACGTTGTATATTAATAACAACTGTCTTCAAGATTATTTTAAGGTGGAGTCTCGTCCGTGCCCTGTGCAGAACAGAGAAGAAATCCTCAGAGTAGCCAGTCCTACAAACGACTGAATTCAATAAATGTTCGCCGATAGCGGACTCATGAGCCTATGAGCGCCCGGATGTTACAAGCACATGTTACGTATATGGCCAGAGACATTCTGGGCGATTTTAACCTCCAACCGCTGGATAGTCTTATCCACATAATCAGCCTCACACTGACATTTATATTGATAAATGACTAAACTCTAACCTTACGGATAGAGGGAAAAGCCCTTCTGGTAGAAAAAATATTCCAGACCACTACAGAATTAAAACACCGTCTGTCCGAAGAAGATATATTATCGGCGTATACCTGACTACTGGGACCAATCAATAGTAGTCCCATGTATACAGGGCACTTAGATGGACCAAACACTTTAAGTTCATTAAACTTAACAATGGTAGATGTAATCCCACATTCAGGTTAGCCATTCGCTTGAAACAGCTGTTTAATTTGCCTGAGCTCGGTGCCAAGCTTGCATTCCGAACATATCATCAAAGTGCAATGATTGAGAGTTTTGACGAGATTGATTTTTCCTGGTTTGGGGAGGAAAAGAACCCCAACTGAGGTATACCCCCGAACATGTGGGTTTCCGCGCAAATATCAATCATTGAGCGGGAAATTTATAAACAAACTGGATATATCAAAAGACACGAGATATTCAGTGTCAATAGTTGGTTGCAATTTGCGCATCATTTAGATGCAAATTGGAACGAGTCTGGAACAGAATAGAAATCTAAATCCGGATCAAGGACCTCAATAAGCCACTTAGCCAATCTATACTGGGCAGAACCCATCATAAACAGAATAGGCGTGAGTGGAATGTCCATTTTGTGAATTTTTGGTAACACATACATCCTTGGACTTTGGGAACCGACAGGCCGAATGTTATCATATACCTCTTTGGACAGGAATATTTTCTTATGAGATTCTAATAATTTCTTCTGTAGCCTAATTTCCATTTTCAAGGTGTTGTCACAAATAACATTTACTTGTGTCATGGGCGACATTTTATTTATGACTACACCTGAACCTTTGTCAGGTCTGGTTATATATATACCTTTCTTAAATCTTAGAAGTTTGGCCGTTTGGTAATAGTTCTTTTACCAAGAAAATTGCTGAAAATCAATAGGCCAATTTACGAATTATGAGCTAGGTTTCTTAGACGAGCTTTAAGACCCATCATGTTCTCATCAGAATTAAGCAAATTTTTTTTTCTAACTAAGAAAAGAAGATTTCGAAACCGCTAAACACTTCGATTTTCTCGATTTTTTTAGGGGGGAATACAAAAATCCAAACCCCTGGACAAGACCAAAACCTATTTGCGTATATATATGATAGAAATTGTAAGGAGGATTTGATAATTATAATGAAGTAATTCATTGAGTCTGAAAGAAACCTCAGCAGAATGCAGAAAGCACTGGACAGCCGCTTCGTCCTATATTTGGGACTCATCAGCAGTGCGCATCCACTACCGAGATTTGAAACCGTGACAGTTAGGTTGTCAAGCAAACCCCATACCAACTGTTCCAACGAGCCTCTGTGACGAAGAGATAGCAAATCAGACACAATATATTACAGTCATATGGTTACAGTGAATTTCGGTTAAGTTCCACCACGGAATATGTGAGCGAGCGGCGCTATATTGAGTCTGATTTGCTATCTAAAAGCAAGAAAATTAAAATGTAAAAATACTAAACAAAAAGGAAAGCCGAAAATCGGTGAAAATATAGTGAGATAAAAACGAGAAAACATAGCGAGAAAAAAAAACCCAGAAAAAACAATAGCGAGAAAAACAAAACAAGAAAGATCTGAAACAAGGATTTCTAGTTGAAATTGTCAGTTGAAAAAGATTGTGATCGGGTTTATATGCGCCCACTATTGTCTGAATCGATTTGTTGCGTCGCATTAAAATAGCATTCAGATTATGTGTGTACTTATAAAATCAATGACATTCAAAGTGAATTTGCCTAGAATTAAATGCGTTTTTTTAAGTCTTAGTATCGCTCAGAAAATTACACACCTTTGCTTTCAGATATCCGAGTCGTTAAACCGTTTAATATCAATAGGTTTGATGAGCAATAATCGATAAAAGATAATAACGAAGTAAATTATCAACATCAATTTACCTAAATAATCTCCACACAATTGCTTTTACAATTTAGATATATTGTAATATAAAGTTCGCCTCAAATGTTGTTAAGTATTAGGTTTTGGCGCTGGTGCTGCATTTGTGCTGATCGTGATTGTGTAAATTTATTCAGAATTCGTGTCAAAAGTCTTTCATCATATGAAGGAACACATGCAAAACAAACCGAATAAATGTCCATAAAAGGATATTTTAAGTACCCGAAAATATGCCGTCTGAGTTGAGTTTAAAGTTATTGCCTCATATAGCAGACGTAAATTTACGTTTATCAGTTTGACATTCTAACAAGCCATCATCTGTCGTGGCAGGTCACGGTACCTAAGTAGACCACCCGGCCGAGTGTTGAAAATTCGCTAGCTGGAGACCGATATAATCTCTCAGAGATGAATAAGAAGAGTGTACTCCAACTACAAAAGACAATTATGGTATTATCTTTATTGGCATTCATAGTGAAAACACTAAGTGATTATAGTCTTAAGTTGTCTTAATTTTAAGGTGAAGCATTTTTAGCTATGGGAATGTCTCTTGTCATTATATATACATATATCTGTAAATAGACTTAGCAATACGATTTCGAATTCTGTGATCGACTACATATTTCTGAGAGATATAAATTTATGTTCTGTAACAGGGAGAAAAGAATACCAGATCATGACTGTATGATTCCCGGTTCTTGTCACATTTAACTGGACAATACAAGTATTGAGACTATATCCGGATTTAATCAGTATAAAAAATTCTATGATATTAGTAGTATAAGCGTTTTTTGTTTAAATTCTTTTCCAGACATCACTAGTTCACTACTTTATAAAATTCATTTTGGTTTTAGACTGAACCAAAAATATCTGGATATCCTGTAAAATTTTAGAAAACCCTTTTTTATCGGACATTGACAATGGAAGTTCAGATCTCGCTCTTAGCAATCCGCTTGGATAGTTACTAAATTAATTAGTGGTTGCTACGATGAAGGTGTACCGAGCGACATGAAAGAAAGAATTTCTGATAAATATATTTACTACATGAGAAGTAGGCTACATTTTTGGCAAAGTATCAGTAAATAATGTACAATTCACTTTTGTATTTTTCCAGGCTTCGGGGTGAAGCATCAGTTTGCCATATCCGAAGAATGAAAATAAATGCAGACCTATAAACTGTCAGACCAGAAAGTATGCAAGTAAACAAAACATAGATTTTGTTAAAAACCGACGAAAATATTTGTTAAGGATTAATTTATTTTATCTATACTTCAGATCATTTTTCTGGTTTCCGGTGCATATTTAATTGTACAATATCTGAGTACTTTCAGCTTTCATAAGACATTATCAGAGATTTTAATGAAGATAATGAACTTTATTGACATTGGATTATTTGCATTTTAAGCTGGATGCCTCTAGTATTTATAGTCATTTTTATATTTTATATGGTACAGTATTTTTGTGATAGTCGTAAGATTGGTTGAATTTCTTGTGTTTATCGTTAATATGGTTAGTGATATGCGATTTAATTGCATTATTAGCGGATGAATGCCAGGTTAACAGCGCGATAATGTAGTGGTTGTGAAACCAAAGTAGGTGTTATTTGAATTATTATTGTGGGAGAAATATTCCACAAATGGGTAAGTGAATTCATAAACGACGCATATTGAATTTGATCGTTATGTTGGAGGTTTTTAATTTCGCAGCTCTTTAATCAAACTTGTATAAATGAATACCTGCTGCTCAGATTCGCCCAATATATATATATATATATATATATATATATATATATATATATATATATATATATATATATATATATAAAGTGAACATAGAAGTCAACACTTAGAGGCGACAGTCTGTTTCATGCTAGATGCAATCGTCAGGCGACAGGGTGGCCTGACGATTGCATCTAGCATGAAACAATATTTAAACACGCTCTATCTCTGATATTGAGCACTTTATCCTATAAATATAGCACACCTCAAGACTATATTTCTTGCTATATATATATATATATATATATATATATATATATATATATATAAATACATATATACAACTGTATTTAAGCAGAAAACCTTCGTTTACCATGTATGGTTGAAGAGAACGCACAAGAAATGTCTGCTAAAATACGGAGAGTTGAATGTTTATTAAAATAATCTATTCACCGTCGTATACTATTGAAAGATAGTCCATCCACTAAAGAGACAACACCAACGAAAGAGACCTCAGCCATGAAAGCGTGATACGTCACTCTATATGACTGTGGAATGTTCTTTTATATATCGTAGACGCATCCATATTTTCTTCATACAAGACGCGAAGGGTTGTGGGTAGCAAGTTAAATTTTTGTTTTGTCCGACAAAAGAACGTTCTGCCAAAATTATTAGCCATCTCTAAAGACTCAAGAGCGAATTTCATCAGCGTCAATGAAAAAAACTGACGTTCTCAATGATAATAACTTCATCACTTCAGGATGCACAAATCCTCGCCCATCTCCTTAACTATCAAAGTTAATGTCCTAAATAGTACACGATTGCAGTTATAAGAAAAGACAAACATAGACCGTGCTAAATTAACTCTTCAACAATATTCTATAATGAATTATCGAGTATTAAACAAATAATTAACAATATTGGCTTTCCTAATCAGTTCATTGATAAGCAAATAATATATTTTTTACGAACAACTAATTAGAGCAACATCCATAATAAACTTGATTTTAGCCGCAACAAAAGTACTATTAACATATATTACTGTAGACAGGTAAGCTCGAGTTACATAAATGACGAAAAAATATAAAACATGATCTTCATATACGCATAACTCTTGCAGTAAAAAAAATCGCTTGAAATTCAATATTGTGAATTTTCATTCGTAGCTTAGATGAGGCACAAGGCAGAAAGAAGCGGGTACCCAATGAAGATCGACGTCACTACTCAGTCGTAATTGTTCTAGCCAGACAAGCTTGATAACCTTACACCGTCTCGAGGTGCCCCGCTTCAGATTCAATATATACTCGAAAAAAATTAAAAACTTTCAATCTCGTAGATACTAAGAAAACTTCAAAATTACTTTGCAAAAGACTAATGTTGTCTACTAGTTCCTTTATCATTTGGCTGACTGTGTTTCTGTCGACTAAAAAGAAAAAAGAATAAACATATTGGTCATACCACAATATTTCTCTTGAGAAGATCATATCTCCAAGCAAAATGATACATATTTACCAAAATCCATAATGTTTCTTCAAATTTCTCGCCGATATTAGTCAACAATAAAACATTACTTTGCAATTCCAAATATAAAATTGATTAAAAATGCTGACAACACGCCACCAATAAAATTATATATAAATCTTTGAACCCCGAGTTCATTTCTTCCACGTGATGTTTAAAACGGTTCTATTACTATTGCATGTAAGCACACGTTCATTTCAAATTCTGGACCGTTAAGAAGCAGAAACGCTATACTGGGCCTATCTTGACATCAAAATTCTTTGTTTGAAAATGGACAACTGTTGACAAAAGTAAAACTAATTCATCAGTAAGGAAGATCGTTACAGAAATATTTGCTAGCAATCATTTCTAAAAGAAAATACATCCTGTTAATATAGTTTATCGTAATTTTTTAATAATGATAATCCACTCTTTCTTTAATATACACTCTATTTCTACAATAACACTATAATCCACTATTTCTATAATTACACTATAATCCACTAATTCTATAATAACATTATAATCCACTATTTCTATAATAAAAATTTAAAAATCTATAATTTGGTACAAATTTAAGTGCAAACTGTACACTCTACTTCCACCGAAATATTTATTTTATTATCGCAGACAAAGCTTTTGCAAAACAAACAAAAAATGGCAGAGCAACGGTAACGAACACGTGTTTTATTGCTGTATTTTCTAATTGTGACGAAATCCATCTTTCTCCGACTTTACGTCTTTCAAGCGTTGTTTGTTTTTTTAATTTTTTAGCTGTATATTTCCTACTTTAACCTTCTTCTGGCAGTGCAGGTCCTCTATTATATTAATATAGCAATGTTTGCTTAAAGATAACGTTAAAATTATTGTCATTAATTTATAGCATTTGAAACACTCTAAGATATAATAATATTCTCTTCCTTGTGTATTGCTCTTCTTGGCTGCTACAATCTTTTACTCCAGTCTTATTACTTGCTGCTATGTCTACCGTACCGTGTTCTTTCATTCAATTAATTAATTGCCCCCATACCGAGGAAGCTGTCATATGCACTGATTTCATCAGATATCTTATTCTGCAGTTCTATAGCATTTTTATAAGGTAAAAACCCTACAAAAAACAGTATCGTAGTACAAACAAATGTTTGTGGTAACGTTTATGTTAAAACCGAAGCATACGACAAAGACAGACGACACGAGCCAAGATTTAAAAAAACAAGAAATACGTTAAATTTATTGAACAGACAAAATTAAAGAAGAATTGCGCAAATAAGGTTCTTTGTGTGCCAATGATGTCCAGTAACATGTATACAAATAGAAAACATACACGAAAGCCACCAATCTGCCACTGGGTGGCAGGCTGCTAGCCCGTCAAATTGATAAAGTTAAGCCGGTTCGCAGACACATGAAGAAGGCTGTGATGTAAACCGTCTGAAACGTTATGATACTAAAAATAGGTGATGAAGTCCGATTGTAAATAATGCAGATATTGTTCTTTTATCTCTGCATTAACTGTTAGGACTAAGCTCTAGGTAGAGACAGATTAGTGTGTTTGTTAGCAAACCATCTTTAACGTTCTAGTATATAAACCTACCTTCTTATCAGAATTATTTTTGTTTTTGTAAAAAATCGTTATCTTTTTTACTTCACTTCTTACAATCTTTTCCTACTAGACAAAAGTACGCATATAGAAAATAAGAGAAATCCTCTGAACTAAAAAGACCCAATTGTCTACATTTGCATATATATATATATATATATATATATATATATATATATATATATATATATATATATATATATATTTACTTCCGAGTAAAATGGTTCATTTCTGAAATACAGCGTTTCACATGACTTATTGTCTACCTTACTATCCTTAAGAGTATCTATACAAAATATTATCTTAATATGTTAAAGATAGTCTAACACTTTGTTTTTCATGACGTGATAAGAAATTTCAAAGCAAATCAACGTTACCGACGGTTGGATAAAGTTTGTTATGGCTACGATTTACACTTGGTAAAGATGTGGGTGAAATCCCTCAAAAGAAATTAATTCAAAATACGCGTTAAAATTTTTCATATATATATATATATATATATATATATATATATATATATATATGTTATGGTCCAGGTTAGGACCAAGGAAGAACAACACGAACACAAGAGAAATAACGAAGATATATTACACGGAATAATAATACAAGATGTGGAAGGTGTTAGTATGTCTGGTTTGAAGTGAACTACTACCGGCTCGACTCGATTCGTCCCTCTCTCTTGAGAGGCGTAGTATACATAGTGTTGGGAAGAGTTTTTCTTCGTTTTTCTGTTGAATTTCTAATTGTTTTTCTTCGAGCCTAGCCTGTCTTTCCTCATTTTTTTGTTGCTGCTCCAATTGCATTTTCATTAGTTCCAATATGGTTGCCTTAAAGTCTTCCATGTTTACACCGTAATTTTGTGTAACGATTTTTCCTTTTTTCTCAGTGTAGACTTCAGGTTTTTGTCGCCTGTTGTTCTGGAACCTTAGTACGAAAAACTTTTCCTGCGTAGAATTCGATTATGTTCTGGCTGACAGGTAAAATTCGTGTCTTCGTTACCACTGTTAAGGTTGGTGTCCCAAATTTTTTCTTTTTTTTTATCTTCGCGTAGAACTTGTTTTTTTCTCAATACCTCCGTCACCTCTGTCATGGACGACCGATAGCAAAAAGGTTATTTTTTTAGAATCTCCGCGTAGAATTCATTTCTTTAATATCCTCGTCGCCACTGTTATGGTCCAGGTTAGGACCAAGGAAGAACAACACGAACACAAGAGTAGAATTAACGAAGATATATTACACGGAATAATAATACAAGATTAACAAGGAAGGTGTTAGTATGACTGTCAGTCTGGTTTGGAGTGAACTACTATTGAGAGGCGTAGTATACATAGTGTTAGGAAGAGTTCATTCTGTAGTTATAGGTAAGGACCCATAACAATAAAGAATAACAAAAAAAGAGAAAAAATATATTCACATAATCAAAAACTAATCAGTAACTAAATTATTTATGCGTGTGTGTGTGTGTGTGTGTGTGTGTGTGTGTGTGTGTGAGAGAGAGAGAGAGAGAGAGAGAGAGAAAGAGAGAAAGCGAGAGTATGTACATGTGATGCGTATAGGGTTGAAATTAAGTAGTCGGCTGCCCGAGGAGTATCTTTCTATAGGAAGACTGGATTAGAGCGAAAAAGAGAAAGAGGCGTTTATGTTTTTTTCTTTCATGGTCCTGAATCAGTGTCACCTACTGGACGTCCTGACAGACAATCCCCACAAAAAATTCAGCCTTTCGTTTGTCTGAAAAGAGAATTTAGGCCAAATTTTATAAAACTTACACTAATTTATTCGTTAATCGAATTCTCAGAATAATTCCTTTACACAGATTTTATAAATTTAGTGTCGGAGTTTGACTAAGAAAAAAAGAAAGAAAAAGCACTTTTCAAAATAAAATATGCATAACTGTCTATATGTTTTATTTTTATTTTTGAATATATGCTTGAAATGTACAGATCTATTTTGATGTATATATGCACTTGTGTTGCAATATATTTTGAAATCTATTTATACACTAACTTTCAATGGTGCATCTATGTACGAGTCTTGTGCTTATCAATTTATTTTTATGGCACCATATATGCAAGCACGTACGTACTGCTCTGGATAAATAAGAAGTCGGTTTGTATGCGTTTAATTATGTCAGAAAATTATGTATGATTTTTTTTCTCTTTTTAATTCTGGGTTGGAATGTCAGTAACTACATTTCCTGCACCATTTTCTCTCTAACTGCCATGAATACTCACCATCCATTTAGCCCGAGGGTGAATATCTACTTGGAAAACAGGAAAACCACCTCGAAGATGAGGTCAAGTAGAGGAATACAAGATGTCTGACTATATCAGTAGGGAAACACATCCGGACCCGAACAGAGGATTTTTACCCAATCAAATGGTGACGACTGAAAAGATAACAATCATAGACGAAAATGTCCAGGCCAAAGGACCTGTTCTGTAAAAGGAACGATAAAGGGTAAATACGATTTACAAGGAGAGAGATACAGATTAAAGAAAAAACAAAACAAAAATCACTTAAAAGACGTACATTTTGAGAAAAGTCGATTTCATCACAATTAGAAAATACAGTAATTAAAACATTCAATCATTATGTTTATTTAATTAATGTGGATATATTAATTTGTGGCATGAAGCCGAAGGGGAAGTGGGAAAAGGCTAGTAAACACTATGTATTCTACACCTAGCTAATCCGACTCACGACTCTAACAATTTCCTTAATCACCACAAGAACCCATTCTTCTGCCTCCAATCCAACATATACTACAATACCACATCTTCGCATCGATCCTAATAACAACATCCATAATGTTAAAAATTCGCTCATTATGAATAATTCAAAATCAGTAAAAATCGAAGCCTGTATCAGAGTGGATCAATAATTCCGTAACCTGACATTAGCTGCAAATAAATTGGAGTTTTGTTTTTAAATGTATACGATGAGTGAATAATAAATTCTCGACACAGCAAAGAAACTAAAAAAAATATGTAATATTTAGTCATTTGATCAAACTTTAGTATTTATAACCATGTTTGATTTATGCAATAAATACAGAACAGTTGCGTTTACATTATATTGAAAAGGAATGAGTTTATATTGAAAAATAAATACTTAATCTGTAATGTAAACGCATTTTTAAAGGCTCTATGGATGGGGCACTTCGGCGTAGTGCAATGGTTAGCAAGCTTCTCTTGCTACGTCAATTACGACTGGAAAGTGAGTTTGATCCTTATTTACATTAAAGTCAAATAATAAATATGAAAAGCTGTCAAAAAATTCCCGAATTCAGGTTAAAGTTTTCCTGGATATTTCTTTCTTCAATTTTTCCATCATTTAGAATATGTGAATATTTTTACCATTAAAGCAAAGTAAAAGAAATATACTTCGTGGCAAATTTGAAGTAAAAGCATATTTAAGCACTGTTACAAATTTAAAAAATTTAATTAAAAATTCTGAAGATATGACTTCTCATGATCCAATGAGAACATTTGAAATGTTTGAAGTGTCTCACCATAAAGATCTCAAACTTATTTAAAATTTCTATTCGTTATGTATTTTTTTCTTGTAAAGATTCATATAAACGAATATAGCAACAAGGAGCGGTACATTGACAATAGGCACCGTCAAGGTTATTAATTTCAACTCAGTTTTCTTTGTTTTATGAAACCCTTCAATGCCTGTATTTAGAAAGCCAAGACACTGACCTAAATCGGAAAATTATGCGCGATGTTTGGAACTGAATATCATAGACACAGAACACGAGCAGAGAAGACATCACCTTTTTAGTAACGCTAGATTTTTGGTCAGATAAAAATATGAACAGATAAAAAGATTAACATTCAATTTTAATGTCAATAAGATTACACTTCTGTATTTCTTTTCGTAAAGAAAAGAATCTGGATTTGATTGTTTTATTTCGTACAGTACTATATAAATCCCGGCAACTATTGAAATTGAACTATTGACATTGAAGACGAGAGCAAGCTGAAAATTTATCAGCTCAACCTAGAAGGGGTTTCAAAATAAATGCTTCTGTCAGATTTTTGGAAGTGGGTCGAGTTTTAAAATATTTTCAGTGTATTTGTGAGTTTTGTAAATTCAAAATTCAGCTTCAATATTGTTATTAACTTGTTTTGTGTTGATTAATTCCACCTTTGTTTTTGAGATAATTTTGATAAATTTCATATTAAGAGTAGATAAATGTTTTTAATTGCAGCCATTATTGAATTAGTAGGTAGTATTATGTAACTAGATTTATCAAGACTATTTGTGTTATTTTCTTTTTTGTTTTTGTGAATTTTGTAAACTTTACTTTTTGCCTTATATATTTTATATATCCACTGTATAATGCGAAGGGAAATATGTGAACATTTTTATCATTAAACTAAAATAAAAGAAATGTGCTTCGTGGCAAATTTGCTGTTATTTATAAGATATTGGAGGATTTTAAAAGCACTTCCAATGCATTTTTTTTATCACTGAAGGCTACAAATGTTCTCTTAAACAGAAACCAGGTTATTCCAGGTTTTATCTTATATCATATTTTTCAACAATGACTTGATATACTTGTAAACACATATCACAGGTGACTTTGCGTTGCGTGGTTACACGGATTTGATAAAGAAAGGAGCGGTGTCCTAATTGGAATTGAAAAATAGCTTGAAATACGTTTGGAGAAAGCACAGAACTTACAAAGTTAAGATATGGACGAAGAAACATTTTCTGGGTAGAGAAAAAACGCCTGTTTATTGTAATTGAAACAATGGCATTTATTCAGTTATGGTTCTCAGTTTCGACATTAACCCTTCGGCAGTGCTGTGGGTTACCTACCTCTAACCGGTTCTAATATGGGCAACCATCATTAGTTTGTTGCATCGTTACGAATAGGAAACTAGCATATCGAGCATGCAACCAAAATTTTGACTGTTTTTCAAGCAAGAATTCTTAAGTTCATCTCGCAAGTGTGGTTAAGAAATGTGGTTAGTGGTTCCGGATATCTTACAGTTTCTTCTGGCGACAATTGGGCAAATGGCAAGATGGGTATTAATGAGTTATAGGTAGAAACCTATAGTTAATACAAGGTTATTTATAAACCTTTTAAAATACATGATTTCCTTTAGAAACCTATAAGTAACATTGTATTTTTATTTTTATAATAACGGATTCCAAATGTCCTTTCCAAACCCAACACATTTTCCTTTCAAGTCAGAAGGCTTCAGTAAAATACATAAATCTCTCTTTATCCGGCGGAGCATACATTTTTATCCAGTATTATATTCTGATTCCCAACAAACAACTTCAGGGCCTTATACAGGTATAAGAAGAATTTTTTTTCCCATTTCTTTCAAACATCAGACATTTGTTCAAAATAAAGGATTCCATTTTTTTAAAACATGTAATCTTGATGTATTTCTTGTGCAACCTAGATAAGCCTTCTAGGCCTTTCACATTAAACCAGTAAGGTTAAAATATTCCGACTATTTACCAATTCTAGATTTCACTTGCTTGCAAAATTCACACTAGTAATAGTGTCATATATGTTTAAAATTTCATAATTCTTATTTTTACTAAAAGTTTCGTGCGTATTTTTATCTTTCTCTTGAAAGTAAATTACTAAATTGAAAACATTGTATTTAAAAGTATGTTATGATAACGTAAGTAATCTTCATTATACAAAATTAAGTAAAATTTTACTGAGGAAAATAAGCCTGCTAATAGGATTCAATTGCCTAATTGTAGGTTTTTGTTTTCTTTGTAACTGCTTACGTAGTGATTCAACGTTATTGCATTCGCAATTTTTAATTGCCAAATAAGCCAAAAGTGCACTAAACAGATACTAAAAGTTAACCCCGATTAACCACGATCAACTTTCCAGTTTTTAGTTTGACTCACTAACAGCCAATAACTTAAATTTACTGAGCAAAGAATTTAGATTATGTTTTCAATTACTCTCAACCTGCTATTAGAGTCAAAGTTAAAAAGAAAGTATTTACTGAATGAATTAGTAACCGGGAAAATTAAGAAAATGTTTCAATAAGTTTAGAATGTTTGAATTCTTATTGTTCAATATAGTTCAATATAACAAGCAATATTATTGGTCCTGATCTGGCGGCTCGGTTTCAGTCACTTTCCCAACACCATAAGATTGCTTCTCTGTGTCTTTTCTATAAATAATTTCATGGTAATTGTTCGGATGAGCTCTTCGTTATGTTACTTAAACTTTAAAAAAAATTAAGCGCAGTAATAGACTGGCGATGAAATCACATCCAGCTGTATAGATGTAGCCGTAAGTTTCTATGTTAACAGTTTCGCACTTCTTGCTTGCGGAACTCCCTTCCAGCTCCATGCTTTCCAGTCTGCAAAAATTTAAATGTAATGCCAATCGCTATCTACTGCCTTCTTGATTACTTTTTTCTCTTTCCGCTCATTATTAATGTTTCTGTTCCTAATTCTTCCACACTCAGTAACCGCTTGTATCTTAGTGATTTTATTGCCTTGCTTGGGGTGATGCTAATTTAAAAAAAAGAAATAAAAGTCTAACGTATCTTTCAGGTCCCAAATCCTTAATATGGGAAGTAAAATATAAATACAAGCCATATCTGAATTTGTTTTAGGCAGAATATTGTAAATAGTGTCATTTATTTCATCCATTTTTCAGTCGCTCAATGCACCGACCATACTCTGGTGTCTAATGTATTTTTGAATTTCGAAACTTGTTCTGAGCGGTTCAGCATATACATCCGCTCCAACGCACGTTAAACGTGGGAGGTGAGTTCCTTTCATCTACACATTGAACCCGGTGAATTTTCTTAGTACTACTATTTTTGGATCATTATTTTGTAATTTTGAATTTACAGTATGCTCTTTATTATTTAGTAATATTTTCAAGGATCGTTCAGAAACTAGAAGTGACCTTCTATATAACATTTTGTACTTGGAAATGAAAATCTTTACATAATGAGTTGAAAGTAATAGTTTTATTACATGTTTCAAAATGTACCAAAGAGTTATAATAGATTTTGCCATACCATTTTCAATAATCATTCTTACAGATGTGCCATTTTCAAGAAATATCTAAATGTTGCTCCGTGTTTCTTTGCTCCCTAATTCGTCACTTAACTGAACGATAGAATGCTGCAAGCTGCAGCTATACAACATCTCGTGCGCACGCATGGTGTCGCGCGTCAGTGCTTCCTTGTTGCTTTTACCGCTTAACTTTGAAATTAACGTTACTCATCCTCGTATGTAAGAATTAATAATGAGTTTCCCTATAATTTTTAAGTAACGGTTTCTGTATAACATTGAAGGAGTTTCTATGCGTTGGAATTAAGTTTCGTACCATTTACAAGAAGTATCTAACAGTAAGAATTCATATTTTTCTGTACCATTTTTATGAAACATCTACTAGGATATGTAACGGTTCCCGTACCATTTTCAATAAGTATTGAAAGTTTTCACGGAGTGAATATCAGATTCTGTTTCAATTTCAATAATTATCTAAGATTTGGAACTGGCAGTCTTCATACATTTTTCAAAAATATTTAAGCAATTAAAATGATAGGTTTCTCTGCCATTTTCAGTAACTAAGTAATGAAGATTTCTGCACCATTTATAAGCGTTAGTTGGGAGATTGCATCTCCAGCAGAAAAATAATAATATATATATATATGTTGGTTACACCACAACTATATTGTCTAAAACATTTAGTTTTCATATAATTGATGCATCTAACATCTCTCAACATTTACAACAGCATGCCTGTCCACATTCGCAACTTAGAAAATTTTTTGTCGAAAATACATCTGTACTTTTTGATGAAAATAATGAACATAAACTAAAAATTGTTGAAGCTATCTTATTTTAAAAAATTGAAACCAACCCTTAATAAAATTAATTATGAACACTTTACAAATGTTTTAAAATGTTTATAGTAGATGATATTAAATATCTAGTTTATAACTAATAATTTTAAATATTTAAAAAAGATATCACTAACTTAGTTATCTCCTTTGATGTTACTGCACGCGTATGTTTACATCATAAAAATTAAAAAATTGTACAATGCATAAGTTCAGAATTATTCACTTCACAAGTAAAAAAAATAATTTTCAGATGAACACAGCAATTTTGTCTTAGCAGAAACAAGACCCTGAAGATGACATTGTGCTAAGAAATAAAATGGATATACATCAACATAGTAATTTTCTTTCTTCCTTTAATAATAATACTAAGAAACATGATAGGATCCTATTAAGAATAAGTAGAAAGAACTTGTCTAAATTGTTTAATGAGACATGCCTTAATATATATATATATATATATATATATATATATATATATATATATATATATATATATATGCGCGCGTGTGTGTGTATTCTGTTTATGCTCTGTTCTTTAATTAAATAATATATATTACATTTACCAGCCTGAATGCTCGAGACATTTTGTAGAAAATATGAGTTCTCCCGGAGGAATCGAACCTGTATCCTTATACAAAGCCACCATTAAGCCTGTCGTTATATTACCGTTCACCCGATTATGTAACATTCGAATTACTGCTTTCTAGTCAATATGTATTAATAAAAAATAACGTATAAACAGGAAATATATATATATATATATATATATATATATATATATATATATATATATATAAATATAAGTAACTATACTCGTGTCGAAAAACCTTCGAACTCTTGATTTAACAATAGCCAAATCAATCACGAAGGAAAAAAAGGTTTTAAAAAAAGAAAGAGCCAGGAACATGAAAGTCTGTCGAAAATAATCGCACAGATACAGGTTCAAGGCCCAAAGAAAAAAACTCGATACGAGTAAACAACTAACTAAAGAGCTCAATACAAGCGTATATATATATATATGGAAAAACATCGTGACGCGTTTCGTACCGATCAAAAAACCTTTTCAGACTAATGATTCTATTGATGGAAACATTCTTATATATATAGTAAGGAGGCTGGAAGAAAATAGAACAAACGCTTGTTACATCGAAATGTTAAATATGTGGAGATGTTCAGACAATTTCTACACTCATGAAGTTCCCAAAACAATTCTCTTGTTCGCATATAACAAAAATACAATAAAAACTTAACAGAATTACTTTGTTATTCATTTTTTATGAAGCAAACATACACACCCACACTCATAAACACATGTCCTTCATATATAAATTACGAATTAAATTTCAGGCTTACATTGTCCGACCACTATTGTAAGTTTCATGCTTTTATGCAAATGTCAGGCGGTCGGCAGCTGTAATGCGAAAATAGGAACCCTTATTTCACCAGGCAATTCTGAGATGGAAAATAAAATAAAGACTCATTTTAAGAGCTGCTTATTTCTATTAATATTAGAAAGCTCTGGCATGGGTGTCTTTGGATATTCGTTTCTGTTGAGCACTTTTTGCCTGAAAGCATTAGGGTCGTACACCGCGACTACATATTTTTTCATCTCAGTCCTGCCTGGGGTAATAAAGGTTCCCATTTTCGCATTACAGCTGCCGATCGCCTGACATTTGCATAAAAGCATGAAACTTACAATAGTGGTCGGAAAAGAAAAGCTCTGCCATTTTGTATTTTCATTCCGCTGTGCATTCATGGCAGACTCATGTCAAGAGCTGCTTATTTCTACTAATATATATATATATATATATATATATATATATATATATATATATATATATATATATATATATATATATATATATATATGAAGAGTAATGCTTTCTATTGAACTTAAACCTTGTATTTATTTCCAGATATACATTCTGAAGAGAACGTTGAAACTGTTGATGCAAATATGGTTCGTGCAGTAATTTACCTTATTTTACAAAAGGCCTTCGTTATTTTCAAACGTTTAATCATTAAAATGAATCATTAAAAATTACTTATTTATAATCACCTGAAAGATTTAATGTTTATTGCCTAACAATTGTGAGATAAACATGTTTGTTTACAAATGTCGACTCATTCTTATAAATCTGTCTTTCATTAAAGGATTCACATGTTCTTCTGTTGTTTGTCTGAGAATGTATAGTGGCCTGGGGTTTAGGGATTAAAATAAACAGTTGATTTATTATGCCTAGAAAATTAATGAAGGATGATAATTACGAAGAAACATCACTTCAGACATTCTTATCTGATTAATTTTTCTTCTCATTTAATATAAAAATTAGGTTCACTACTTTATTTCCTCCTTCGCAGCTCACTCGTCAATTTCTGTGAAGGCAAGGTTTTCATTGGTCCAAAAACAATTACACATAGGCTCTCGAATTTCTTTCCTTCTTCTTCCTCAGACCACCGGTTAAATTCTGTGAAAGGCAAAAATCTCACATAGGCTCACAAATTTCTTTCATTCTTCCTCAGTCCTCCGAATTTGAAGAGTGCGGTAAAGATAAGTATTTCAAACTAATATAAGAATATAAGAATTACATTTATAAAAAACAGTTCTAAATGTTTTCTTGTTCATTTTAGTGAGTGCAAAATAATAACTCCCTTCATGAGAGTTTTTGTTATTCTTACATTCTTATTCGGTGTTGGAAGGTTTAATCCTGTATCAGGCAAGTGTCTCTTTTCATTGGATTTTCCATTCTGTACAGTACTCTGTCTATTTCTATAAAAAATAGATCACAGACATCAATGAGTTCGTCTGTCACAAGTGAGAGACATCATCAAAACTACCAAGAGTGACATTAGATGGAAGAGACCGGATAATATAAAGACAAGTATTAAATTTAAAATAAAAGCTGCTTTTGCATTCAATTTATTCATTTAAAAGAAAAGATAATGTTTAAAACCAGAAGGAAATTTCACTCAAAACTGCACGTTTAAACAAGTATGTGTGTACACTTTGAATTTAATAACATTAATTATAACTCAAGCAAATATGACATAACTTAAATTAATAAAAATACATTTTCTCTTGTAAGAAGATTTATATTGGTGAAACGTGAAATATGCAGTGTTAACAGCGAATCAATAATATTACAAGGGACTTTCAAAGTAAACATTTGACACACTTCTGAGTCGATCAAAGGGACGTCACTCCAGTTAACCATATTTTTTGCTTCGTTGCATAGTAACATTGAATTGTACCAGTATTTTCTATTGAATAAGCAACCTACTAGACAAAATATTTTTTAGTTTGAAAATTTAGGAATTATATATTTTCAAAGTGTATTTCCTTTGTATATACATTTGATAACATCTGTGCCTTCGAAACTATAAGACTTAGCGTGAATATTGTAAAATGAATATTGTTCGCAATCTAAATAGTGTTTATTTATTTCAATTCAAATATAAATTAATAAAAATATCTTTATAAAATATCTTTCGTGCAACTGTAATGTTGCTATAAGTCACTTTTCAACATCTGAAATTTGACTTATTAGAAATACCTTTTTATTATTCTTGAAGGGTAAACTAGTAGACACGAAAAATGCATTTGCCTGGAGCAGTTTTCAATAGATGCAAATTATTACAAGAAATAAAGAATCTAATAAAAGCATTTGTAAAGGAATAAAGATTTTTCGGGGGGGGGGCGTGTGTATTTTGTGAATGTATATATGTAGTTATTGCAACTTTAAAAATCTTATTTCCCAGTATGATACATCAATTCACTGCTTCATGTAACAACCAGCCCTGGTCTTCCTACACATTGATTTGAAAAACTACCATTACAAGTGTGATATATCAATTCACTGATTGTAGGCAAAAGTTGCTTACAGAAAAATTGTCTATTGAATATTATTAACATTGGAAATTTCAACAATACATTTTAGAAGAAAGATATAAACAGATATTTACAGCATATGTTTTTATTGGTTTACGCTTTTATACTACATAAAACTAATTTCTGTTGGCTATCTTTGTATGAATGACGCTATACAAAATTTTTAATTTTGGTTCAGGACCCGTGCAATATGATTCCGTTCGAATCAAGACCATCACGAAGCTTAAAATACCAAATATGTAACATCTAGTCTCTTTTCTTATATGTCTTCTCCTTTCCTTTTTCTTTTGCTTTATCAATTTTTCAAATCTGTGTGTCGGGAGAACGGGGCTGGTTGTTATATGAAACAGGTTAAATCATCTTAATTCTTATTTCCGCTACTTGATGGCGCCACTGTTGGTCTCATTTTAAGCAAAAAAGAAAAAAAAGAAAAGAAAAGAGCCATTTTGTTTGATGCTTATGTTGTAACTATGAAAAACTTAATTAGAAATAATTTTCTCTTCATAGCAACGTTGTTACTTTAGCAAATGTGTGCTGAGTTCATACTGTGATGTGCAATTGATAATAGTGCATATTATATTTATAAAAAGAGGCAATAAACAGGGTATGACAATACACTGCAAGCAGCTCCTGTTAAGACATTTTCTTAGGATATAATGTAAATAAAACTGTATTTCAGGATGGTTGGTAGGTTGAAAGCGGGTCTATTCAGTACATTGTATCAAATTATCCCACTGTTTGTGTCAATTTACCCTAGTAAAAAGTCACACTAAAAGTATAGGGAATTATTGTCTTTGATTGAATATAACAATTTTATTTTTAAATAAGCGACTTTGATCTCCCCATTGATATAAAAGACATACATTTATTGACATTGAATAACTATTTTTATTTTACGCATGTTATCAAAATTAGCTTATTGAAGACAAAATTTAGCTTTTCAACACGAACAAAAGTTTAGGGTTTTCAAATAATCATAGTTCCATTATTATTTCGATAACTGCTGCGTATATAGCAAACAAAAACCTATTCTCATTCAGGTTAATAGCATTTATATTGAGAAACCGGTTTTAATGTGCCAAAAAGGATTTGATTGAATCCCATCAGTCATAGGATGAAAACGGATGTTACCTATTAAGACTGGTTTACTGCTTTCATCAAATGCCATCCAAATTTATCCATCTGTGTGCCTGAGTCCACATGTTTGATTCGAGCTACAAGTAACCAATGCTTTTCAGTTGCTTAACTAAATTTAGTGAAGTCATTGACTGCTATAAGCTTGAAGTAGTTGAAACTCTGATGAAACTTGCGTAAAGCTAAAAGTGTTTTAGCAATGGACAGAGTCAAACAAATTGTTATTTCTGTAGAGTGCGGTTAAGTAGAAATATAATGTGTTGCTGTCTGTGTCACTGTTACTCTTGTCTCGCCATGCTGATCTCGCTAGTGCTTCTTTCAACGAGCACTTTATACAGGATGGCCTAGTTGCTTCTATTGTCGGTGGGGTGGGGGGCTAGTCCATTTGGATGGACATACGAAAGAACATTTTTGAAGCATTTATGTTAAACAAAAGAATAACTAATTAATCTGCTCGATAGTCACGTGTTGCAACTTTACTCTGCAATGCTTGAATTTGCGAAAGAAAAATGGTGCTATTTTATCTCCTTATCTCCCAACTGTTCGCGAAAGTTACAGGCACCTGCGTGATCTTATTAACGACTAAAAAATGAATGGTCCCTTCAAAAGATATATCAATGAAAAATAATCCTGTTAAAACAACTCCTTGTTTTCAATGTCCTTCAATTATGAGACAAAGGATTTCAAAATCTCAGGAATTGTTCCTAACAATAGTAAGATATGCACAGACAGATTGTGTCCCTTGATGTCATGCCAGACGTAGTAGTGGCCAAGCTCGCTTATCTAATAGCTAAGCTAATGTGTCAACGAACATTAGTACCCAATATATATATATATATATATATATATATGTATATATATATATGCGTATATTTCTAAAGAATTAATAGATTTATTTTTAATGTGACAATTTATTATTTTAAACGTTATTATGGTGGATATTCGTTTTTGAAATAGACGTATTTGAAATATCGGCACAAGCACTCGAAAAATTTCAATAAAGAAATTGACGGGGAGTGCGTGAGTGTATTTCCTTTATTGAGATTTCTACATGTACGCATACAGATAGACGTAATACACACTTTTTAAAGTAAAAATAAAAAAATATTTCATCTATATCAAGATGAAGTATTATGATTACTTGCAATATTTACATTATTTAGATTATTATCCTCATCTTCATTGGCATATTCACAACGTTTCGGAATTTCGAACCGAACCATTTATTTCGTACACGGGGGTAGAGTGTTCTAGTTCCACGTATCACGCCTCTTCCTCAAGGACACATAGCCCAGTGAATGAAGATGTTGGTTAGATCCAGTGACTAGACTCAAAAAATTGAGAGTTCATGCCAGGCCACAGCAGTGGTGAACCAAACTTGGGGAGTAGAGTTAAAGGGAAATAACGGAAACATCCGGATGAGGCCTGGCACGTGGAACTAGAACAATATACTCCGGTGAACTAAATAAAGGGTTCGGTTCGAAATTCCAATCACCTGAAGAAGGCTGGAGTGTACAACGGCCGAAACGTCGTGAATATGGCAATGGAGATGAGGATAACAGTCCGAATAATGTAAATAATGCAAGTAATATGTGGTTCATTTTCATCTTTTCGGAAGGAGCAGATGTTCAAAGTTAATTGAAATATGTGTTGCGCTTCATGTAATGGATCTAAAGCGAACATTTTTACACAAACTTATGTATGGACACGAGCAGACACAGACACACACACACACACACACACACACACACACACACACACACACACACACACACACACACACACAAACACACACACACATATATATATATATATATATATATATATATAATTTATTCGAAAATTATAATATATGTTATAAAATCAGTACAAAAATAGCCATTTTGTTTCAACACTTCTGGTGTCTTATCAAGTGATGTTATAATTTTTGAATAAATTATATTTGCTCTACTCTGTATTGAGCACTTTTTAAGAATAGTATTTTTGGGTTATTGGAATTTATTCCGTATACACCAGTCCTATACTTGGATGATATATAACACTTTTAATAGACGACATGTTACACTCAGCGGATGTAGTGTGTGATCTAATGCTTAACAGCCATGTTCAAATCCCAGTAGGATTCACTTATTAGCAATATCCTTGGAAATGGTATGAATTCATTTCTCCTCCCCTCCCCAGTTATGGGTTGAATAGCAGGATAGGCTGGGCCCTATAGCCCTGGTTGATAATCAGTCTACCCCAAAAAGACTGTGTCTCATTATGGCACGCCAACAGTAGGCAAATTCACAACTCTGACCTTTTTCTATTCGGATTCTATTATTTGAATTCGTACATGTTGTTAAACGTGTTGTTCTAAGGCTAAAATACACAAATGCAATCTGTGCTCGCCTATAGATTTGGGCATTTTCAATGAGTAATGTTGTTTTACTTCCCAGTAGAATCAGTAATAGATTTATAATTCGTTAGGTAAGTTGTGATATAAAAATTAGCATGTTTTGTTAAATGCGAAGTAACGTGCTTTCCTAGAAGCAGATCTAGCAATGGATTCAGTATAATCTTTTCACTTCATGTCAGCAGAGAATCTTAGTTCTGAGAAGGCGCGATGAGTTACTTTCCTGAAGTTTAACATCAGTCATGTTGATGGAAGGCAGAAAGGGACTCTCAGTTGATTAATAGAAAGTAGTTTTGTTTTGGAGGCGTTGAAATTAACAAGACATTCCTTGTCCAAGTTAACGGCAGATGTTAGGTCATTTTTGCCATCAGCTGCCAGTTTTATCTTAGATACCGAGTTGAGAGCTGAAGCCATCATTGATAAAAATTAGGAACAACGTAGGTGCAAGGGAGAGACCTGCAACGTAGGTCCTTTGGAGGCACCTGCAAAACGATGTAGAAGAGAGTGGCAGCTCTGGACAAAAAAAAAATATCCAGAAATACCATAACCTTTCAACTTGTGATTATGCATTTATAGAGGAGGTTTTAAATATCGAAAACATTACGCATGTAAAGATTACAGAAAAAAGTATTGTAAAAACTCGGTTTATTTTCGACTGAATTTATTTCCATGATACCATGTTTGATTTTTATATTAGAATTATTACATTGTGGATATTTATTTACATAACAAATGAAGACATATGAAATATTTACAGCAAAAAATACATAACGATTTTATCGTTTGAGATGATCATTTTTTTGTTTTTCTTTTCCTGAATTGATTATCCACACAATTTCGTAGCCTTTTCGTTTCTTCAAAATTTCATTTTCCTTCACGATTAAATTATGCGAAATCGCTTCAAATGAAAATCACTTCTGGAACCTTAGTGAGTAAAATGTTTTGGAACTTTCAACATTGTCAATATGCTGTTTCAGTAGCGAATATTATAAGTAAAGAAGTGTTTACCATATAACATGATTATTTAAAACGTCTTACATACCTGATTGGTATTGCTAGTTACATCTTGACATATATCACCAACATTGATCATAATTCTTATTTTTTTTCCTATTTTAAAGATACATAATATTTTTTATTAAGATCCACGTATAATCAGAGCAGTTCTCAAAGTCATTATTGAAATTGATTACCCTAATCATAGTTCTGAAATTATTAAATATATCGATGATCTTGTTTAATACTGATCAAAATTGTTGAAATTAATCCCATTTAAAAATTGGTTATGCGCTTTTGAAAATTCCTACTTGATGGTGCAATTAGTTGTTTTGGAATTCTCTGGAATGATTCATTTTCAGAATTGTATTAATCTAGCAACAATGTAGAAGCAAGAATTGCAATTAATTGGATTGTTGCCTTAATAACATAATTAAGGAATTCATTGTGGTGTGTACAGAAAAGGTTCCATCGTAAATATTCACTTTAAAATTGAAACTTAGTACCATAGCAATGAACTATGGAAAAGATGCGCCTCAAATGTTGAAGCAAATAATTTAAATGGGATAAATGTAAACGCCAAGGAATTATTTTTATAATTGTATTCAAAAGTGGAATCTAGAAATTAGCATTTTTTGATTTATAATATGACAACTTGATCGAAAAAAACGACTAACCTCTTAGAACTGAATACAAGGATCCGTCACATTGTAATGACAAATTCATTTGTTGGTTTATTTGCACCAATTCTTTATATTAAAGATGCAGAGCATCAAAAGCAATAAAAACATCAATTACCTTTCAAATATCACCGGAATTGCAACATTATATGCAATGTGTGATTTTAAAGTCTTGGCGTTAAAATCATTAAAATGTATGGTGTAATCTCGCCGGCCATCAGTACTCAATATGAAAATGATACGATGTTTTTTTTAAAACTGTCGGGTTAATATCCCCATTGATTCATATCTTTATATGTTTTAAGCATCAAATTGTTAACTAACCTAAATAGAATCAAGTTAACAAGATCCAAGCATCTGAATTTCAACTTTTTTGAAGGCCAACAACAGGCCAAACAGTGAAAGCTAATGAGACAAATTAGCTACGAAGAATATAACCAAAAGAACAATGAGGGTACTGACGCGAAAATTTGCACAGTTCTTGTAATTTGTTCCTGATCTTTTTCTGATTTTGTATCTATTTCGTAATAGAACTGAAGAACCAATCTCGAACTGTATTTGGAAGGACCATCAGCACATTGGCCCGCACACCAGACAACCAATATGGAACATAGCGTATTTTAGGATGTTCACAATGAACCGCTTCGACCATTGTCTCCACAACTTCATCGATGTTTTCTCGAGCTCTTTTCATCTGCTTTCGGATGACAGTGACGAATTTATCGTAATAGTCCTCACCATAGACATCCTTAATATCCACTGGTGTCTCTTCCCATGACTTTCGGTACTGCTTTACAAGCGTGTCTGTTGAAGCTATGGGCGTCCTGCAAAAAAGATTAAAATTTTAACATTCACAAGAAAATAAAACACTATCGATGTAAACTTTGCCCCATATCATGACAATCATATTATTAGTTTTAATGCATAAACAAATACAGGTTGCAATGGATAAATTGTCGTCTAAATTGCGCAAAAATATATTGAAATACTAAAGAGTAAATTTATTCAATAAAATCGCCATTGGCTTCATCCAGGGCCTCCAAACAACTTCGGAAACTCTTGCATCTCTTCTGGGCGGTCTCTTTGTTCAAGTTGATGAATTTTTCCATAATCTTTGCCTTCAGTCCACCTTTGGTGTTACAAGGCATTTTGTTGGTCTCTCGCTCAACTGCATCCCACACATAATAATCAAGAGGGTTGCAGTCTCGGGAATTAGGTGGCCAGATGTAATAGGTGATGTGGTCGCTAAAATTGTCTGATAGCCATGACTGTGTCCTCCTGCTTGCGTGGTATGTTGCAGAGTCCCGTTACCAGATATAGGGTCTTCTATTAGCCACCCTCTTGACACAGAGCTGTACTACCTCCTCAAGACATTTCATGTAAACCTCCGTGTTGAGTCTGAAGCCCCGTGGGGGGAAGATGAATGGAGGTATAACGTCGCCATCACTAGTGATCACTCCAAACATCTTTTCAAATCTTCTGCACTATTGACACCAAGACACTCTGAAATGTTCGTATTGGAGCTTCCGGTGCGAATGCCAAGCAGTACAGCATACCGTTTCCAAATTTCTGGAGGAGTGAATTGTGTCATGGTAATCATTTTCTCATAGATGGTGCCAAACTGACTGTACTAATTAGTGCAGTCAACAAAATTGCAAATATGAAATGCCATAAATTTACACATCAAACTGCAGTAAAATTTAAAATTTGATAAATTTTTCGTTTTAATTTCTCAACAAACTATCATGTTAAATGTGGATATACATACATAAATCTCAATTTATTTGTATTCGTTTCAAGTATTTCTCTCTCCCTCACACACACACACACACAAACACACACACACACACATATATATATTAGCGAACGAATCAAATATGTCAACGTGTTAATATTCAATTTAGTTTTACTATGAAATTATAAGAGCTCTCTGAATTATTTTCAATTAGAATACAATTTATCACACTAATATTGAGAGAGAAGACAAAGAATTAAATGTATGCTAATGCTGAAAATAGGGCTGGCCTAAGTTATCACCTTCTAGATGAAAATAGCATTAAGCTTATTTTAACATGTTTTATCAAGAATTCCCTACAATGCATCTGGCTATTAAATCCAAATCTGTAATTTGGGAGATTTTCTGTTACGCACTCGGGTTTTCAATTCCCTCCAAACAGGTTCAATTATGTTACGCTCAGGGATTTTGATAAACCACTGTTGTAACACTGAAATGCTGATATCTGATAAAATATGGGTCCTTAGGAAAGTAATGTAATTTCCACTGTTCAGTATTCCAGCGATTCTTTTGATGTAGCCCCAAGCCATTAGATTCCTGACATTGAATCTTTTCGTCTTAGTTGTATATCTTGGATTGTTTCTTGTACCAATCTGTCTTCAAATATATTTCCTTACATTAGAATGTATTTTCAATTTTATTTTCATCACTAAATATTATTCTTGTCCATTTTTCATTATCTAGAGAGTAGATATTATTTTTCAAATCTTTTTTCGTGGTTCAATGTTCAATGGGTCTTTCATTACAATGCATCCATTTAAATTATTTCCTCCATAATATCTTTTTTTATTTTACGAACTGACACTTCACTAGTAATACTGCTTTCATCCATTTTTAACTTTGGGTTAAATACTAATGACTTAGCTAGCTTTCTTTTGCCTAATTTCAAAGTTCTACGAGTTTTTTTTCTACCCAAAATGCTTCCAACATCAGCATGCTTTGTCTGAATGACAAATATCTTGGTGAATTCACATTAACCCATTCTTTATAGAATTTTGATCTTCTTCTCCAAATTCACTCTTCCCAATAGTAAATTCCAAAACAACGGCTGCACTAAGAAGGTAAAGGTTTCAAAGTTTATGCATTCTTGAATCTCGTCCATTTAAGATGAGCAATTTGCATGTCTATCTTCATCTGTGAAGAGGTTTATCATGAGAGGCTGGAGTCAAATGTTTTGCAGGACCTATTTTCATCTCTTCCATTTGGATGTCCTATTTTCATCATTACCACACATTCAGATCTCTATCTCTTCTTGTATTGAATCAATGTGATAATTTGCTCTGCAGTACTCAATGAATACAGATACCATCCGTGAAAGTAAATTGCCAAACAATTATGGCTCCTCTGTAAAAATTAAAGTTACTATTGCAATTGAGTTCGATCTTCATAGAAATTTCTACTGAGAAATGATTAATAAGATATTTTGCGAAGAGGAGTTTGCTAAATATTTTAATCATTTGCTGTCTGCGTTCACAACAACCTGCTTACAGTACTTTTTTCATTTTTTCAAAGAATTTAATTCTGGATTACTGTTTCATTTTATTGTTGTTATTTTTGGGGTTGTGATGGGGGCTCTTCTTCAATGTCAAATGAAATCTATTATTAAATGAACCATGTCGATATCTGTATATCAATAATTAAAGCAAAAATATTTTTTACTTACTTGTAAAGCCCCGGTTCCACTGTAATAACTTTGATTCCAAATTTACTCATTTCCTGTCTAAGACCGTCAGAAAAAGCGATGCAAGCCACTTTGGACATGGAATAGGCAGCAAAAGCCGGTAATGTGAACCGACCTGAAATTGAATAAGGGGAGATAACTTATATTAATAATAAATAATAATATAATAACAGTAAGGATTTATTTTAAAAATGTATATTTGACAAGCACAGATAAAATACGTATCATTGTAAAAAAAAAAAAAAGAAGAAAAAACGGCTTATCGGAATCTATTTGAAACTTTGTTAATCAGTATAACAAACCTAAATTGTTTTATACAATGTTATTTCTGTCCTGCTAAGTTTGGGTGATCCCTTTTACGAGAAATTCTAAAACCGTATATCTGTGTATCAACCTGAACAAATATTCTCAAAAGTATGGGTCCTGTTCACACATTCACTGTCTCAGAATTACAAGGTACTGTAAATTTTTCTCGATATATAGTGACAAGTGTTTTCTGTTTTTAATGTCTATATTTTTTGCTGAACTACAGTTAACTCCCTTCCATTGGTGACGTCCGATGGTAGTGTTATGATAATGGCGGTCTGTTTGAAGTAGTTTACGAAGCCGGGGAGATGTAAAGACTAACACTGGAAGAGCAGTATACAACAAAAATAACTGGAATAATAATAAGGACTTCACAAAATATAAAGAATGCATCCGTAAACTAGTTAAACATATAAAATTAGTTTTCAACAATAAAAATTTAATGTTACTACCAAAAATCTTCTATGGTTCGAATCCCTTCAGTACATAGGCGATCATAGCTCTCCACAACTTTCTATCTCGTGTGGCTTTTAGCAATTTCCCCCTCTCTTTTCCCTCGAACCCGTTCAGCCATCTCTTCATGCAAGTTCATCAGCAGTGCCTCGCTGCTTTTCCCTATTTCTCTTGCCCTCAGTATGCCCCGTGAGGGTTACATTTTCTAAGCCCCCCTTCCTCATTATATATACAAGAAATTTCATTATGCTGGTCATGTGTTCTTTCTGTTGCCATTTTCTTTAAGACTTCTATGTTGCTTACTCGCTCCGTTCATGGAATTTTCAGTATCGTTCTGTAGAACCACATATTTTCATAAGATTACTGGAAGATAAAATATAAACACGTATTGATATCCATTAAATAAATTCAGAAATGTATTTTATAAAGTTTCTCCGTTTTTTATTAAAAATTCAGACCTGAATTAAGGCTTTGATGAACTTATTTTCCTTATTTTCCGACGTTCTATTTATTGAGTGAAAGTAACTTCTATTTCAGTTGTTTGAAACATGACACACTTATTTAAAGGCGTCATTCATTTACTAATGATATTTGAGCAATTTATCTTTAAAGTGGTGCTAATTGTTATTGATAGTTACGAGTAAGATAAGTCTGAGTAAGTGTTGAGCAGTCAATGAAAATTGGACTTATTATGCAATAGTTATGTTCTACCAGATTAATTCTCGAATAATTATCCAATATTGAGTCACTCAATTTCAGTTGTAACGTTTTCTATCAATCTGTGTTAAACGCAATATTAGAAGCAGCAGCAGAAGCCATGTTGAAATACTCACAGCTTAAATACCATTCCTAAATTTATTTGGGTTTGTGTGACATAATTTTCAGGAATATCATCGTAAATGAGGAACTTGGAATGTACGAGGGAGTTCTGAAAAGTTCTTGGCTCTACTCATTTTTCAAAATCTGACTAAATGGTCAAACAGAATTTAGTTTGGAATGCGTCAAGAACATTTCAGCATACCCACATATATCTTTATCAGTTAAACTCTTCTAAAACTATACAAGTAATTTCGAAGATAAGTCATTAAGTTATTTGTTTATTATTTACTTTATTATAAATAAGTTTAAAGTTTCTTTTATATACGTATTAATAAGTTAAGTGAGAAAAATTATAATAAGACTCTGACGTAATGTAAATGTAGATGATGATTTGGAAATTTTTATTTTGATTTCTATTTTTACTGATGGATCATTTTCATCAGATTTTTTATTTCAACAAAATCTATATTAGCGATTCGTTTTTCTGAGGAAGCCGATCCATTGGCTAAACATTTCAGAATTGAAGTTTTTCAAATTGGCTCTTATATTTTATATTATCCATATAAGCTATATAGATTAATTGAATTTCGTTGTCATATATTTTTAACTTTACGAAAATTTTGCAGTTGGAAGAACATTGAATGTCTAAAGTTTTTCGAAACAAGATATTTTTCTCTTCAACGAATAAAATATTTTATGCATTTTCTTTTTCATAATCGATTTTTGACTAGTAAAGAAAAAACAAAGAGAAATATATATTTTCATATCCTGTTCCATTACACATGACCAATATTTTCATCTCCTGACCTATTACACATGACCAATATTGAACATAAATGAGTACAGCAGTATCGGACATTAATGAAGACACTTCTACCACTATTTCTTATGAATTTGATTTTCTTCTCAGCCAAGTTCATCAGGGTTTTGTTATTTCTAATTGAATATTTCACAATCAAAACTGATATTATCAGTTATTATTACCAAAACTCTACAACACCGAAAATTTGTCGTCAAAATATAAACATGTTTTTCGTTCAAAGTTCAACTCTATGAAACAAATGTATCTAAAATCGATATTTGGTATGACCACCCTTATTGTTGATTTATGCTTGTAGTCATAGCAACATTGATTTCACTCGATTTGCATACGGGAATGTTTTTCACTCCGACATTATGCAGGGTGGTCCGAAAGTCGTGTCACCCCTACATAATATAATTTTCTATTTTAGATAGCTGACACGAACATGATGGTGTTCATACAGACTTTCCTGATGTGTGACAGCGTCAATGAAAGTGAATAAACTGAATCTAGTACACGTGCTTTGTATTACTGTATGACTCCAATTGTTCTCATTACTTTTAGGTATAGGGTGACATAACTTTCAGACCACCCTATATTATTGTCGTTCTTCAGTTTTATTGTTTCAGAACATTCCATAAATGCTCAATTGGATACGGCGATAATTAAATTAAGCTCTTTTACTTTTTGTTTCTTCACATACTGCTGTGTTTTATCGGAATGTTTTGGGTCAACTGACATGCTTAAACACAGTTTTATTTTCCAAATGTTTCAGTGAATACAATACGTTTTCTTTCAGTATATTGCAGTGACCTTCAACATTCATGAATCTGTTGAAGAAATACAGTTCACTAATGTCACTGAAACTCATACATCTGGCAACGACATTTCCTCCAGCATGTTTAACTGCTAAAGCCAAATATTTTCCTTGTACATTTCACCATCAACTTTAAATTATTTTTGTTTTGTTTCAGCTGACCAAAGTACATTGTCCTAAATTGTTGTTGTTTGTTTATTGCCCCACACAAACTTTAAGCGGGTTTATTTGTGTTTTGATTGCTGGTCGTCTATCAGGTCGTCGGCCATGTAAGCTTGTTCAGGGAAAATTCGATTGTCATAATCAAAATATTCACAGCACAAACTTTTGTATTTTTAGTAAGACCAACAACTAATTTTCTCTGTTATTCATCAACTAAACTCTTGACATAACAAGACATCTTGTTGAGTGAGAGTTTTCTGTGCTTCTATGATTCCTTTTTATCATTTTTCTCAAACAAGGAGATAAAGCCTGTGAGATGCAAAGGGTTACTAGAGTGAAATAATATGAGAAAGCATTGAGGACAATAAAAGAACAGGACTCAAGGAAACTGAAAATGACGATTGACGTTATATTAACATTTTTGACTGTCATATTTGAAAGAGTTTTTTTGTACGGATGCCATTATTGAATTAAACGTTTGTGTACGGAAAATTATAACTTTATAAAAACCCTACGTGCACATATTTTAAAGATATGTTAGAAAAATAATCATTAATATTAAAAATTAAATTAAACCTTTCGTAGAGTTGTCCGGCAACACATACATATTTTTGTTAAGAGATTTCATACTGTAGAGCTTGGTCATAAATAATATTTGACAGCATCCGTTTGCCGTGTGTTTTAACCAATGTAAATAATAAATTTCTGTTATGCTTCATTTTGAAGAAAAGTAACTGTCAATAAAAATTAGTCGTGATAGCTTGTACTCATTTATAAGGAAGACTTTAAAATTAGTGTTGTTATATAATGTAATTGATTATGTAATGATTAATAATAATACTCTATAAAGAATTAATAATAATAATAATCATAATAATAATAATGTCCATTAATAGCCTTGCCATTCTAGTGGTTCAATATAACGTCAACATCTTGAACTGGACTCTAAATGATATCAGACGAATAGATTCTACGACAATCTTTCTAAGCATAACATGCATCAGCCAGAGGTTGATGCAGACCGTCTATACATACCCTGCAAAGAAGGTGGTAGAGGTCATATTCAGCTAGAATTGACATACAAGACAACAGCTATTGGCTTACTAACATACATGGAAACAAAAAATTAGTCAAACAACACGAAAACAGAAAGAAAAAAAATTCAATCATGATAGATGATTGTAAATACAGACGAGATTTACATTTAATAAATTCTATAGAAAACTAAAACAGAATCCAAGAATCAACTGTTGCAGCAAAAATATGAAAAAGAAAGCCAAGGATAAAACTCTTGAACAGATGAAACAACACTGGCATGACAAACCTTTGCATGGCCAATATCCTGAATGTGCTAATGAAGCCGATGTTGATAAAATTAACACTCATCGATGGTTACAAGCACCTGTGTTAAAGGCTGGAACGGAAGGCTTTATTCTTGCAGCGCAAGACAAGAGCCTTTTCATAAGAAACTTTCAGGCAAATATAATACATAATAGTGTGGATCCAAAATGCAGTTTCTGCAACAGATATCAGGAAACCATAGATGATCTAATCTCAGGGTGTTCTGTACTAGCGCCAAATGAATATAAAAATCGTCACGATAGAGTGGGGCAATATTTACACTGGACAATGTACAAACACTTTGGAAATAATAAACACTGGTATGAAGATCACCTAGCACTGGTTACAGAAATAGAAGACAACACAATTCTATGCGAATAAACTATCTTTGCAGACAAGAAGATCGAAGCAAATAGGGTGGACATAATTGTCGAAAACCGAAAAGAAAAAAACTTGCCTACTAACTGATATGGTTTGCCCAATGGACTGTGACATAGCAACCAAGGAATTCGTAAAACTATCAAAGTATAAAAACCTGGAAATCGAAACAGAAAAAAAAGTGGAAATTGAAAACAAGATTAGTACCAGTCTTAATAGGTGCGCTTGGAAAAAAGAACACAATCCCTGGAAATCCCAGCTTAAGAGAAATACAAATAATTGACTTGATAAGTACAGACCACACACTAAGAAGAGCTTTGTCCATGTGACGCTAGTGTTGTCATGGGTGTTAGAAAAACAAATCATGAAATGTAGTCATAACAATATACTACTACCTGCCTTAGGTCATCTCGCAGACTTGGTAGTTAGCGTGACCAAAGCAGAAATCGAAATATAATGATGATAATATAATAATAATCATAATATCAACAACATGCCATGCCACCAACATCTGATTCATAAGACCGTCGTACTTATATAAATATTTGACTTATATTTGAAGGCTGCCATTTTGGTATAATCTCTTTATTTCAATTTTGTTTTGATGTTAATATATTTAAGTGGTCTTTGAAGCAAGCAAAAACCCGAACCCAAGATGAGAATTACGAAGTGGAGATGTCAAAATGAAGCGAGTACAGACATTTACATTTCTATCTGGGAAGCGACGGAAAATGTGACACTGAAATTGTAAAAGCAAAAAATGCCTTCCAAAAGTTAAACAAAGTATTAAGAAAGATTCAAATTTGCTAAAAACGGAACATGTGCTGAACAGCTATTTAATATCAATCCTTCTACATCGCTTTTATGCTGGGCAATTTCTTCGCAAATGAAAAGGAGACCTGAGGCAACAGAGATGTGGTTCTACAGAAGGATGCTGAGAGTACCATGGAAAGAACAGGTGAGCAATGAAGAGGTTTTAAGGAGACTGGGAACAAAACGATACTTGTACTTAAATTCAGAAAGAGACGTATAAAGAGGAAAGAGGACTTGGAGAATCTGACACTCGCAGGTCATAATAAAGGCAAGACACACAGAGGAGAACCTCGTGTACCCTTCCTAATGATATTGCGTAAATGGATGGCAGAAGAGGGAGTGAGAAGAATACTAAGAAAACAAATATTGCTAAGAGGTATATTTGTGGAGAGCCATCATTGCCTACGTCCTGATGAGACCTAAAAAAAGAAGAAAACCAAAAGAAAATGTGCAAGTATCTCATGATAAATCGCATTTTTCAACTCACCTGCAAGGCTGGCGACATTGATAACTCGTCCTTTGGATTCTCTGAGTAGCGGTAAAAAAGCTTTCGTCACTCGAACCATTCCCATAACGTTGACATTCATGATTTGCTGGAATTGATCCACAGAACACCATTCGATTTCCGAGAAGACAGCAATACCAGCATTATTCACAACGGAATATAAAACTGCAAGCCGCAAAAATATAGTTTCAAGTTACAATATAATTTTGTCATTTTTATTAAGAAATAATAATAAATCAGTGTGGGGCGTTCAGTAAAGTTTGAATTCTCTACAGTAGTAATGGACGGATAAGTGAACTTGTTAAGGATTTTCACTACAACAAAGCACCACATAGCATTTAATTACATCGAAGTTTAGTTTAGTTTAGACACACGTGCAGAGTGTCTTTCGATAATTCAACTCACAATGCAGCTAACGGAATGATTATCAATATATTAATGATTACTTTCATGTGCTACAGTTTCAAATATCTAGTAATGTTTAAAGAGTAACCACCGCAACTATAGCAGTGATTCGTGATTGGAATCGGGTGTACATTATCATTAAATACAGAAGCCAAAATCCAACCTAAAATTGATGCCAAATGAGTCAAAGAAAGCAGAGTTGCCGGGAAATAAGAAATAGATTAAAAAAAAGGGAAGAAAGAAGGAAAAGTTAGCGTTGTTATAATTACCAGATGTGATTAAGAATGCAGCTGTGATTATCAGAAGGAAATGTGGGCGGCGGAACTTTTTATATATTTGGTCTTCTTGACTTTTTACACGCACGGACAGAGAGAGATAGAGAGAGGGAGGATAAAGCGAGAGGGAGGATAAAGAGAGGGGGAGGATAAAGAGAGAGGGAGGATAAAGAGAGAGGGAGGATAAAGAGAGAGAAAAGGATAAAGAGAGAGAGAGAGAGATAGTGGGGAGAAAGAGAGAATTTTGAAAAGATTGAACAATCTGTACTTCCTGGTGATTAAGATCGTATGTTTTCCTTTCTTTTCGTTCAATTCTGATATGTGGTTGGTTTGTGAAATCTGTTATAAATACACCATGAAGATATTGTAGATTTTACACGTTCATAGTATTTGTTTTTGTCCAACTAACCTGAAGATCGTTTGTCTTATTTTACTTTCTGTTTTTGCTGACCTAAAGTTAAATTCCTCAACTTTGTATTTTCTACACGCGTTCATTTTTTATCAATTGATAGTTTAGGTGATTAGTACTATCAAAAGACAGCATAAATTATTTTATAGTATGCTAATAATTTTCGAGTATTTCAGGCTTAAATCCCAATTTATATTTTAATTTTTTGTTCTATTTTTTCTAAAATTAACAAACTTTTCCAAACTTTTCTGTTCGTTTAATTATGTACGACTATTTCGTAATTTGTCTTGCTTTATAGTGTTTTTGTTTACCTCGGCCACGATGGCTTCTGATTTCGTGCTAGTACAACTTTCATGTAAAAGTCTAACATTATATCGTTTTTCAAGCAGTTTCTACACTGTTCCTCCAGGCCGATATTATTAATAAATCATCACCTTTACAAATCGACTAAAGAGAGATTCGAACCCTATCTCATGTATTTGTAAGCATTCGGCTTAGCTTACATTTATCGTGGTTGTTATTAACCATATTTAACGGACACAGATACCTCTGCAAATTCTATGGTGATTATCTAAGCTTAGCTTAGATGTGGCACAACACCGAAAGTATGGGGTACTCAATAAGGATCGAACTCACTATTCAGTTGTAATTGATCTAGCGAGACAAGCTTGTTAACCATTACACACAGAAGTTTTCCGTCTGAAATTTCTATGAATCAAATTAGTTCTATTGAGCTTTAGAATGAATACTTTTTTAATGTTTATTCAGTACCTGAGTAGTGCTACGAAGCACTCATAAAATCCTGTTAGGAAATGATCCTTGCTTGCGTCATTTGATTTATCTTACAAAAACAATAAAAATTAAAAAGTATTCCAGTAAAAGATATCTTTGAGAATTATTCAGCTAATTTACCACAGGGAATGACGTTGTTCTTGCCTCTTGATAATTACATAATCTAATTCATCACCAAATTTGAAAAGCGGAGAAGCGTTTCATGAAACAACTTATTTGAAGAAATTGGAGCCTCGAACTAATTTCCCAGGTTTCTGGAATTCAGTACCGTCTTTAGTCTACGCTCATATCCTGGGCCACGGATGCCAGGTCGCTTCTTCAAACAGAAGACTACGCCTACTAGGCCTATGAAAGCTTAAAACTTTTTATTCTTGTTTTTATTTTACACGTTTCTTTAAAGCAGTTTATTCTTTATTATATTGGTGTTGAAGAGAAATTTACGTTTTATTTGAGTGTCATTACTTTGTATTATACCTGAATCGTGAATTTTTTAGAGTATTTGTTGCTACAGAAACTTTATTTGTCAATAATTATTAAATATAATTAACTCACCTTTGTCTTCAAGTGCCTCTTTGACTTCTGAGACAGCGTTTCGCACTTGAATATCATCAGTGACATCCATCTGGATCACTCGACATCTGTCGCTTGTGTTGTCAATAATTCGCTGTGCACCTTCTCCATCTGCATACAGGCAACATGCAAATACTGTGAAGCCAATTTTATCAAGTTTTCGGGCGAGAGCATTGCCAAACCCCGTATCACAACCTAAGATAAAAAGAGGTCAGGAGAATATAGTGAATCTATGTAGCGAAAAATAAATTTCATTACAAAAATCAACTGATGTTTAACAAGGATAAACAAAGATACAAACACAAAAGAAGGATATGGTAATGTTGAAATGAACCATTTTCATATAGGAAACATTAAAAATTCATTGACCAAATTGTGTTATTTTCGGCCTTTCCCTTAAAAGAGATTTTCAGGAAAGTAGACATAAAATCGACTAAATATTTTAGGAATTGTAATACTTATTGTAGTTCCCTTTCAAATGTTACGCTTTTGGTAGTTTGTAAACTCAACAGCATGTTTATATCATTATTTTCTCTTCTAGTCAAATGTTTTACCCATTTTTTGTTGCTGCTATTGGGAGTGTTCTTGTTATTTTGTAAAGCTTTGTTTTGTTCTTGTTATTTGGTAAAGCTCTTTATGATCTTATAGCGCCAATGTGTAGCGTCTCGATAAAAAATCGAGAAAGTCTAAAATTACATGGTCGAAAGAAAAAATCAAGTGGGCTATCTGTTTCTTACAAAAGAAAATATATGAATGTAGATAGATAGATAGATAGATAGATAGAGAGCGCGAGAAAGAAAGCGATAGATTAAGGGGAAAGAGATTATTTCACCAATTTCACCTCCCCTGAAAAAAAATGTGACACCGCCCTCGCGTCTGCTAGTGTTATAAAACAGAGACTGGCAGATGGTGGAAAGTCGAGGATGGTACATATGGAATGGTGAGAAACCACAAGAGAAATGAAATCTACTTTGCCCTCCAGTAACCACCATAGTAATGTGGGTCAGTGTTGTTGTGCGAGTTTGTTAAATCATTCCTAGCGGATACTCTTCGCGGTGAGCCAAACGGACTTCGTTAAATCATTGTTTGCCACTAGTTCTTCTGTCGTAACCCATTTAGTGAAGCGTTGTTTACATAATTCATGTCTGTGTTTATGTATATGTTTTGAATTAGACAGATTAAAACACTTGCATGTTTTATAAACCTCCTTAAGTACCATGTCCTTTCAAGATGTAAACAATCATGGTTCTCCACAACTTCCTAATCAGTAAAACAACCGATTGTCATAATTATTCTTAGGAAAGAGTGATTTCGTGTTGAGCTCGACATGGTTTCAGTTTCAGAGCTGTCATTCTAGATTGGCTTTCAATCCAGCTTACCTTGCTAGTTAACGTAAAGCTGAAAGCAGAATTAATGGATTCATGCCTTTCTTAATAATATTAGTGCGAAGGAGACAAAAATTCTTTCTGTCAGAATTTGAACTCGAGTTACCAATTTCATTTTTAAAGCGATTAACCCCACACCTGGATTATCAGGTTTCTTCATAGGTGATCAATTAAGATAATTCTGAGTTTCATCGTCAGAAATAAATTTTATGCAATCTTGATTTAATGAAGTCAGTCAATCTATCCACATATTTTAAAATTATTTTTTAAATCGATTACGTTGCTTCATTCCCAAGAACCGACATGTGTGTTTAACGATAGAATATTTAGTATCGTCTGTTTGAATTACAGCCAAATTATCCAAATTATCACTTTGTCAAATTTGATGGAAATTAAGATTCTTTTGAGTAGAATTAAATGTAAGCATTTACATGCTTTTGTTTAAGCATAATTATTCAAGTTATTTATCAGTAATACATGTTAATTAGACTCAGTTAATTTTAACACAATGTAAACTTTATGAAGTCGCTTGTTTGGAACGAACCAGACAATCACATTAACCATAAGACTTCAGCAAGTACTCTTCACATGTTTAATGATGGTTCTTTTGAAATTAACGTTTCTTTTAACTGAAGAAAATTAAACGAGTTTTAGTTTTTATTCCGAATGTCTTCGTAAACTGTCTCTTGAAAATATTTATCTTTCTTAAAATTGAGACGCAAGTGAATATGCATAAAAAGAAACATTTACTGAACTTATTTAATGTACATTCTTTGAATTCCTATTAATTTTTTTCATATTAGGATTTAATTGCATCTACCTAATGTTTCATCTTCAACCAGTCGACCTGAAGTTACGCCTCGTGTCTATCGGAAAATCATTCCAGTGCATCCATAAACTTTGATCTTTAATAAAGAGTATATTATACTTTATAATATAATATAATTATTATAATATATTATAATATTAATATTATAATATTATTATAGTTTATTATAGGATATTTAATATATAGTTTATATATATATTATTTGATATATAAACTCAGTTTTATACAAATAATATTAATCGCGGAACTTTTATAATGTTTGTGGTGCGTTACAAATAAGTAACGCATGATTATCAGTGAAATATCATAATTTTCAAGAACAATTACATCTACTTAGAAACAGTGGTCCCCAAACAGTGCGGTGTGCCTCATAAGTGCGGCACAAGAAGATAGCCGGTGAGGCAGAATGATCGAAAGACAATCAAAGATCTAAGAACACTTTAAAAAATTCATATGCCAAAAATGAATATGATTTCAAAACATAAAATAATATTATGGATTACTTGTAATTGCATTTATTAGAGATCCAGTATAAATATGATTTTATCATTGTGATATTTTTGCATTATATCAAGTATTAAGAATATAGTAACTAGGATCCGCAAATTGGAGGAGAGAGTTATCAATGATAATTATCTGAATTCGAATCCGTGGTTATCTCCCTTTATCCCTCTCTCATATTTTTTAAAATGTACTTTTTATCACATAAAATTTAATGAGGTGTGAGCAAATTTTAATTCAGAAAATGAAAACCAGAGAAAAAAAAGCTTGGTAATATATATATATATATATATATATATATATATATATATATATATATATATATATATATATATATATGCAATGTGTCTTTATAAATATGCATGCGCACATGCATATAACAAAATATTCAACAACTGTTTTGTTCACCGTTAAAAAAAGACAATGCCAGTTTAATCAGTTATGGCGCACTTAAAAAGATTGGTTCCATTTAAAATCTAAATCACTATAGTCACTATATAGATTACATTTTATGTTTATATATAGAATTGTGTGCGTGTATACGTGCGTATGTGTGTGTGCGTATGAGTGTGTTAATATCAGTATATTCGAAGGAATTAACAAAAGCTGTGATCACAGTGTTTTCAGTGTTTTATCACTGGTAACATTATCAGAAACTACGCACATCTATTCCCACCAATTAGAAGCGTTATGAATGGAATCACTCAAGTGAGATGATAAAAATGACTGTCTGTAACTTTGAAAATGTTCTTGTTGATCTTCATTGAAATTAAACTTTCCAAAAGACATCTACAAAAACAGATCGAAGATAAAAAAAAATCAATATTTATAGGTGTTCATTGCAAATTAGAAGCGACATAAATACAAACAGAAATTTTGAAATAACAAAAAATATAATAAAGAAAATTTGATCCAGTTTCTCTACAAATTTCAACTTCAAAATATTTCCCCCTTTTCTTAAAGAAAACTTATTAAAACTCATTGAAACCTTTTACAAACTCCTTTCAATGAAAATCAATATGAACTTTGAATTTCATCAGGAATTTCTTTCCTCAGTCAAAAAGAAAGTTAATTCCTAAAATTCCACCAAGCAATATTTCTTAAAATACCAACAATTCAACCCAAGGGTGATAGTTGTTGAATTAAAACTGTAATCAAAATAAATAAATAAAAGCTACGACAAACATTTTTCTGTCATCTTTCCTCCTTATCGTTTTTCATTAAAAAAAATTCAAAACGTCGTTTTTCGAATAATTCTGTTGAGAAAGTCATATACATGATCGTAGGAAATATCCTTTTGAATGACGTAATAGTTTATTTTCAATGAATTTTACAGCGTGAGTTTAATATTAATATTTACAATAGATGCCTTTTATAAAAGAAAATTATTAAAAGTAAAACAAGTCATCTTAGTTCAAAGACGACATTTCTTTGAGGTCTTTATAAATCTACATTGTTCTAAATTGATCACCATTTCCAACCGAAGGATTTTACTACCCGTAATAGTTGTCCCGTTCTTTTCCTTACAATATGTCAGGTTGCCTTTGTTTATGAAGTCGATAGACAAAACAACAGTTGAGGCATAATAGAATGATTAAATCGAAATATTCAGATTTTGATTTCTAAGGTTAAAACATAACAGTACTAGTTTAAACACAGTTTTATCTTAATCAAATTCTATCTTCTATTAGTGAATTAACTAGTTAGTCATATCATCTATGTTCTTGATCACTACTACCTTTCTTCCTACTTATACACTTATGGGAACTACATTTTTAATGCAATGGTCCTTCAGGACGTAGACAGTCATGGCCCTCCACAAATTCCTTTTCTTTATTATTTGTGAATTGCCATTACTTCCAGAAAGAGTAGTTTTGCTTCTCAGCTTTGAATTCAGAGGATTCTTTTGTCTTCGACTAGGTACCACACAAGGCTAGAGGCCCCAGTCTACACTGCTATTTCAGCAATAGCATGGGTGTAGGTTGTACCTTTCGCAAGGGCATTGTGAGGAAAGCGAGCGCAACTTGACCACTTGGCTGATTCCACTTCCGGCACCGATAACCGTTACGCTAACAGCACATCCGCCTGAATTACTTACTTTAGACTATATTGTGCACAACGCCTTTACTGTTTTTACTTTACTATAAACTTCCCAGTTCCACTATTACTTTAGAAAAAAAGAGTAGAAATTCTATCCTACTCAATATCCCACATCTGGTAGTGTAAAAAAGAGTCTAAAATTTTAATATCTTATTCTTTTTTATGACAGAAAATGCGCACCCTCCCCCCCAAAAAAACATAAAAGATCACATCAAGTAAAGGTCGTTTTTATGTGACAATTTAAATACAATAGAATGTTTGATTATATAATAAAACATTGTTGTTCTGTACAACAATTTTCCCTCAAAGTGATTTTGTAGTAAAGAGCATTAGTAATACTGCCGTAAAACAAACAAACAAAACATATTTTGGCCACTGAATTGATAATGATGGTAAACCTCCTTCGGGACGGTGTTGTAGTAGATATAGAAGTTGATTAAAATTGTGTTATTGTCATTGGGTTGTTATGTGCCTAATAAACACTGGTTCAGCAGAAATGAACAATGACTGGCACCACAGTGACAAAATAACACAATAATCAAGAGATATCTCATATTTGCCAAAAAGCAATGGACAGCTGATGATGGTCAGAGAGTACTAGGCCGAAACGTTGTTAACTATAATTCTAATAATCAAGATTAGAACAAGAGATCAAATAAAATAATGTATGAAACAGGATTTAAATTATTTTGAATAAACATATAAATAATTAGAAAATGGCCGATAACAATAATGTGCGTGTGTGCGTGTTTATGTATATGTGCGTACGTGTGTGTGGCGACGTAGACTTTCATTCTTAATGAAGATAGAGAAAAACGTATCATTCACCCGACGCTTTTAACTTTATTTACGACATGCTAAAATTTATCCATAATTATCGTTAAACTATTGTGAATTAATAGGTAACATTTTAAAGATTTTTTTCTACTTTTTGCAGTAAACAGAGAAGCATGCAGATGTTTAGGATCACATTCGCAAAGGCTGGTGATATTTGTTAATTAATCCTTATCAAAGGACAGGCTTGAAACTTTGGAAAGGCCTACATACCTCATAAAATTCATTGATTGTGTCGATAAAGGCAGCTAGAATAATATTGTTGAAACTTTTCCTATTCTAGGAACATACATTATACCTGCTTGACGTATTTGGACATTACTTGTCCAGTCAAAGTCCAATTAGAGTTGTTCAACTCTTTGAAGAAAATGAAATAGGCTGATTAAAACAATCATAAGTTTCCTCTCTCTGAATCATTATGAATATTTCAATAGTAAGTCGTAGCACTACAATTAAATGAAGGAAATAATATCATTCCGTTATGATTACTACAAGGTCAATGTTTCACGGAATAAAAATCTGCATTGTGAAACATTGACCTTGTAGTATTTAAAAAGGAATGATATTTCGTTCATGAGAAAAATTTTTGCAAATGTCATTGGAAGTCATTACGCTTATTCGCCAACATTTTTTTTTACCAACATCTGCCGATAATCTGGCTACATAAATGATAGGAGTTTACTTGTTTTATCTTAAATGCACTTTTTGTTTTTTACGACATTCTCTTTTTGCATAGCGCTAATTATTTTTCTACTGGGAGGAGAAACTTTTCACAACAGATTGTATAAGTAACAGTAATTATGCAGTGTTATGCTAAGTATTAGTTGGCACAAGGACGCCACATACTAATACTAACGAATAACTAACGAGGAAGCAATGTAGATTATGAAATTATTTTAAGCAAAAGGAAGGAAGCCCATTGTCTTCATTACTTTCCTGCGCGGTAAGCCATCAATTAATATCTAGAACAAGTAGGATTCATCCAACTTCAAATAATATTGATGTTGATAGTATGCTATTTAACACTATAAAATAATAATAATAATAATAATAATAATAATAATAATATATATATATATATATATATGAACATTAAAAGCTTTTTAAAATTTTTGTCTAACATTTCCCTTTAGATTTTGTTTTATATAAAAAGATTCAACAGAGAATTTCTCCCGAGTGCCTGTAAGGAATTAACGGAATTCCAAGAATTTGTATATTCTATTGAGTAAAAGTACGTTGACGTATATATCTATATCTATATCTATATATCTATCTATCTATCTATCTATCTATCTATATATATATATATATATATATATATATAATTATTATTTTTATGTTTGTTTAAGTGCCAGTGTGCGTGTTTGAACGCGTTTAAATATGTGTATAAAAAACATAACATTCACTATGTCAGATTGTAAGCAAGTCAATATTTTCATAATATAACTTGTATTAACCAACTGTTTCAGGATCTATTTCTCCGAGTAATATAACCTGTGAATTTTACATTGTAATATCATATTACATAACACCTTGTCATATAAAGTTGGTTAAATACTTTGTGTGTGGGAAATGTTGCGTTTTTTTATTCAAAATGAGTAAAAGATTTTTATTTGTAGATAAATCCAAAAAATATCTGTGAAAATTTCATGGTTTTCCAATTTGAACTTTCTGATGAATCTTAATTCTTAAATGATTGAATAAGCTCATGTCGAGTTCTACGAGAATAAAACACCCGTAGAAATGCCATCGCATTGTTAAATATTTGAGCTTAACAACTTTATCTATATATTTCAATAGCAATAATAAATATGAATGCTGGTCGTTATTTACAGAAGTAAGGGGGTACAAATGAAAATATTTGAAATTGACAACTTTTCCACTTCACGGAAACAGACGTTAAACACATGAGAGTGTTACCGTCTCTTCTATCTTCACGTCTTTTTTTTCTTTCAAGTAGCGTCGCTGATATGTCTTTTCCGTCTTTCCACGCGATTAAAATGGAATATTCCATCATTTATGAGCTACTGGCAAGACGTCACACAGCTGCTAACTAAGGAACTCTTGGAGAAACAAGAAGAATTATAATAAGATTATTTTAAATGTTAATTTCGGTTTCTTTACACTGTCTAACCTTCAAGCCATGTTTTCAAAAAGAACAATCTTTGAACGTCATTCATTAATCCCCTCCTTAAAGCAATTTATTTGGAAAATAATACACATTAGAATAGGTTATGTCCTTGAATTTATGCGTGAAACTGACATAATGGAGATTTGTGTAAAGTGTAAAAAGACTCCCCCGTAAGTAACTTTGAAGAGAATCAAAAAATCTCTCGATATAAAAAAGAAAAATTAACGAAAAACAAAAACAAAAATATCCACAAAGCGATGAAGAGACAACGAAAATTGGAAAAAAACGCACCACTTCAAAATCATTAAAATCTGAGCCTTATCTCTTGTTCTATAAATCCGTATTTTCAGACTATATGTTCCTTTTCTTTAAGTTCCTTTTCTGTATATCCTTCTTTGGATGCCATAATGTAATTACCCACGATACGAATTTGGGTCAGTGTTTACATCAATTCTTTCATAAATAGGACAAGTCAATGGAAATAGCGGAAGAAGAGGAAAGGTTTTCCTTGTGTTTAGTCTCACCTCTTCCTTCCTATCCTATTTAGTTCGGAAAGAAAAAAAATGAGTTACCGATGGTACTAACTTAAGAACGGGAATTTTCGTTTTCTATTACGTTTTCCTTCCCTATGTCCTCCTTGATGATATTACAATGATTAAATCGAAATGATTCTTATTTTGCCTAAACAATGTAATTCGTCAAACACGGACAAGTACTCACTCTCAGTCATAAACCTAACCACGCGCCAGGAAAGTGACTCGTTTCGCCTTCACGGGCTAAAGTTTTCAGCTGACATGAAGTGGAAAGACTATACTGAATCCATTGCTCGGACAACTGCCACGAAAATCGGTTCACTCTAACGTGTGAGACAATATTTCTCTCTAGAATCTATCTTACATATCTATATGCTGCTACATATGGTCCAGTGCCCCTTGAGCTCCTTTATAAAATCCAAATAATTAGTCATATTATTGGTCCTGATTCTTTTTAAACTTAAGCGCAACACTAAAATGGCGTCGAGATCTCATCAATTTACACTTGTGCTCGCTAGATGTAGACGTAAATTCTATGCTAACAGTTTCTTTTCTCGCACTTCTCGCTTGTGGAACTCCCTTTCGGCTCCAGGCTTTTCAGCCAAAAATTTAAATGCAGTGTCAATTGCTATCTGCTGTTCTGATTACTCTTTTCTCATCCTGCTCATTATTAATGTTTCTGTTCCTATTTCTTCCACATTCTGCGTCTTAGTGGCTTTACTGTCTTGCATGGTGTGATACCGATTAAAAATGTTTTTTTCATTATTTAAATAGTGATTTAATTTAGTTATTTGATTTATTTAAACATAATTTTATGAAATGTGATTTTCTTCGTATTTTCACAATCCAGTGGTAGCCATTGATTCCGTGTACCATATTCTGCTCCCCCCGATACTGCTTAGGCATTTATATAGTCTCTATGACTTAGCTATGCGAATTAGGCAGTCCTTTATATATCACTACATAGAAATTTAATATCAACCGGCCTAGAGATCGGGAAGTCCTACTAAAGAAAACTGTACTTCCCCACAAAAATCGAACCGGTATTCCCTTTTTCTATCAGCCGAAATGTGCCCTACCATAATGATAAAGCAAGGTTTAATTACCTATTTAACAAACGCACATCTCCCGTTAGAACCTTTCGATATGCTAGATTTATTTTCGTACCGGGAATCTATACAAAGTAATTTTTAAGCAGTTAATTTTTTTTTTTAATCCGATATGGCTTCTTAATTTCTGAACGCCATTTTTAGTAGATACGTTTGGATTTAGTAGATTTAGTTTGACATTTCTGTTGAGTTTGACACCCCTTTGACTATTTAATCCAATATGCACAAACTAGAATTTGTCTTAGAGAATGAAAAACCTAAATTTTCTTGAGACTTTGAGATTCAAAGATTCCAACGACACCTAGACAAAAGATCACGTCCAATTATCATAAAGAAGAACATTTGTCAAATACTGGATTTCATTGTTAATAAAACGAAAAACAAACGAAATTTTAATAAAGTGAAAATATCAACACCTTACCAGAGAATTGAAATAAAAAAAAACTGCAGTAAATGAAGGTGATGGCTGTTCGATTATTTGGAAATAGCTGAGCAAAATGTCTGGCGGAACCGATAATTCAAAGAAGAAATGAAGCCCAAGAGAAATCGATATTATTAAAGAAAACAACTAGAATACTAAGGAAAGAGCAGGAGTGAGATCTGTTGTCACTTAGTCCACAGTGTAAACCACCAGTTATTAGTCGAACGATCTAATGAAGTCCTGAAGATCAAATCTATTTATTGTGAACAAGAAGTAGAGAACATGACCGATATGGGATTTCGTAGACAACAGATAAAAATGAAGAGAAAGCGAAAAATTAAAAAATAAAGTATCTTGACCTTTCTCTAGAAAAGAATATTTTTCAAACATGGTGATAATAGTGCCAATTGGGAACAACTTCGAACATTAATGGTAAAATTAGCTGTGTTTCCATATTGGAAACTTTCGGTATTCATTGACCAAACTGTGTTACTGTCGGTTGAAATTCGTAAGTTTTTTTCTTTTGAATAGTTTTTCAGGAAATTACACTTCTCAAGTTCACTATTATTGTTTTTCTATTACTGATGGGAATTTCCTTCCAAACCTCTTGTTTAAGCTAGAGAGGAAATCAACAACTTCATTATATCATTATTTTCTCCTGTAGTAACATGTGTTAGCAATTTTTGTTATTTTTCTTGAAAGTGTTCAAGTGATGTGTTTTCTGTTATTTGGTAAAGCTTTTTGTGATTCTGTAGCGCCAATCTATAGGGTCTGATGAAGTATTGTCTTCTTGAAGACATAAAGGATTCATTCATTTGAAGGCTTATTAAATCATTGATCAGGAAAAAAAACTAAAGAAGAAGAAACTGAAAATCCTTAAAATCCACATAAGAATCAATACCATTCTGACTAATTTAGTTATCTTATGAAAAACTTGTTTCCAAAACACACGCAAATGCGATCAGATATTTATGAGGTCTGCTTGAAAGTGTGCGCTACTAAAATCTCATACAATACTGAGGCAAATCCTGAAGTACAGAGGAAACTTGCTGTTACTTATTTGAAACTAGCTTAAAAACCGGGCGGAATTTAAGCTAGCTCCTGCGGAAGGCTCTTGATTGGGCGTTCATCACAATAGGTAGTGAAGCGTAGATGCGATAGGCAGCAATAAACTACAGAAGAACTCAAAATTGATCACTGCATTTAAGTATTGCATTAATATGTAAGCTTACCTTCTAAACGTTTAGTGATAATTCTTCTGCTGCCACTTAATTTAAAGACAATTTGATGTACGTGGGTCCTTACATTCCATACAAACAATTATTTTTATTTATGGGTAACTTTCACTGGATTTCGCAATTTCGATTATTCCCAAATTTTATTTCCAAGTTATAAAAATTGTCATCGTCCAAAAAAAAAAAAAAAATTCGTCGCAAAAAAAAAAAAATCACCGAAAACAGTCGCAATAATGAAAACTTGGAAATCCAAAATGTTGGGATTGTGAGTTCGGATCCGGCCCGTAATGTTTCTAATTTGCTCATGGAGTCGGCCTGATTCCAAAATTGTATGTTATGTTGGGCTACGGTTTCTAGGAGTAAAGTTGAAAAAGTGTGACACAGCGACACACTGACATTCGCATTTATTATATAAATGAACATTACCAAAGACTATTTGTTTGAAAGCTCAGCGAGAGCAAATAGTAAATGTAATTTTATCTCGAACAACCTTAATAAACAATAACAAAAATGGCTTCAGTAGAAAAGTTGCATTTATAAATAATTCTAAAAAAGAAATAAATAAAAATGTATAAATTTGAATTCTTTCCTCTTTCGTTTTATTGTGCTTTATAGGTCAAAAGTTGTCATGTGGCGAACTAGCAAATGACTTCATGTTTTAAACAGGCACGTAGACGGTGATGCATGTGTGAGAAAAAAAAGTTTACATTAAGAAACAAGTGAAACAACAGATAACATACAACAAACAGCCCCCACTCCCACAATCATTCCGTACCCATAAAAGTAGACCTCAAGTTATTTACGCACCCTCCGACGCGCGTGAGATATGACACAAAATTTCTTAACGTTCGTCACCACGTGTACATAGGGTAGTGACAAAGCACTGTTGGCACTTCCCTTATGGGACACCTCAGGCATTAGGGATAGACACTGATCCTCCACTTCTTATGAAACCAGCAATGAACTAACTTCTTCCGGTGGAAATGACCTCCTACTGATGAACCTTTTTATACTTCCGGCTTTGAATAGTAAAACAAGGGACAAAGATCGCATAACTGTAGTTCAGGAAACCAAAGTTTATATATTCTTTCACAATAATCAGGCTGATTTATCTCTATACTTTTGGTATATATTTCTAATAAACACACATATTTAACTAATTATTAATTAATTTAATATTAATCACTAACCGATTATTCTGTAACATGTATTCGACGTATGAGGGTCAAGCAGCTCAGTTCCTAGGAACCGACGGCCAGACACCAGCACATATGATTTGATTATAGTGGTGAAGGCTTTGTGTAGAACCAACCACACTTTTTGAAGGGCCGAATACAGAGACCTGGTGCACTACGTGCCACAAGGTCCCAAACGACCCTATGCAGGTTTTTTGAATTAAGTGTTGTCCCTCTCCTAAACCAGTTGCCATCCAAATCTGTCTTGCTATTTACCAATAGAAGAAGAGTATGTAATGGATTCGAGTGAAATTCGAACTCAGCTCTCCGATTCCTCAATCCGAGCCGCTTTTCACTACCCCACAGTGCCTACATTACACATTGCCACCTGTAACATGTAAGTATTATATGCGTATATAATACTTACTTGTTGCTATCGGATAATTTTAGTATATAGTTTCATTTATTTTTTATTTTATTTTTTATCCCTCTTGACTGGCTTCAAATATTTTCTTGATGCACCATAAAATGTAATGTTTTATTCTGGCGGAGGAAATATCCTTTATGGGTTGATATTTATCGTCTGTTGATATTGATTGATATTAAAATGGTTTTTGATTTGATCATGTTTCCTTTTTTCCATTCCAATTCCAAGCAACTATCATTTATCGAAGAACGTTCGATATATTTAAATCTAATTTAGAGTTAAATTCTTCACACGTGTACATACATGTAATTTTGGTGACTGTGTGTGTATGTGTACGATTATAATCCGTGGCAAAAACAAAGTAGATGGATGAACAATTTCGTTACAATAAGCCAATTCTAGGAAATATGGAGAAAGGTGTTAAATTTTGAGAAGAAAGCGACATTTTTAATTTATTTATCTTATGAAAAACTTATTTCCAGAATATGCACAAGCACGATCAGATATATACGAAGTCTGCATGAGAGCAGGCTGTGTGGCCTTGATATAGTATGGTAACGAGTTGCTTACTGCGCATGCGTGTACAGGCACTTTTTCATCGGCAGTGAAACGCCACTGAATGAGCTTGCATGCAGTGTGACCGTCGCATTCATGAAGACATTATGATTACCCATTTTTCCTATCACGCACAACTCGTAAATTATAGCTTGCCCGAAATTCCATATCTGGTTCTTTATCAAGTTTTAGTTTTTTTTTCTCCCCCAAACGTCTGTTCTGAAAAATGAAATCGAGTCCGGATTAAGCGTATGCGATACCAAAGGAGTAATTTGAAGGGGGGTTAATGCATCATTGCCCGAGGTGGGCTAATTTTTGTTAATATTTAATGGCTTTACGAACATACATAATATATATATAAATATGACGATTGCACTAGCATGAAACAGACTGTCGCCTCTAAGTTTTGACTTCTATGTTCACTTTTATATTTACACACGCTCTATCTCTGATATTGAGCACTTTATCCCATAAATATAGCACACTATAAGACTATATATATATATATATATATATATATATATATATATATATATATATATATATATATATATATATATATATATATATATACAAACATGCAAGCACGCGATTAAGTTGAGCCTAGTATTACATATAATCAATCATACATAAACCAGTGTTTAAATGTATTTAGTCATTGATACTTAAATGAAATGTGTTTATGTTTACAGTCATGTATAAACTTAAATATTTCAAAAAGTAATATATGTCTATTTTTGTGTATATTTTTATACACATGAATACATTCAGAGGCGTACAGATTTAATTCAAATTCAAATTACCCGTCAATAAAATAGTTAAACAATTCTTTAACGGGATTTTATGCATGCGACGAAACATCGTGTAGGAATGAAGTTTATAAAACATTGATACTTAGCCAGTTAAGCAGACTTGCTTGGCTACAGCAATTAATTAAATGTACAATTTTTTTACAAATTATGTCTATCAACTTTTAAAATGCAACTTATATTCATATATAAATGATTATTACACCCCATAATTGTGTACTTTTAATTGAGTTTGTGTTAAATTGAAGATTTGTAAACAAGAAGTTACATTTCTTATACACCGATATAAAACCTCTTTCTGTGTGTGTGTGTGTGTGTGTGTGTGTGTGTGTGCGCGCGTGCGTGTGCGTCGATTCGTAATGTTTACCCTAGCGTGAGAAAGGAACGAAAGGGTTCATGTGGTAAATGCAAATACATAAAACGAGTCCAGGCAGCAAACAATGAAGAAAAATATACCAAGATATATAGAAATTAAATCAGATTAGTTATATAAGAACAACATAAAGAAAAGAAAATAATTGAAAAAAATCATACTTGGCGGGGTGAGCGGGGAGCTGCACCCCCTGCATCCATTGCAAAAGGATTATACAAAAAAGGCAAAGGCTGGTTATTTTCAAGGCCACTTAGAAATTTTCAGGGCAAATTCATTCTGTTCCCACCCCCATAGTAAAATTTCTTCCTGTCTATGAGAAAAACTAATACAGGTATAGTCTATACTTGATCCCTTTTTAAAATGTTTTCATTTGACCGAATTGTGGAAAAACTTGTAAAAAAATAGACTAAAGAAAAAAAACGCAGAAGAAACTGCTCAATGTACATAATAATAACAGCATAGTTACATTAACGGATGAGTGTGTGTGTGTGTGTGTGTGTGTGTGTGTGTGTGTGTGTGTTAATGAAAATATGTAAGAGAAAGATGCTAGTAAAATGAGACCCGATAAGGATCATGTAAACAGGGGCTGTTTATTCTCTGACCTATCTCCGCTCAACGAATGTTTTACTCATTTCGTAACACTAAAAGTTGGGCAATAAAATGTCAAAATAAAATGGATAAAATAAAAAATGAATTAAATATAAATCTGAAAAGTGATAACGCTTCTCATAAATAAAGAATAACACTATATTGCCATTTTTGCTGTACATATCTATTAATGCAAAAATTAAAGTTAAAATAATTACACTTAATGTGAAAGGTCTTTTTAACCAAAATATAAGCAAAGCAAATTATTTAACTTCAATGTCGATTAGTTATAAATTGACGTGTGAGAATAAAATTTGTAATTTCATTAAATTTTTTGCATAAATACCGGAGAGGAGATGTCTTAAAACTTTCCCACGTTTTCCTGACCGATTAAAAAAAAATTTAAAGTCAGCTGTTGTAATGGACCATTTTCAAATGAATATTTTTTTAACTTACCTGTAATGATGACAGCTTTATTGTTGGGATCCAAATAAGATTTTGGTCCGAATTGGAATGCTAGAATAATCACTGTAATGGCCACAGTCAGGTAAACGTAGACGGATTCGAACACTGAATAGCTCAACTTGGCAGGCAATGCGAAAACTCCTACCACAAGACATATTCCGATTAGCAATAATAGCCTAGACATCGTTCAACTCTTATAAATTCACAAGTTGTATCTACAATGTAGGAAGAGTTGAAAAAAGAATAAAACTTAACTATATATAAAAAAATGACTTTGAATTTAAATAAATGTAATGGTTAACTGTTTTTTGTGAGATGAAATCAACATGTGTCTGTTTTTGTTAATAATAACAACGAACTTAATTCCAAGTTCCTGTCCTGCCACTGTGACCGTCGTAGCAGTCGTACGCGTGAATGAATGACAAATGACAACAGTTTTTAGTTCTTTTTATCTCTTTTCTACTAGTGGCCTGGGCGTTCGTATTTTATCTTTTGTCCGGCTAAATGAGGGGACATACAATCGTCATAAGAACACAGTTCCTGTGAAACGAAGGAGAGGGACGCGTTAACAAATCACGTGACAGATCTGGCCTCTTTCATACTTCTATCGCCTATTTCCCCCACCCTCTACTAACTAACTTTTATCCCTTCCCAACATTCGTTTTTTCTGTCCATCTATGGCACTTTGTTTAGATGACTGCTTATTCCCTTCCGTCTCCTTTAACAAACGTCAGTGCTGTGTCTATCTACAAAATTTTCTTGTCGTTATTTTGAGAGACAAAATTTCACACTATTTAGCACACTTAAATCAATAGTCATTGATAACTGGCTGATCGTACACTTAAATCAATAACGATGAAACTGTTCAGTTTCCTTTCATCTGTGTTTTTGGTAACTCAATTTTTTAAATAATGAAAAAAAAAACACAATATCGGAAAATTCAGCCGTTATTCTCACACTGGAAAAGTTAAAAGTCATTTTCTCAGGGTATGGTTAAGTTTATCATTATTGTTGACAGCTTTATAGCAAACTCCAACCATTCAGTTTGTAAGCACGAAATATGAGGCTCTGTCTACTCTAAAGTACCGGCTGCATTATCTTATATTCCCGTCGAATAGCCATGATTTTTTTAATCCAAGAAAAACTTGTGTATTTAAATTTTCCAATACCCACAGACAGTGTCGTTCTTTCCATGAGCTGATTTTTGTAGATTTGTTTGGGTGTATGTAGATGAAAAATATTTTTCGTTACAAGTATGTTATAAAGGCGTTACTATTATTTATTATGTATTTTAATTTTAAAATAATCTGATAGACAAAGTTTTCCTCATAGAAAATGCCTATTTGACTTCTGTCGAATTTCTGTCTTGCGTAAAATTACCGCATATTTTTGCGTATAAGGCGACAATTAGATAAGACGGGGTAAAAAATGTATCAAATTTTTATGAATTTATCCTATACCTGTAGTATAAGACGACTGCTTATTGCTTATATAAAGATGATGTTATTGGAAATGTTGTTACTTACTGTATACTTAGAAATTGAAAATAAACGAAATGACAAAACCGATTCTGTATCATGTTTTACATACACACATACCCTAAAAGGGAAACCATTGTTTTGTTTACCTTTCATCACGTGATCTCTTGCGAATACTGATTATTCTTCTTCCTCTTCTCTTCCTTTAGTCATTTACAAACAGCTTGGCGTACTAATGGCCATTTATTTATACTTCATCGACAATAACAGATAAAGCTTGTATGTAATCCTAAATGATGTTATTATTTAACACCAAAATGATAATGAATTTTTAATGAGAAATGAATATTATGTTATCCTAAATGTCCATTTCCGCTTTTGAGAGATATATTTGTTACTTGATTTTAGCCTTCACTGTGTTATTGGAAATTTTGTTATTGCAAGCCTACTGCCACGTAACCCCTTAGGGTAATGAAACTAACACGTGTTCTTTTAGCTACTGCTGGTCTACGAGGCAACAGGGTAAATGTCTACTTTCTACTAAGTGTGAAATTCTCCTCTAAGACACCTTGTGTCCCTTTTATCTTTTCCTTGAGTTGGTTCCAAATTGTTGTTTGTTTGAAAAGTGTTTTCCTTGTTTGTGTCTTTCTTTGAAGTGGATTTTCTTTATCCATTTCCCCTTTTGAGAAATATATTTGTTTTTAGTTTTCACTGTGTAATTCCTAAATAAAGGAATAGCATCAGTATGAAGTGTAGACCTTTTTCATATGAGACCAGCGGTCAGTTACAAAAGGAAGCCTCCATCAATACTGGAAACAGTTGTTGGACTTGAGAAACGTATTTTCCTGAAAAATTGTTTTAATATGAAAATTTTACAAATTTCAACCGACAGTAACACTGGCACTGATTGTTTCATTATAAATATACGTCTAATATTACGATTACCTGTAGACGATTACTTAATTTTATTTGCTTGTCATTTATAAGAATTAATTTATAGATTGTAATTTACGAATAGAACAGGAAATAATTCAGATATCTTACAGGAAAAATGAAATTATAATAATTTTAATCGGAACTTTATCTATTTTCTAATACATAACGACAAGTTTCTAGTGATCTTAACTTACATTTTTTAAAAAGGTTTGTCTCATAAGAAAGCAACACAAAGATAGCGATGATGACTAGTGGTGGAAAATCTATCCACCCTATTCAAAAATCTTACCGTAAATCATTTATTGTCACTGAATGACTGGATCATTCATGAATCCGTCTGTAGCAAAGTAACATATAAAATCAATGTGTCTCTAGGGAGAAAACAATATATTATGTATATAGATAGCAAAGTACAACAAATTGGTTTATATATATAGTGACGCATAAAAATCATTATCGGGATTAAGTACTTCTTGTGACCATCTTACCCATTTGTTGGCTAGTTTTATTTCGACAGATGATTTTTAACGCAGCCTATCGAAAATAACTTAAAAGGATAAAAAACAGAGAGAAGGTAGAATTGTTTTTATATGATTATTAGCCTTCATATATAAAATCATTCATTCTTAACTTTTACTAGTGGCGTCCATAGTTTAGTGCACGTTCTGTGATGAATTGTTCAAATTTTAAGATATTTTATCTGTCTATATCTCTGAGATGAAGTATTATGATTACTTGCATTATTTACATTACTCGGGCTGTTATCCCCATATTCGTAACGCTGTACGATCCGGCCATCTTCAGGTGACTGGAATTTCAAATCGAAACCTTTATTTGGTCCACCGGGGTAGATTGTTCTAGTTCCGCGTGTCATGCCTCTTCCGGATGTCTCAATTATTTCCCTTTAACTCAACTATCCAAGTTTTTGGTTCACCACTGTTGTAGCCTGGTATTGAACTCACTTTCGTCACTGGATCTATCCAACGTCTTTATCCACTGGGCAACGTGAGTTAAAATACGTTATTGTAACTGCAATACTAGATAAAGAAGAGAGAATAACAACAATAATAATCGAATAATGACAGGAACATAAAAAGCACGTAAAATGTCATGACAAAGCCTCACAGTATTAAAGAAACCAGTGATAGCAAGGAAGTTATCTTTTGTTTGAGTAAAAATCTTGTGCAAAACAAAAACAAAAAAGAGAAAAAGATATTGAATTTTAAAAGAATTGAAATTTCGTCTATTATTTGTTTTAGCTAATCAGAAAAAATACAGTTGTTTTAACCAATCAGAAAATGAGTAATTATTCTTGTCCAATCAACATGTACTTTATCTCAACAGATTACACCACACGAAGGGCTTTATCTATGTAAAATGTATGTGATCTTATGTTGTATTTTTTATTTACAAAAATGCTCAGTGGAAAATGTCACGATGCCATTTCTGATTTTAGGTCACTGGTTGGGACCCGGAAGGAAATGAGTATACAACAGAAATCAAGGGAAATAATAATAATAATAATTGTTGTGGATTCCGGGATGAATCCGACATCAATGAATAACAAGGAATAGATAAGGAAAATAAATGTATTAACGTAATAATACAAACTGGTAATACGGGTTAGTAGATCCAGGAATGCGGGTTAGTAGCAATATTATATATACAGTCTTGGTATTGAAGTATCGCGGATGGCTCCTTACTGAGTCTACGTGCTCGCTAACTGTGACTCTTGTGCTACCCTCCTCTATTACAAACAGTATTTACTGTCCCCCCCACGAGGGATAGATGTGGCACAAGGCCGGGTTTAAAGTGGGGTATTCCCGAGCCCGTAAGCTCGGCCAAAAATGCCCATAGAACCCGTATAAACGGGATCGGGTTGGTCAACCTCCTCGAACGAGACTCTGCCCTTCGGCGGAGCCTCGTCCGGGTTCCTCTCTGCTCAGAGGCAGAGAGTTCGACCGTCTAACAGAGAAGACGTCGCCGTCTGCTCTGTTGCAGAGAAGCTCTGTTGTAGACTGTCCGGGTATTCCCTTGTAGTAGTATATGTATACCTCGGGTGAGTCCATTTATGTAAAAAGCGGAGACCCCTTAACAATAATAATAATAATAATACCAGACCCAATAAAATGTAATACGTTTTATTCTTTAATTACAATGAATGAAGTATGGTTGTCCAGTCAGGTTTCATTTTTTGTGACTATCTTGCATACAAAGTACGATCCATCCGATGCTTCAGATGTTACTTCATAGAGTCTGTCACTATTCTAGAAAATCATTTTGCACAGACCTTTAACAAGATAAGGGAGGACTGTAAGTCCCATGCACTACAGTGAATCACCTGAATATCTTCACGGATTTTTGTAATAGTATTTCATCTATCAACTGTAATGAGAATCTGCTTGATTTTATATTAAATCTCAACAGCAGCTACCTGCTACAGTAGGGCCTGTCACGAAGGTCAGTTTCCCTTTCTCTCTAGGGTTGCCATTATCTATATTGACCAGTCTATTTCCTGTGCTTACAAGAACAAAATTTTCATAAATGTTCGCTATTCTTCTATAAATGTTTGCAGTACGTTCTCTTTCCAAAAGCTAAATTTCTATGAGATTCTTGCTTTCTATCTGTGTCCAGAGAGACATCCACCCACTGGTCATTAATTTCAACACCTAGATCATAGGCAGCATATACTATTCGAATGGGTCCTGCCTATTCTGGGCTTATTATAATTTATTCTGAATTATTATCAGCCGCCGTTAATTGGGATTCAGTAACTGTTAAGATTTCCTTTTCGCAATAATTTTTATGTCATCTAATCTGCAATTCTTTGATTTGTCTCTTGAAATATCTGTACAGTTTTTTTCCTAAATATTTTAAACTTCTCTCGATTCCTTTCTAATCCTACTTTCTTGTCAGTTTGACTGATTTCTGGCTATTAATCTTTCATTTCTTTGTCTATTTAGTTTTTAAGTATTTTGAGAGTCGAGTGAATACAATTATCACATCTGAAGAGCCTACATTCATCCTTTTTTTTCTTTTCACGTACAATCATTCAGAGAATGCAAGGATTTATACATAACCATCAATTCCTTTGGTCCTTATTTCTCAGTTCTTGTTCAGTTTAGGATGAACACCGAATATTTTCCTGTACATACTCATATGTTTACACCAATAAACGTGTTTCTTTTGTTGAGTTTTCGAAATCTTCATTCTGAGATATTTTACAGTTTTCTTTTTTCAGCCTGTTTTCTTGAATTCTGAAGGATGCTAATTTCTAAACACCAGGTTCATTCAATGTAGCTCTACATTAACCACTAAATGATTTCCAATGTTTACAATTTCGTTTTTCATTTCTCTCTGATCTCTGTTCAACCTTTTCGCAGTTTCCAACGTTGTTTTCCTATTACTCAGTAACTTTAAATAATTCGTTTCTCTTTTGACGCTATATCTTTTCTACGACTAATGGTAAATGTTATATAACTTAAATTAAAGAATAAACATTACTAATCATATTAGTATATAATATAATTAACAGTTCTCATATTGCATAATTAAATCTCACACCACAAAATAAATTATGGTAAATAAGAACTGAAAATCGAAAAATTCTACCAACATCAGTTGGTTAATACCAATTATATTGTGGAACTGCTGAATAATAGAATATGAAATATATATATTTTTAGTTACTTGAGTTTTTTCTATGAATTTCTTGATATAGATCCATAAGATACAACTGATAGTCTTGTGAATAGAGAGTTACCTCACAGTAATTTGTCTAACATTGTTTGAATATATAGAAACATGATGTATTATTTTCACCCATACAAAACTATAAATATATACCTACACATATAGAAGTTTTTTTTTTAATTAATTTATACTATATTTATGGTAATGGTAATATTAGCCGTTTTCTTATAAGGAAACGTTTAACATTTATTGACCAAGTACTGCTGTTGGCAAAAATTTATAAAAAAAATCTTTCTCTTAAAAAGATTTTCAGGATTCTAAAGTCCGTTTTGCTTGTTTCTATTGTTGAGAGTCATCACGTGTTGGGATTTCTGGTCTCTGGCACAGTTCTTTGTTTGTAATTCTGTAATGTTAGTTCACGAGGTTCGAGAAACTTATTTGCTGAAACCTAAACGCTTCACTTCATCGAAGCCATTTTTAACCATTGATCTGAGAAAGTGCAATCGCTTCTACCACTGACAGATTAGATGTTTCTGAATAAGTCTGGGGCTATATATGACATCCATATACAAAGTTTCAATCTGATAAAACTATTTACGAGCATGAATCCAGTTTTTAGGTTAATGTCTTGGTTTCGTAACAGCTTTCGGTATTGGGCGAAATTACTCCTAGTACAGCCTGTTTTCTGTTCAGTTTCCTTGTCTCTTATACTAAATTTGTAACTGATCTATACATAAGTGAAGTGATTAGCATTTACTAATCTTTGTTTCTGTTTTGGAAAAGTTTATATTGAGTCCTACTTCTTGGAACACTTGGTAGAGAATGCTGAGTTTTTGTTCAAGATTATTCTTGTTCAACTATGAATGCCGATATCATCAGCATGGCCCCTCTCATTTTCCGTTTTCTTATTTTTCACATCTGTGCTTGTATAGGCACATAAATCTAGGAAGAATTTAGAAAGTCTGGGAAGAGATTAAATAGATTTGAACTCTAATTTCATCCATGTCGTACACTAGATGAGGTTAGGAACGTTCCGGTTTTGGGATGTGTGACTCTGTGGGACGATATAGCTGTAGCAGTTCTATACATTTAGTGGATTCGGAGTTTGGAAGGGTTTTCTTAATGGATGAGATGAAGAAGTCTCTATTAGTGTGGCCATATAATGCTGCGAGGTCGATAAAGCAGTTATACAATTTTCTGTTGAAGAAGTAAACAATCTCATCATTACACCTCTTGTCAGAGCAAAAGCTAAACTGGATCGTAAGGAATTGTTTTTCATAAAAGGGTGAAAGCCTAGTTAATACATTGTTCATTAGTACCTTTGCCATAATGGATCTTATTGAGGTACCTGTGTATATATATAAGGGTACTGGGAGTTTTCTTTGTGTTTCCATAGTGCGCGATATATCCCACTTTTGAGGGATGAGTTTCTGATTCCAGACATCCTGAAATTTAGAAAGTTGTTTCTAAAACTCTCAGCCTTAATGTCAAGTAATGCTTAATTATTGTTTAACTTTTAATAACTGTTTTTAAATCCTCGCCATAATACTTGGCATTCGCGCCGGAAAATCCAATAAGAACATGTCAGAGTGTTTGCGTGTAAATCTGATGACAGTGCAGAGGATTCGGAAAGAGTCTAATCGTGATTACGAAGGTGCTTGGAGTGATCACTAGTGAAGGCGATGTTATGCCTCCACTTATCTTTCGACTGGGCCTCAGACTCAACACGAAGTGCCTTGAGGAGGTATTGCTGCCCTGGGTTAAAAGGGTGGCTGCTGGAAGGCCCAATGTCTGTCAACAGGACTCTGCACCATGTCACACATGTAGGAGAACCCAGTCATGGCTGTCAGACAATTTCTGCGACCACATCTTCCCTTAGATCTGACCACCTAACTCCCCAGAATGCAACCCCCTTGATTATTATGTGTAGAGTGCAGTTGAACGAGAGACCAAAAAAATTCCTTGTAACATCAAAGATGGACGGAAGGCAAGGATTATAGCAGCATACAAGGAGGCCAAACAAAAAGAGTTGCAGGCGATTCCGAAGTTGTCTGGAGGCCTTGGTTGAAGCCAATGACTATTTTAGTCATTTTAGTTATTTTTTAGTTATTTGCATAGACGTTTTCTTCTTCTATATGCCATGTCCCTTCAGGATATAGACGATCATCTTCCTATCTCTCAGTTAGCATTTTTCCCTACTTTGTTAAGGTTCCTGTCGATTCCGCCTTCCATTCACATCATTAGGTAAATGGCTCTACTTCTTTCACCCACAATATACCCTTTGAGGGCAAAGTTTTCAAAGCCCTCTTACTTCATTATGTGCCCAAGGAATTTATTTTCCTGATTCTGAGTATAAATGTTCTTTTTGTTGCCATTTTCTTTAAGACTTCCTTGCTGCTTACTCGCTCCGTCGATAGAATTGTCAGCATCTTTCTGTATTTTTAGTATCCATATTTCTGCTGCCTCCAGTTTTCTCCTCATCCGTTGGAGTTTGTACAGCATTAGCTGCCATAAAAGATGGATAACACATAGCAAACAATTTTCTTTGTTTTTAACGAAATTGTGAAAACAATGCTTGAATAATAGAAACAAGAAGATAGATCAGTTTTGAAAGTAAGTTTTTGATTTTACATAGTAAATGATTCACCTAAAAATGTATGACCTCTCGCAGTCGCAGTGTTTGCCTGTTTTTGCAATCAAACATTAATATGATTACTCTTTGATTCTGTGGAAATAAATATAAAAATAAATATAAAAAATGCAATTCTAAATTAATTTATTAACCCTGCTTGACATTTAAAACTCTATATAAAAATATAATTTTTCTTATTTTTATATTCAATAAATAAACATGCTTTATGTGTCAGAATTGGATTTGTTCTGTCGCTTTTAGTTGCAGTGTATTAGGTTGTGTCATAAGTAATTTCCATTGTGGGAAACCAGTTGTAATGACCAGTGTGCCATCTTAACTAACCGTTCTGTAAATATATCATAATAGGCGATGAAACATGGGTTACATACATAATATTCAACATGAAAAGGTGGACATTAAAAAGGATCAATCTCCGCAACCGACCCCAAAAGCTGAGTTCCATAGAAGACAATATTATATGTATGGTTAGATCGTTCTTAAAACGCAATGAAATATTTATACGTTTAGCAGCTACAACTTTTCTTAAAACCTTTGGCCGTAAATCGCCCAGTGCTTATCAATAGGAAAAATTTTGTTTCCCTAAGACTCCATTACAGCAAGAATGTACTACTTAAGTAGACAGACCAGTCCATTTAAGTAATAAAAAATAGAGAAAACTTCAAGGAGTGATATTTTTGTAGATTAACATTCATTAGACCTTCTTTAAGCCGTGGAACTTGCCAGAATCTAAAAATTTTAATTTTTATCGATTTAGAAGGGAGGTTCCTGATTATAATATCGATAGAGTATCAAATCGATACTTGACTTTTATGAAGTTATTTGACTTGGCCATTTTACGTACGAAAACAGATTCTAGGATGGGAGTTACAAAAATATTTCTTTTAAATAAAAAAATCAACGGATATATACATTTTTAATTAAAGAAGAATTTACATGCATTAATAACATTATTCACTTGTTTATTCTTCATTTAAGATAAATAATTATTAACCTCAAATATTTGTGCATGTGCTTCCTAAAAAATCTCATACAAAAGAAAAAAACGTTTTAAAAAGATTTTCAAATTCAGAAAATTAAAGAGTCTGCAGATAACAATGATATTAGTACAAACTTGACAGTTGTAAATAACAGCGCTAAGTAAGTTATCCAAAGTTCAGTAAAAGACATGGATCAATTTGATAGGGTATCGATATTATAAACAGGACCATTTTCCTAATTCGATAAAAACTCAATATTTTTCGATTCTGATGGAGGTCTAAAGAATGCTAATTTATTAAAATTATTATTTTTTCATTTCCTTATTTTTTACGAAAGGAGCAGTCTATTCTAGAATAACACTGAAAGACATTGGAACTTGGTTAGTCTGTTCTACACAATCCTGCCGATTCTCTAACTTTTTCGATTACTGCAAAGCGTTTTGACGACAGGGAAAACTTTCTCTTATGAAAACCAGATTCAAGAGTTTGTCTAAAACTTTTTCACATCAAAACTTGCAGAATATTAATCAAAAGGTGCCTGATGTAGTGACAATTAATTGCAAATAATGATGAATATATAATTGAATGAATTGAAATTGTACTTTATTTTTTAAAGAATAAACTTAATTACAAACGGAACTTATGTATGACTCAACTTAAGAGAACATTTGTACGAGACGAAACTGAATAAATGAATAATATTGTTAATTGTTAAATTGCTTTTTTATCAAACAAGGAAAGTAATGGTCAAAAAATTCCTGAGGTCATTCTGGTTTCAATCCTAGTAGATATTTT
>OZ038514.1:23667996-23690496 GCA_964036315.1 Acanthosepion esculentum
GGCGTACTTTGTCGAATACCTTTGCGTAATCTATAAAACACAGGTGCACCCCTTCTTTCATTTGTATTGACCTTTCGGATAACATTTTGAGCATAAATATCGTGTTCCTTGTTCCGGTGTCTTTAAGCAAAACTACTTTCATTTAATCGCCACAGAGAACCTTTTTTGTTACCTGCCATCAGAATCCTAGTAGAATTATCGCCTTGCTTCGGGTGAAATGATTAAAAGAATTTCAGATACAACCACAGAAGTGTATCGAAAGGTAATCAAACAAACGTGTTTCAAAAATAATAAGAAGAAACATATTTTACCAGAAATACAATTCATGCAAAGTACACTTCTAAATAAAGACTATACAAATCTGACTGTGAATCAGTCAGAAAAATTGGTTACAAGCGAAGGTGTTCACACTCAAATCGTTGAAGGATGTTGGCCTGAGGTGAAATCCTAGATTTTTCAGTCTGGAAGCAAAAGAAACAGTAGGAACGCTAAGGTTTCTGCGAAGAGAGACTTGACTTTTTGGTAGTGATGTATAGGCATTTTTGGTAATGATGTATACATCATCACCAAAAAGCATCCTAATGCTGAAATATTTAGCATGATGCGGACTCTGTAAATCAAAGCCTCAGTTTAAAGTCAATTCACTCGCTTCCACTTTAAAACTTAATTGAAAAGAAATTCTATAAGAAATGAAAATCATATTCAGTTAATTTACATCAAACTACTGAATTTAATACGTAACTCTTCGTAAAAATATGCACACTACCTTTTCGTATTTGGTGCAATATTTTAGTACTTAATAGTTTGAAAATGGAGTCTAATTTAAAAAATACAAAAAGACCTTTCTCAAATTATGAATAAAAACAACGAAAAAAACAATTTCAATGTTGAATCACCATGAAATTCTATCAGTCCTGATGATGGCAGTCATTACGGATTCCAGATTTTAATTTGATAAAAAAATCTACCTGGGAATATTTCTAAAAACTTCTCTAAAATGAAAGAGTTCAAACAATTAATGTCTTCAGTTATAACTTAACTTAATAACTTAATACCTTAATAACATGATAACTTAATACCTTAATAACATAATAACTTAATACCTTAATAACGTAATAACTTAATACCTTAATAACATAATAACTTAATACCTTAATAACGTAATAACTTAATACCTTAATAACATAATAACTTAATACCTTAATAACGTAATAAATTAATACCTTAATAGTGTAATAACTTAATACCTTAATAACATAATAACTTAATACCTTAATAACGTAATAACTTAATACCTTAATAACATAATAACTTAATACCTTAATAACGTAATAACTTAATACCTTAATAACATAATAACTTAATACCTTAATAACGTAATAAATTAATACCTTAATAGTGTAATAACTTAATACCTTAATAACATAATAACTTAATACCTTAATAACATAATAACTTAATACCTTAATAACGTAATAACTTAATACATTAATAACGTAATAACTTAATACCTTAATAACGTAATAACTTAATACCTTAATAACGTAATAACTTAATACATTAATAACGTAATAACTTAATACCTTAATAACGTAATAAATTAATACCTTAATAGTGTAATAACTTAATACCTTAATAACATAATAACTTAATACCTTAATAACATAATAACTTAATACCTTAATAACATAATAACTTAATACATTAATAACGTAATAACTTAATAACTTAGCTTCATAACTGAATGCCTTCAGTACTTCTGTGATTATCCGTACTTCGAAATGTAGAGAAAAAAAGAAATCCTACGAACATTTATAATAATTCTCACTAACCCCATTGTAATATTTCATCTGAGACAAGCGTTTTTAAGAATTTAGAAAACTATACACAACATTTGGTTAAAACGCTGATAAAATTGGTTCAATTAATTCCAATAATTTCCTCGTTGGTTTCAAACAAAGTACATATATTTGAATGATCACAATTTGGTCAGGCGAGAGACGCCCAATTTCAAACAACGAAGCAATGATCGTGTTTGACAAACGCTTAAGCTGGTTGCGCATCCACTTTAATCATTCTTTAGGAGTGAGAGGCAGAAAAATGCAAAGCCAATGGGAAACAGAAATTGATACATTTTTTAAATAAAAAATAAATTGGGCAAAACCTTGAACAAAGAATTTGTAAATGTTATCTAATGATATAAATATTAAATTTTTTTCAGAAAATTTTAATCTCTTCATTCTTTTGCGATAATTTAGATATTCAATTATCTAAAATTTTGAATTATCCAAACATATCTTTTCAAAAGCTAACGCAAAGTATCCGGATAATCGAAAAAGTATTGTAATTGAATTTGCAGTCAAAAATATTCTGGCAATATATATATATATATATATATATATATATATATATATATATATATATATATATATATATATATATATATATATTAAATAAAAACAGATTACTTTAAGATTCCATATAATAAATTAATTTATTATATGGAATCTTAAAATAATCTGTTTTTATTTAAATTATTAGCTCTGATTTACATTGAGCTCTCTGAATTTTATCCTCCTTGGGTCTACCCATACGGATTACCTAGTTTGTCGTAAACTAAATATATATATATATATATATATATATATATATATATATATATATATATATATAAATAGAGAGAGAGAGAGAGAGAGAGAGAGAGAGAGAGGGAAGTAACAAGAGTTCAATTAAATACGTTGTATTAAATTAAACTGACAAGACTTGTCTGTTTAATTTTTAATATAATCTTCCAAAATTGTAGATAAATTGTCCGAAGTTCATGTTTTGTTCGAATACTTTCACCTATGTCACCTATTAAGAAGAACTGGATGTTGTCAGTATCACAAGACACACGACAAGAAAACAAGAATATATATTTATTGTTTTAATTAAAATAATTGTAGCACAAGGCCAAAGAGGAAATGGGGAGAGACTGGTCGACACTGCCTATCCTAGATTGAACTAATCCGATTCACGACCTATTCATTCATTGCAATTTGCTCATTCACCACAAAAAACTCATCCCTCACCATTCAATACTACATATATCACAATACTACAAATTCACAGGGAACATAAAAAAAAAAAAAAAAAAACATGAAATAAAATTTCAACAGGTACACTTAAAATTTAATTGTACGTGTAGCGTATTAATGACGTCATGTACAGAACTGTTTTCGGGAGATTATTAATATTTTATACGCATTTTAAAAATGTCTCCTGTGAATTTATTGAATATGGGTTTATTCTTTTATGCGACGTTCGTGAGGATCTAAAATTTTCATTCTGCCTAAATATTAAATAGAAATTAAAAAACAAAACAATCATCTACACAGACGCCCACGCTCTCACTCATGATCTCAATCATAGATCTGAAATTTGGTTTGCTTGTTAAGTTTTCGCTAGTTTTCATTTAAATTTTTGCAAATATATTTAAGAATATATGAGAAAATGTGACCTTGCGTTTAATAAACAATATATACTGGACTTTCCCGTCGTTTTCGACGTATGCGTATCAAGTAGCTCAGTTCTTAGTACTGACAGCCAGAGTACCCACACATATCATTTGATTATAGGCTTCTTCAGAACCAAGCACACTTTTTGGAAGAGCAGAATATAGCGAACTGGTGCGCACAGTTTGTGTCACAAAGTCTCCAAAAAACACTACGCATGTTTTGAATACAGAATTGTTCTTCTAGACGGTTCGCCACTAAAAGCTATTACCCATAGCCTTTCCCAAGAGTATTAACACTGAAGGTGAATGCAATGAATTCAACTGGAATTCGAACTCGGCTCTCTGCACCGTGGTTCCATATATCTATATAATAAATGCGAGAATGCCTGTGTTATACTTTTTCAATTAAATTAATTAGCTCTCTAAATTTCAATGTCTTTATCTACTTCTATATAATAAATGAAAAAATGTCTGTGTCTCACACTTTTCAATTAAAAGGACATAACTTTCTAACTTAAATATCTCATCTTCTTCTATATAAATAAATGCGAATGTCAGTATGTCATTGTGTCACACTTTTCAAATTTACTCCTAGAGGTCGTAGCCCAACATATGACACCATTTTGGAATCAGGCCGACTTCATGGGCAAACTGAAAACATGATCCGGATGCGCAATCCTGAAATTTTGAATTCCCAAGTTTTCATTATTGCAATTGTTTTCGGTGATCTTTTAAGTGATTTTTTTGCTACGAATTTTTTTGCACGATAACGATTCTTGTAACTTGGAAATAAATTTGAGAGTAATCGAAATTAATTGCGAAATCCAACGAAAGTCCCCAGTGAAATAAAAGTAATTGTTTGTACGGAAAATAAGGACCTACGTACATCAAATTGTCTTTAAATTACAATGGTGGCAGAAGAATTATCGTTGAACTTTTTAAAGCAAGCTTAAATATTAATGCAATATTGAAATGCAGCGATCAATATTGAGTTCTTCTGTAGTTTATTGTTGCCTAACGCATACGGCAGCATTATGCCTCACAAAAAGAAATATCTGCCAATAGAGGACCAGATTGCAATCAAAAGAGCCAAGCCTGCAGCGAGAAAGTCCCGTGCAAATGAAGACCCCAATCAAGCAGCAGCCAGGAGAGCTTCCAATGCGGAGAATATGCAAAGACTTAGGACTCTCAAACTCCTGAAAAAAGCCGAAGGCCCAATACAGAGCCCTCCCCAGGAGCTTGTTGCTTGTCAAGTTTTCACTAGTTTTTATTTAAATTTAGTAAATATATTCAGGAATATACGAGCAAAAAAAAAAAAGAAAAAAAAGCTTACGGTCAATATATTGATGTATTTACTGAAATAGATAAAATTATATATATATATATATATATATATATATATATATATATATATATATATATATATATATATATATATATATCCCGTCGTTTTCGATGCATGAGGATCAAGTATCTCAGTTCTTAGTACCTACAGCCAGACTACCCGCACATATCATATATATATATATATATATATATATATATATATATATATATATATATATATATATATACATATATATTTAGAGGGAGATAGATAGATAGATAGATAGATAGATAGATAGATAGATATAATATAAATACTACTGTTCGTCCAGCTCCTGTGTAACGAAATGTGAATATGAAGAGTAAAACAACATCAATGGCACTTTAACTAATTAAAAACGAAGCTAGTTTACTTGGGTTTCCCGTTTCACTCTTTTTCGACTAACTTCTTTACTGAAGTCATATGGCGCCTGCAAGAATACCGAAGAATTTAATACATTAACCTAGTTGTAATTTAGATGAATTTTTAAACGGGTTTGGATTACCTCCCCTCTATGATAATCCTACCTACTTGCTTATCAAATATTTTCACCAGTATTAATTTAGAGGGGTCGGTTACGAAAGAATTTAAAATGGTATTCGTCTAGTACTACATTGATGATCAAATTCTATCCTTATCTAAAAATATAAACTTTGATAGTTTGCTGTTATCTTAAATGTACCGTTCGATCTGTTTCTCTTTCTATCTGTAGGTAATAGAAGAGAGGACCAAAGATCAGAAACGTTGATATTCATTCTTTAATTATGAGTAAATAGACTCATATGCATAAATTAATCAAGAATTTTAAATACTCGAATTCACTAACTTTAATTCTTTACATGGAATCTGATTTTGACCTCTAGCTTCTATAACTTCAAGTACATATAGGTATTTTTCAGCGGGTCCACGTTGCTACCGAATGTGAAACAAGGTCGAGGTTTAGAGTGGGTTTGACAGCAATACTGTGGAAAAAATTGACTAAGCGCTGTCGACACTTCCCCTTTTGGGCACGCCTTAGGCGACGGGAAATAAACCCAGCACCCTCCCGAAGGAAAGATACTGCCTGGAGGAACTTTAAGCATTAATGTATTTTATTTCTAATTTATTTATTTTGTACAAAAATGTTTGTAAAGATAAAGCGAGTACGCACGCACGCACACGCATAAAGCTTACGACCATATCACGTTGTAACACCGGTTCTCATATGATCGTAAAGGCGAACCTGGTCAGTGTCTAGATAGGTGACCTCTTGGGAGTACCAGGTGCAGTAAGCTTGGATGTTCAGTTAATGTAACGGATAAGAGATCGGGCTTGGAAATCGGAGAACTAAATTCCAATTTCAGTCGGGTTCGTTATATTCACTTACACGCAAATATCCTTTAGAAAGGTATGAATCCATCTATTCTTCTCCCCAGCTATGGATTAATTAGTATGACTTATATCAGAAAATCATTATTATCTCCCCCAAATTCTTACAATCTAAAATATTTCCTGGCTCTAAATAATCTATAAAGGGTTGATAAGATGTACATAAACGAATCAATCAACCACACACACACACACGCGCGCACGCACGCGCGCGCACGCACGCACACACACACACACACACACACACACACACACACACACACACACACGTCAATACACAGGCGAATAATTTTTGTTATGCAGAATTGGTCATTTTTTCCCAATGAGACAATATTGCATTTTCTACCATTGGAAAACAAACGAAACGATGTGTCATCAATTTTTATTTTAACAGACACGAAAATATTTTCCAGATCTTCTAAACTATAGAATAATTTCCATGCAGATTGATGTTAAATTTGTGTGTCTAGCTTAGTGGTTATCAGCATGAAAATCGAGATTAACGTGCCGAGTACAATTTCTAGGCCGTTGGATTCACTTTCACAAAAATACACTTGGAAATGTACGAATCACTTCTTTCCTCACTCCCTTAATACGAAACCAGTTCAGGATAAAGACTAACTGCTACAGAAACCAGAACAGAAACGCATAGCGTGGTGAGGCTGTATCCTTGTACGCCAAAGGACATATGGCATTGTCAATGGACTCAGCATCTTTAAACAGAAGAATAAAGCCAAAAATTAAGAATGATATTCTTTTTCTATGTGTCGTCTCCCTTCGTTGGTGATTACAATTTCCTATCTTTTGTAGTTCTTAATAACACTTGTCTTTTTGTTATCTCTCCCAAACCCTGATCCATTCACTCAAGATCGGCAGGTAGGTTATACGTTATTTTCCTCTGTCTCTTTTGATTTCAATCTGTCATGTGAGTATCAAATTTGCCATACCTTCGTTCCTCATGATGTGCTCTAGAAATTTATTGTCCTGGTGTTAAGTGTAAGTATTCGGTCCCTGGTATTCTCAGCATCCTTCTGTAGAACCACGTTGCAGTTGATTCAAGTTTCTTCTTCATTTGTGAAGAGATTGTCCAACATTCACTGCCATACACCAGGAATGATATTAGATAATTCAGTACTCTTTCCTTCTAACGAAGTTTTCTCGTTTTCCTTTATTTAGCCTTAGGAAAGCATCTTTCTCTATTCCAGTGCGCCTTCAGATTTCAGTGTCACATTTTTCGTTCTCTGTTAAAAAGTTTCCCAGTTATTTAAATTGTAAATTTGATTTTGGTATCGCCAATTTGTAATTTGCATATTGGTCTGTTCCTTTTGCTAACAACCACGCATTCTGTCTTGCAAGTGATGTTTAGTTCTTTCTTCTCGCTTTCCTTCACTACCTTCTGCGGGAATTATTGTAGTGTTTTTTCTGTGTCTTCTCTCAACACTGTGTCATCTGCATATCTTATGTTGTTAAGATTGTGACCGCCAAGCATGAATCCTGGTAGGACATCTAATTCTCTCAGAATTGCCACGCGGTATAGTTTGGATAGGTCAGGTGAGAAGACATATTCTTGCCGTACACCCCTTTCTATTTTTACATATTTACTGAACTCATTTTCTGTTCGTATGCAGGCGGTTTGCTGCTTGTATAAGTTCTGGAAATCAAATGTTTAACAAATGCATTTGCATAATCTGTAAAACACATGCACACATACATCTGCATTTGTATTGCTCTTTCTGATATCATTCTCAGTATAAATATCGCATTCCTTGTTTCGGTGTCTTTAACGAAACAGCACTGTTCTGCTGTGCGCTCTATTCATTAGAATTCGGATGGTAAGTTTTATTATATACCTTCTTAGGCTGATTGTCCGATGGAGTTACTATTCGTTTGTACCTGGCCAGTCCTATGAAAATTGCTCTACTTAGACCTTCCGGTTTATCACCACTGTTGTATATTTAATTTATTATGTCTGTAATTGTGTCAATGCCGTAACCATCTAAGGCTGCCAGTATCTCTTTCAATTCCATCTGGCCCTGCTGCTTTGTTTCTGTTCTATTTTGCTAGCGCTGATTCCACTTAACACTTTATTTACTTGATATTGTTAGTTCAACGTTATTTATGGAATAAAACCCATTGTAAAATTATACATAATAATAATAATAATAAAATAATAATAATGTTGATTATATCTTCTCAGAACATTTATAGCAGAAAGCTATTGATAACAGAAGTTTAAATATGTGGTAAGGCACGTTCTAAAAATTAAACAAAATATTAAGAAACAGCAAAGATTTTTTTTTTAAAAGAAAAGAGTGTTCTACTGACAAGTAATATCAATTCTCCTGTATGGCAGTGAATGCCGGGCAATTTCCTCACATATTAGGAGGAGACCTTGAGGCAACAGCCATGTCATTCTGCAGAAAGAAAAAGCTGAGAATTGTATGGAAGGAAGATATGAACAACGAGGAAGTTTTCAGGAAAATTGAAACGAAAAGGACATTTATATTTAGAATAAAAAAGAAACTATTTTCTGAGACATATAATGAGGAAAGAGGGCTTGGGAGGTTTGACACTCACCGGACGTGCTGAAGGCAAGAGGGATAGAGGGAAACGCGAGTAAACTATCTAACAGGTTTGTGTAAATGGATGGTAGGGATAGTAAAAAGACAAACATTACTAAGACCGACAAAGGATAGGAAATTGTGAAAAGCTCACGTCTTGAAAGTACACGGTACCAAAAAGATGTAGTTTGAATTCTTTTTATTCTTTTGATTGGAAACGAGTAATCATTTTCTTCTTTCCTGCTTTCATTGATATTTGAAATTATTATCAAATCACAATAACTAAGCTGCTGTTTGTCTTCTTTGAGAAAGTTGTTAGCGCTCTTTACGATTCTGTACTGCTCTGTTTCTGTTTTTTGTTTATGCATTTTCAGTTGCTGCTAAATCTCTAGACACAGGAAATTATAGGCTAATTTCTGAAACCATGGACAGTTCACTCTTCACTGGATTTAAAATGAATATGAACAACTATATATTTTGTTCTGTTTATATATTGTCAGAAAAGGAAAAGACATTCAGCCGGTCCCTGTTTCGAGGTCAGTACCTCCCACGCTTTCTAGTCCTGCGGACTGGTGTACACTGATAATCATGTTTTTCAACGAGTATAGGAAAACAATTTTTAAGTTGTTCAGACCTTGGAAACTAACGGGAGAAAGATACTTGTGACAATAGGTTTCGGGAGTGCTCTATCATCTGTAATATTATAACAATTTCATCGCTGTATTTTCTCTATCTCCCTCCCTCCTCTCCTTCAATTCCTTTTTCTCTCTTTCCTTTTCTCTCTCTCTCTCTCTCTCTTCTCCCCCTCTCTCTCTGTATGTGTGTACGCATGCGGATCTTATTTTATCAGATGTCATTAGTTTTCGTTTCATTCAAAAAGGTCACTTTCGATTGTATTATGACAGATGTCATAGCGAAAAAAGACATTTGAGAATAATCAACGTTATACGACGATAGAAAAAAGAGGAGAGAAGGAGAGAAGGAGGGAGAGGGCTGCGGAGAGACAGTGTGAGTGAGTGAGTGAGTGAGAGATAACGGACTCAAAATATCCCAATAAAGCGTTGAAAATTATTTCCATAATCTTCGTTATGTTAGTCACTTTGATGTATAGCTTTCACTGGACTGAACTCTCGTGTGAATTCTCTATTTTACAAACATTACAAAGATTTTTCTTTTTAAAAATTGTCAAGTGAATAGTTTACAACATTCAGGGTCGAATTATGACGTTTTGGGCCCTCAAAGCTAATGAAATTATGAACCCCACCCCACCCGCCGCGTACCCGTCTTGAATATTTTTTACTCGTGATATATTTTAGAGACATAGCAAACTTATTGCAAATTCTTTAAATAAACAAGAATAACTATGTTATATTTATCAATAAAAACATTCTTTAAGAAATATTCATATTTTACTATTTATTGAAAAGCAAATTAGTACATATTTCAACATAGTTATATTAAAATCATTTTTAGGAAACTATTTAGAATTCATAATATACTTAAAATTAAAATCACTACTTTATAAACATTTCTAAGATTTAAACATTCTGAACTAAAATCAAACGTTATCGATTTAAAACACAATAACACAAATTAAAACATTCTTGTTTTGCTTCCTGCAAAGCCAAATAAATATGAGTTGGTCATATTGATTTCATTTTAGTTGATGAAACTCTTTAGAAGTTATAACATCTAGAAAATTAAAATCATTGTTTTATAAAACCTAGGCTGCTGTATTATCCGGTATTGACAACATGAAATAGAAAATGTTGCTTCAAATGAAATGAACCACCATTAATCCTACCTAAGACTAATATTAATCTAAAGTAAGTTATGCTGTGCTGTGTATAACGTCATCTACAATGGATTCCTTCTGGAGAATAAAGCGACTCATCCAAACAAGTATTGTTTCTAATTAGATCAAATGAAAGTAGCAATGCATGAAAAGGCAGCAGTTTTAAATGGATAATGCCAGACTGCAGGTATTGTTTGGATGAAGAGACAAAATTTGTTGCGACTTGGCTGAAAAGATTTTACTCATAGATACCTGTTATCTCGGCTTCAGTCACATTCCCCAAACCCTGATGTAACTTCCCTCTGCCATTTCAATAAATACTTTCATGATAATTGTTCTGATGAGATTTCCTCTATAGTACGTAAACTTTGTGAATGTAAGCGCAGTACTAGATTGACTGCAAGGTCTCATCATTTTACATGGCTAGATGTAGCCGTAGGTTCTATGCTAACAGTTTCTTCTATCACTCTTCTCGTTTGTGGAACTCTCTTCCAGCTTCTTGCTTCTTAGTCAACTTTAATCTTCAAAAATTGAAATGCAATGTCAAGCGTCTTTATTAATTCCTGTTTTTTATTGTTCTCTCTCTTGTGTTTTTTTCTTATATTCCCTAACACCATTTGCGTCTTAGTGGCTTTTTTAGCTGACTTAGGTAGGTAGATAGGTAGTAGGTAGGTAGATAGATAGATAGATAGATAGGGAGAGAGAGAGAGAGAGAGAGAGAGAGAGAGAGAGAGAGAGAATCTGAAATTTAAATGCGTAAACAGAAACACATTTGCAATAAAGATGACATCCGTTCCTAGTTATGTGAGCTACAAGTTTCATTTCAATATAAGAATGAAAAGGTATATTTAACTGCAAACAAGTTTCATCTCAATAACTGTATATATTCTAAACTTAGTTTAACCATGCACAGTATGTGTTTAAATGCTAGAAGTAAACCAATAGGCTTTATCTGCAAAAAGATGTTTTTGTTCGGTGCAATAGAATTGCTTTTTGAATATCAGTTATTCTGTTTTAAGTCCCGATATTAATCAAAAGAAAAAAAATAGAAAGAAGAATACAAAGAAGCAAAAAGTGATCTAAAAGATAAATAAAAAGATAATGAAAAATGAAAGAAGAAATCTTGAAATAAAACAAAGCAAATGAAGGGGAAAAGTTATTTAAAAGGAAAGAAAATGAAAAGTATTACACTGTCCGTCTTTTTGTATGCCATTCGTTATAAAAGTTTACTGATTACCTAATAAAAAGAAAGTCTTTATTTCAAGGGTTAATATTTTCTCACTATGCGGTAAATCTAATTCTTGAATAATTTGCAGCATATATATGACATAACACATAACATAAAGCAAACGTATAATTTTTTTTGCAATTCAAAAATTTGTTTGTCTATCAAACATTATTCTATTTATTGCAAAATAAGACAAGTTAAATTTAAGGTACGTCATTTTTTTCCAGAATTGCAGCTTCTTTATTTCTTACAGCTAACCAATATGGTAAAATGAATACAGAGATAAACGAATATTTATGGATATGGTTACGTAGGGAGGACATAAAAAGAGAAACAGAATCTCTTATGATTCAAACCAGAACAAAAGTTTCATAAATAATTATATCAAAGCAAAAGTTAACCAAATAAAGAAAAAAAAACAACAAAAAAACAACCACGTCATCTTTTTAAAGACAAAGATGTCACTGAAGTGAATTCACTGAGGTAGCCTAAAAACAGTATAAGAACAGGCACGACATAGTAGGAACTGCTATGCTTTGAGAAATGTGCAAAAGAACAGATAAAGAAAAATTCTGTTAACAGAAACGTAGAAAATCCAAAGAAACAGATACTCTCGACATTCAAGATTCAGATTGATTACATTTTCAAACAAGATAAGAGGAATCTGGAACCGTACCAAAAAGTTTGGAATCGGGATTAGAGAGATTAAAGATTTGTAAATGAACTGAAATTGTCCAGACCATGGCAATTCTTGTGTATGCAAGGATACTGAAAACGGTGCTGGATTTTTTAGATTTTTGTTGATATTCACTCTTCGGTGATAAATCAACAAACATCTGTTATGAACATACAAATGTATGAAGTAATAATAATAATAATAATAATAATAATAATAGACAGGGGCATAGAGTGGAGCATGGATGAGGCTTTGTAAGCACTGCGAATTGTGTCGACGAAAATACTAGAGATTTGAAGAAATTACATCCTCACCAATGGTTATCAGAGACGCCTGGTTTAAATAAGTAAATTATATCAAAACGATGTTAATTTAATAAAAATATTTGCTTTAATGAAATTCGATAAGGAGTTATTTAAACATTAATCGTGTATCTGCGATTTCGCGATGAAACATTCATTAATATTTTTAACATTATGAGAAATCATAAACGATATCATTTTCTGTTTCAAATTATGACTTACGTATTAATATACAATATAATATATTGGGTTAGAACAAAAGTTCATAGCGTTTTTCAACAGGTGGCATTTGAACACAGGATTTTATTTCCCACATGATTGAAATTTATTATATTCTGGAAAGTGGTATTCTACGCATCTTTCTATAATTTCTATAATGCGAAAGCCGGGGAGAAAGCAAATATAAATATAACGAAATATTCGTTGTTGAAAACATATTCACATTTGGTAGGAAGTTGAAGCATTAATACCTAAAAGGATCTGCGAAAGATCCTTTAAGAGAGTGAAAAACAAATTCTTTAAATATTCGTCTCGCAGCTTCAAATAGTGGGGGAAACATGTTTGTTTGTATAAAGATATAAATATGTAAGTAAAATAGATTTTCTACAAAGATTAGGAAATTGTTAATATTATCCATTTTCTCCAATATTGTTTTTTCATTCATTCATTTACAGTTAGTGAGTTTTCTATCAGCGATTCTTATTATTAGCATTTCGTACATGGTTTAATCACTTTGCAATGTATCCTATAAAAATAGAACAGTTTTGTTTTCTGCATTTTATTTTAGTTAGAACACATCACCAGTAAAAAGGACATTCTTGCGGAAAAAAGATTATTATTGATACTGAATATAGAATCTAAAACAATAGACCTTTATAAGCACTAAATAAAAGAATCAAAATATTTTTTATTTATTTTTTCCGGTTAGGACACGACAATTTGGGCACAGTGCCATTAATCGTCTGATACTTTCAGAATATGGCTGAAAAATTATCGGCTCTGTGAAAAACCTTTTCAAATAAAATTTTGATTCTGGTCAGATTTGTAGAAATATTTTTAAGTAGCCTTCATATTTTACCCCAACATCAGTTGTTCCCAAATAAGTTTTCTTTTCCTTGTAGTGATTAATATTTCAAAGTTAGTAACATTATGATCATAGTACCCTTGACTTTTCACTCAGTATTTTAGTGTTTTGTCGATTAAGCTAAACCTGCAAACAATTTTGACCAATGATTACATCTGTTTAAACACGAAAATGTACTGAAGCTGTGTTTTAAGTACAACGTAATGATGCAGATTAACTGTTATTAAAATTTACACTTAGAATTTTGAAACTTTCGTTCAAAACGAAAATCGAAAATTCATTCTACGAAATTGCTGTCAGTCGATCAAATCTATATTAAAAAGAATTGATTCTCTGTCCGTCACAGACTGTCTGCGTGTCACTTAGCATGCGCGTATGTTATATATATATGTATGTCTGTGTTGTGCACGAATTACTTTTTTCTTTTTCTTTAATCACATTCACCCCAAGCAAGGTAATAAAGCCACTAAGACGCAAAGGGTGACGGGATGCGAAATAATATAGAAAAGAAAAACATTTTCTTTAATACTGTTTTTCTTCTTCTCATATTCTTAACCAATTCTGATGATATATAAAAAAAATGACAAGTCCACTTCAGTATTGTTTCTGAAAAGGTTAAATGATATTTCCTTACTAATGAAGGGAAAAAAAACGCCCCGCACTGTCATTTTAAGTATTATTTTCTCATAAGTAAAATTCTTGTGTATATATTATCTTTGCCAACATACGTATAGAGATTTTGATTAAATTAAGTGTTGTTTTCTTACAGGATATAATTTAATTAGGTTTTTTTAAGTAACTGTTATTTTGTTTGAGATATCCCAAATTAACAGTTAGAATGCCTGTTACGTAAACACGGATAAAAAGAGAAAGAGAGCGAGAAAGAAGAGAGAAAAATAATTCAGAGTTTGTTTTCCTTTAAGTCTACATACATACATACATACATATATACATACATCGCAAATACACAAACTTTGGACTTAGTGTTCTGATTTTGTTCTCGGGGGAAAAACAACTTTACATTTTATGAAAGTTTAACAGATATTTTACACCGAGTTATTTGAGATTACCAAAAGTTGTATAGCCTGAAATTGTGTTGATATATATTTATATAGATTGAGTAGACATGAGTTTAAATTTCTACGTTGCTACGTAGATAATCTGGCAACTACCACCAAAGTGGGTATTCAAGATTTGGAAATAATAGCAAATCATGTTTTTGGTTAGATATATCTTTAAAAGTCATACTTCCTAAGTAAAACGCGGGCACAGTTAAGTATGTGTGCGCATGCGCGTCTACCGAATGACACTGAAACACCAGATATGTTATTTACTAAGCTTAACTTTAGCTTAAGATCACAAATATGAGAATCGAATTCATAACGAATAATGGTCAATCGGATTAGCTTTTTTAACCAATACTTCAGGTCGAGGTTCTCAACGCCAATTCAGTGTTCATCTGCTAGTATAAGCCTAGTCAAATTTGAGTTTAATTACGAATTGTGTCATTAAAGAAATAATCAAATACACAGTGATACAAAACTTACGAACGTTGAGCATTATTGATTTCACTCGAATGTAGGAAACGATGACGAACCTCCAGGGTGCCACATTCAGCGGACAACGACGTCAGAAATAAGTACATTTAAAGTTGTAAATTCAAAATCCAAACCTCAAATACAAATAGACGATGACCGATTTAAATGATTTATTTAATTTCCACAGGGCTCGATCCTTGGACCTACTTTGTTCCTAATTTTCATCAACGACATTCTTAATGTTATCAGTTCTCGAATCGGTATCTATGCTAACGACACAACCATTTTTTGTTTTTAAGCATATCACCCCAAGCAAGGCTGGAAGCCACTAGTACGCAGGGGGTTACAGAAGGTTTGGAGGAAGAGTAGATAGGAGTGGTAAAGGAGAGGATGTGGAGAAAGATAGTGGATCGATCAAGGCTAGGGGGTTACAGAAGATTTGGAGCGAGAGCAGATGGGAATGAAAGGTGAAAGGATGTGGAGATGTCGATTGACGTTACACTTAAATAGTTGGAGATTGACGTTACACTTAAATAGTTGGAGATTGTATTTGTCAGGGAAACAGGAATAAGGAAGGGAGTTCCACAGGCGAGATGTGTGAGACATGAAGCTATTGGAGTAGAAGAGACGTCTACATCTAACAGTTTCAACGGTGAAGGGGTGGGAACGGGATGCCGCCTCGTGGGACGTTTAAATTCATGAGGCCTAGGAACCAGCGAAAGCAGCTCCTCGGAGCAATTACCGTGAAAGTATTTATAAAAAAGACAGAGCGAGGCAACGTCGCGTCGGTGAGAGAGAGAGAGACTGCAGACGAGATGACATTGCATATCCGTCTCTGGATCTTATCAAGAACACTGAGGCAAACAGCAGGGGCTCCAGACCATATATGGCAGCAATACTCCATGCAAGGGCGAATGGTCGATTTATAGATTTGGAAGATAGATTCCGGGGAGAAAAATTTCCTGGCTCGGCACAGGGAGTCAACTTTCCTTGCGGTGGATGAGGCAATTGACTCGATGTATTTGTTCCATCTCAGATCAGCGGACAGCGTGAGACCGAGCAGCCGCAGAGAGGAGCTCTCAAGAAGTTGGTCATCAGACATTCTAATTTACTCTTAATGGTAAGTTGTATTAGTTCAATATGATTGAATTGGCTTCTGATCTAAAATGAATGACCTTCAATCTGTTGTTACTTGGGGTAAGAAATAGCGCCTCCGAAACGAAACTGCTCTTTTTTTAATAATCGTGGAGAAACGTTTTTTTTTTTTTACATTCCATCTCCTGGAAAGAGACTCATTTCGCCATCTTTGGCTAACTTTTTCCACTATGTCCTGTGTTCATTTAATCAAGCGATTATTCATTTGTATTTAAGGCTTGAATTTACTCTAAATACAGCTATTTCTGACGTTGTTGTCCACCGAACATTGTACCTTGGAAATTCGTCAGCATTCAAGTAATTTAAGGATTTTACATTCTAATTATCAAAAATGTGTGTATAAGTACAAACGTACACATAAGTACACACATATACACAAAGAGTTTGACTGAGTTTAAAATAAGACACTGGAATAGTACATGCACCCCTAATCAGTTTAGACGACATCTACTCAAGACTGAATAATAAATCTTTTAAAATTTTGTATCGGTCAAGTGATATTATTATTAAATAAACACTGTATTTACTAATCATAAACGGGAAAACTTACTACAAATCAGCGGCCCCAGTATTTTAAAAAAGAATTTTGATTGTTGCCTCTGTGTGTGTGTGTGTGTGTGTGTGTGTGTGTGTGTGTGTGTATGTGTGTGTGTGTGTGTAAAAGTGTAGGAAGTTCAGTCGTCTAGGGTTTTTTTTAAATTAAAAATCCAAACGTCCGAATTCCAAACAATAATAAAAATAAAGAAAACATGGTTTCATGCCTGTTAATAAATCATTTGTATTTACAAACACATGTACCTGAATTCAAAAGTCAAAAATGATTAAAATCGTCTTTAGTTGAAGTAAAGTCTTTGGGTAATTGGTACACCAAAAACAGTGTAGTTTAGACAAGACTTTTAAACAGTTGGTCCATAGAAAAAAAGCTGTGAAAAAAGGCTTTCATCGTTAACGGAAATTCATTGACCGTCTTTGTTATTATTGAAAATTATTCTTTTGAAGACGCTGACTGTCCATCCACGCTGTTGGAGATGATTCGTTTTGAAATCATTGACATATCTTCCTTTCCGCACGTGTTGTAGGGGAGAGCGCCACATATCTCTGTTCTTTGAAAGTCGAGATTTGAGAGTAGGCCCGTGAAAAGTAAGGCTTTAGTTTTCTCTGTTGGTGCTATTAATTTCTAAGCAATAGACACTTACTTTCTAAATGGTGTGTGTTTTAATGTGGAATTTTGGGGCATGTTTGTAAAATTTGGGAATATTTTAATATGGTATGTACGTGGATATGTAATTTATATTTGAAATAAGGTTTATTTCCTATGGATGTATTGATTTATGTAAATACAGACGTCCGTACACAACATTATCAGAAAATAAGAGTGGTAACTATAGTAAATTTAAAATTTACTCATAATTTTCTAACATGTTCAAAAGATGTCTATATAAGTAAGACTATAAAGCTGAAGTATTCAATAAAATATTAGAATACTTAAAATATTTCAAATTTTGAAGATTACTAGGTAGTTAAAACTTTATATAAAAAGGCGTTTACGTTGTATTCGTCATGTAATTTTATTTTAATTATCTCCTTCTTAGATAAATTTACCAAGCATCAGACTGTCGATAAATGTGTCAGCACTTCATAAAAAACTCCCACCTCTGTGTTAAAAACTGCATTTCTGCGATATTTAAACTAAAAATAAATAATATTTATTTTAATTCAGATTAATTAAACTTTAAATCTATTTTTTCTGAGATAAGGTTTCATAAAATATATTTTATTTTTGGAAGATTTTTGAAAGTGAATTATAAAGAGAATTACATTGTGTTCATAGATTTGTCAATATGGACGAGTCTATCGATTTTACTGATAATCAGAAAAAAAATAATTACAATCAATTTAACTACAGTTTGAAATGCAGCAAAATATTTGTTTACACTATTTACATTGTTCGGACTGTTCTCCTCATCTTTATTGCCATATTCACGATGTTTTTGCTTTTGTACACTCCAGTCTTCTTCAGGTGATATTAGTTGGAATTTCAAACTGAACCCTTTGTTTAGTCTACGGCGATAGAATGTTCTAATTCTATTACATGGCGCCTTTGGATATCTCAGTTTCAGTTAATCCCCCTTAGTAACACAACTCTCAAAGTTTGTGTTTCCTCTGTTGTGGGCAAGTATTGATCTCGTAACTCATTGGGTCAAGTCATTTTTGGATTACTCAAACAAAGATTTTATCCATTGGGTAAACATTGGTTAAGGCATTGATAGTCACTCAGCAAAAGTTTGTAAATAATGCAATAATAATAATTTATTTTAATAATTATTTGTAAATGATGGTGATGATAAGATATAACATATTATTATATGAACGAAATAAAGCTGATGCGAATAACAGGAACGGAGAAATAATTATGTAATTGTGAGAAATATATCTTCAGGTGTAGAATATATATTATATAATAATAATAATAATAATAATAATAATAATAATAATAATAATAATAATAATAATGTTAATAAGAGGGAGTAATGATGAAGATAATAGCAATGGAGGTGATAATGATGAGGACAATACTAACTGTGGTGATAATGATGATTATATTAATAGAAGTGATAATGATGGTAAATATGTTAACGCAGGTGATAAAAATAATAATGAAGGTAATAATGATGATTATAGAAATAGAAGTTATAATCATGATCATATTAATGGAGAGGATATTGATGATTATACTAATAGAGGTGAAATGATGATTTTAACAGTAATGGGGTTGATAATGATGATTATGGTAATGAAAGTGATAATGATGATTATATTAATGGGGGTAATGATGAAGATGAATATAGTAATAGTTAGTGATGATGCTGGTAATACTATGGAACATGATGAGAGCTAAAATGATGCTATGGAGAGCCTGAAAAACTCGTAAAATATTTGATTGAGTGAAGGGGAAGTGTGTTCGAAATCAAGTTATAATATGATTACATAAACGAAATAACGCTGTTACGAATAACAGGAATGGACAAATTGTTATGAAATGCTGTTGTGAGAAAAAATATCTTCAAATGTAGAATATATATGAATGTGTGAAGTAGAATTACCTAGCGGGGTACAGATTCCGCGCTAATGTCATTGGAAAATGCATGACATAATTTTCCTACAACTATGGGTTAAAGATAAAGTGACCTCTCTTACCTCAGTCTAAGAGAAGTATTAGGTTGGTGCAAAAATAATGTCGTTTTCACACATGAAGTTGAACGTCAAAAAACGACATTATTTTTGCACCAACCTAATAAAACTCTGAATTCAAGCCTTTTGGAGACTGCCTGACACAGTATGTGTCATTTTTCTGTTATCAGTTCTTCTGAAAAGTGTGGTTGGTATTCCTCACTACTATAGTAATACTACTCTAGCCTTCACTACTATAATCAAATTATGTGATTGTAGTATAATAAGAGAAAAATATTGTATTTAGTTAGTCATGAATCGAAAGAGACATGATCGATCAAGCTTATATCACTTAACTTCTTTAACGAGCTTTTACCCTGGTGCCCGATGACATGAATTTTTGGCATCTAGGTCCTACCCTCTTGCTGGTAAAATAGTTAAATGTAACTGCCACTTCTACTCCAATAGTTTCTTTTCTCGCACTTACCACCTGTGAAACTCCCTTCCGTTTACTTGCTTCTTCGAAAACTACAATCTTCAAAAATTTAAATGCAACGTCAATCGCCATCTTTTATCTTCTCGTTCATTTTTTATCCTTTCCACAATCAGCACTATTCTCAGTCTTTTCTATCACTTTCAGTCTGTGTACTAGTGGCATATCCGCCTTGTTTGGTGAAAAAAAAACTGACTGTCTGAGTATAGTGATACAATTCTAAGATGACGAGAGAGTCCACCATGTATATATGATTCATGAATTAATTGGAAGATGCCCGAAGAGTTAGCAAACAAAAATCAGAAAGTAATTTAGTGTCAAAATTTAAAACAAATGAAAATTCTGAACGTTGTAATGATATTATATACAGGGTGCGACGAAGATATTATCGTCTAAATGACACTAAAATGAAAATAACACTGACATCTCATTTTAACAGATATATTTACCAAAATTATACAAAAATATCTTGAAATACTAAAGAGTAAATTTATTCAGTAAAGTCGCCATTGCCCTCAACCGCGGCCTCTACATGACTTCGAAATCTCTTGCAACTATTCTGGACAGTCTCCTTGTTTAAGTTGGTGAATGCTGCTATAATCCTTACCTTCAGTTCACCTTTGGTTTTACAAGGAGTTTTGTTGCTCTCTCACTTAGCTGCGCCCCACACATCAAGGGGGCTGTAGTCTCGGGAGTTAGGTGGCCAGATATAAGGGGTGATGTGGTCGGAGAAATTGTTTGATAGCCATGACTGGGTTCTCCTGCTTGTGAGGCATGGTGCAGAATCCTGTTGCCAGACATAGGGTCTTCCAGCAACCAGAGCAGAAATACCTCCTCAAAGCATTTGATGTAAGCCTCCGTGTTGAGTCTGAGGCCCTCACCAACAAATTCTGGAGTTCTTTTCTTATCAGAATGATCAGAGTGAGTTTTTCGAGGTGCCGTACCTTCGTAATGACAATTAGACTTATCTAACTCTTTCCGAATCCTCTGCGCTGTCCTCAGATTGACACCGAAACACTCTGAAATGTTCATATTCCGGCGCGAATAACAAGCAGTACAGCATGCCGTTTCCAAATTTCTGGCGGAGTAACTTGCGTCATGGGGCTCTTTTTCTCACAGACGGTCTCCAACTGTTCCCACTCTTCTCGTCGACAAAATCAAGAACACACGAGGCGCAAATGAATTTGGTATCAATTTTGATGACATGTGTTTCTATGATTATAACACAGTGAGTGTATAAGTGAGTGAGTATGAGTGAGTATGAGTGAGTATGAGTGAGTATGAGTGAATATGAGAGAGCGTGAGAAAAAGAGAAGGGAGAAATCTCGAGAGCAAGTGAGTGATGGAGAGTAAGAGAGTGTGTGAGAGATTGAGGAAGTCACAAAAAGTGAGTGTAAGAAAAAAAAAAAGAAGATCGACAGAGACAATTATTTCCAATTACATAAAATTGTTCAAAGAGAAGATAATAAAGAGAGAAACTAGTACAGAAACTAGTTTACAATAAAAGGTCACTCTCCTGGTAGAGAAATATATATGGTGATATAAATAGTTAGATAAACACCGAAAACGTGAAGATGTGCAAAACGTATCCTAACTGTGAATGCATAAAAGGCAGGACTGCATTGATCTTTTTGGTTGCTTTGCATGTTTCTCATTCTGGCGTCAGTTGCAGTTGAAAAACTTACACAAATTCTTCATCGCCAGCACTGAGTTTTATCGCTTGACTTCGCAAGTGAATATTTAGATTTTTCACGTCTACTGCAAGCTTTCCAAAAGAAATAGAGGCCCAAGCAAGAAAAACAAGCCTTCTGGCATCGCCTGCAAGAGAAGGTCTGGTGTCGGAGGGAAGATTCCGACTTCCCAGTGTTGCTTATTTTCTGCACTTCACCTGCAGTATGCTTTACAAAGGGAAGTTTTTTTGTATTGCTATGCTTCCCTATCGGTTGTTCACTGACTCTAGTGGATTTTATTAAAGATGAAAGATGCTTTTAAGTAAACTTTGTACCAAATAAAATTGCTTACATTTAGATGTATTCGTTCAACACGGTAAATACAAGACCGGTTAAATTATTTATATCCGATAAATTTGAAAGAAGGAACACAGAAGGTCACAAGTTACTCTTACTCATTCACTCGCTCACTCACTCACTCACTCACTCTATCAGAACTATGTCGATAACTTGTGGTTATTTTACGGTGTTTCCACGAAAAAGCGGGAAAATTTTGATTTAACGAATAAAACATGAGCTTTTGACAAAAATCATTCC